>JAECWR010000283.1:0-78722 GCA_018150935.1 Drosophila pruinosa
TTATGATGTTTTTGTTGTTTTTGTTTTGCTGTTTTTAATGTTTTTGATGTGTTTAATGTTTTTGATGTTTTTGATGATTTTGATGCTTTTGATGTTTTTGATATTTTTGTGTTTTTATTTTATTTATGTTTATTATGATTTTGATGTTTCTGATGTTTTGATGTTTTTGATGTTTCTGATGTTTTGATGTTTTTGATGTTTTCGATATTTTGATGTTTTTGATATTTTTAATGTTTTTGGTGTTTGATGTTTTTGATGTTTTCGATATTTTGATTTTTGATGTTTTTGATGTTTTGTTGTTTTGATGTTTAATGTTGTTTATGTTTTTATGTTTTTGATGTTTTAAATGTTTTTATATTTATGATGTTTTTGATGTTTTGATGTTTTGGTGTTTTGATGTTTTTGATGTTTTTGGTGTTTTTGATGTTTTTGATGTTTATGATGTTTTTTGATTTTTTTGATGTTTTTGATGTTTTTAATGTTTTGATGTTTTTGATGTTTTGATGTTTTGATGTTTTTGATGTTTTTGATGTTTGATGTTTTCGATATTTTGATGTTTTTGATGTTTTTGATGTTTTGGTGTTTGATGTTTTTGATGTTTTTGATGTTTTTGATGTTTTTAATGTTTATGATGTTTTTGATGTTTTTGATGTTTTGATATTTTTGATGTTTTTGATGTTTTTCATCTTTTTGAAGTTTTGATGTTTTCGATACTTTCATTTTTGGATGTTTTTGATGTCATTGATGTTTTTGATGTTTTGAAGTTTTTGATGTTTTTGATGTTTTGGATGTTTTTGATGTTTTGAAGTTTTTGATGTTTTTGATGTTTTGATGTTTTGAAGTTTTGATGTTTTGATGTTTTTGATGTTTTTGATGTTTCATGTTTTTGATGTTTTCGATATTTTGTTTTGATGTTTTGATGTTTTGTTGTTTTTGATGTTTTTTATTTTATTTATGTTTATTATGTTTTTGATGTTTTTGATGTTTTTGATGTTCTTGATGTTTTTGATATTTTTGATGTTTTTGATGTTTTTGATGTTTTTGATGTTTTTGATGTTTTGAAGTTTTTGATGTTTTGATGTTTTGATGTTTTTGATGTTTTTGAAGTTTTTGATGTTTTTGATGTTTTTGATGTTTTTGATGTTTTTGATGTTTTTGATGTTTTTGATGTTTTTGATGTTTTTGATGTTTTTGATGTTTTTGATGTTTTTGATGTTTTTGATGTTTTTGATGTTTTGATGTTTTTGATGTTTTTGATGTTTTTGATGTTTTTGATGTTTTTGATGTTTTTGATGTTTTTGATGTTTTTGATGTTTTTGATGTTTTTGATGTTTTTGATGTTTTTGATGTTTGATGTTTTTGATGTTTTCGATATTTTGATGTTTTTGATGTTTTTGATGTTTTTGATGTTTGATGTTTTTGATGTTTTCGATATTTTGATGTTTTTTATGTTTTTGATGTTTTTGATGTTATTAATGTTTATGATGTTTTTGATGTTTTTGATGTTTTTCATGTTTTTAATGTTTTTTATGTTTATGATGTTTTTGATGTTTTTGATATTTTTGATGTTTTTTGATGTTTTTTTTTTTTGAAGTTTTTGATGTTTTCGATACTTTCATTTTTTGGATGTTTTTGATGTCATTGATGTTTTTGAAGTTTTTGATGTTTTTGATGTTTTGGATGTTTTTGATGTTTTTGAAGTTTTTGATGTTTTTGATGTTTTTGATGTTTTTGATGTTTTTGAAGTTTTTGATGTTTTTGATGTTTTTGATGTTTCATGTTTTGATGTTTTCGATATTTTGTTTTTTTTGATGTTTTTGATGTTTTGTTGTTTTTGATGTTTTTTTATTTTATTTATGTTTATTATGTTTTGATGTTTTTGATGTTCTTGATGTTTTTGATGTTTTGATGTTTTTGATGTTTTTGATGTTTTGATGTTTTGATGTTTTTGATGTTTTTGATGTTTTTGAAGTTTTGATGTTTTGATGTTTTTGATGTTTTTGATGTTTTGAAGTTTTTGAAGTTTTGATGTTTTTGATGTTTTGATGTTTTTGATGTTTTTTGATGTTTTTGATGTTTTTGATGTTTTTGATGTTTTGATGTTTTTGATGTTTTGATGTTTTTTGATGTTTTTTGATGTTTGATGTTTTGATGTTTTCGATATTTTGATGTTTTGGTGTTTGATGTTATTGATGTTTTCGATATTTTGATTTTTTGATGTTTTTGATGTTTTGTTGTTTTTGATGTTTTTATGTTATTTATGTTTATTATGTTTTTGATGTTTTTAATGTTTTTATATTTATGATGTTTTTGATGTTTTTGTTTTGCTGTTTTTAATGTTTTTGATGTTTTTGATGTTTTGCTGTTTTTATTGTTTTCGATGTTTTTGATGTTTTTGATGTTTTTGATATTTTTTAATCTTTTTGATGTTTTTGATGTTTTTGATGTTTTGATGTTTTTGATGTTTTTGATGTTTTTGAAGTTTTTGATGTTTTTGACGTTTTGATGTTTTGAAGTTTTTGATGTTTTGATGTTTTGATGTTTTGGTGTTTGATGTTTTTGATGTTTTCGATATTTTGATTTTTTGATGTTTTTGATGTTTTGTTGTTTTTTTGATGTTTTAATGTTATTTATGTTTATTATGTTTTTGATGTTTTAAATGTTTTTTATATTTATGATGTTTTTGATGTTTTTTGATGTTTTGGTGTTTTTGATGTTTTGATGTTTTGGTGTTTTGATGTTTTTGATGTTTATGATGTTTCTGTTTTTTTTGATGTTTTTGATGTTTTTAATGTTTTTGATATTTTTGATGTTTTTGATGTTTGATGTTTTTGATGTTTGATGTTTTTGATGTTTTCGATATTTTGATGTTTTTTTGATGTTTTTGATGTTTTGGTGTTTTTTGATGTTTTTGATGTTTTTGATGTTTTTGATGTTTTTGATGTTTTTGATGTTTTGATGTTTTGATGTTTTTGATGTTTTTGATGTTTTTGATGTTTGATGTTTTGATGTTTCGATATTTTGATGTTTTTGATGTTTTTGATGTTTTTGATTTTTTGATGTTTTTGATGTTTTTGATGTTTTTGATGTTTTTGATGTTTTTGATGTTTTTGATGTTTTTGATGTTTTTGATGTTTTTGATGTTTTTGATGTTTTTGATGTTTTTGATGTTTTTGATGTTTTTGATGTTTTTGATGTTTTGGTGTTTTTGATGTTTTCGATATTTTGATGTTTTGATGTTTTTGATGTTTTGATGTTTTTGATGTTTTTGAAGTTTTTGATGTTTTTGATGTTTTGATGTTTTTGAAGTTTTTGATGTTTTTGAAGTTTTTGATGTTTTTGATGTTTTTGATGTTTTTGATGTTTTTGATGTTTTTGATGTTTTTGATGTTTTTGATGTTTTTGATGTTTTTGATGTTTTTGATGTTTTTTGATGTTTGATGTTTTTGATGTTTTCGATATTTTGATGTTTTTGATGTTTTTGGTGTTTGATGTTATTGATGTTTTCGATATTTTGATTTTTTTGATGTTTTTGATGTTTTGTTGTTTTTGATGTTTTTATGTTATTTATGTTTATTATGTTTTTGATGTTTTTAATGTTTTTATATTTATGATGTTTTTGATGTTTTTGTTTTGCTGTTTTTAATGTTTTTGATGTTTTGATGTTTTGCTGTTTTTATTGTTTTCGATGTTTTGATGTTTTGATGTTTTGATGTTTTTGATGTTTTTGATATTTTTAATCTTTTGATGTTTTTGATGTTTTTGATGTTTTGATGTTTTTGGTGTTTTTGATGTTTTTGATGTTTTTGATGTTTTGAAGTTTTGATGTTTTTTGACGTTTTGATGTTTTGAAGTTTTTGATGTTTTTAGTGTTTTTGATGTTTTTGATGTTTTGATGTTTTTGATGTTTTTGATGTTTTTGATGTTTTTGATGTTTTTGATGTTTTTTGATGTGTTTGATGTTTTTATGTTTTTATGTTTTGGATTTTTGATGTTTTTGATGTTTTTGATGTTTTTGATGTTTTTGATGTTTTGATGTTTTTTGATGCTTTTGATGTTTTTGATGTTTGACGTTTTTGATGTTTTCGATATTTTGATATTTTGATGTTTTGTTGTTTTTGATGTTTTATGTTATTTATGTTTATAATGTTTTTGATGTTTTTAATGTTTTTATACTTATGATGTTTTTGATATTTTTGTTTTGTTGATTTCAATGTTTTTGATGTTTTTGATGTTTTTGATGTTTTCGATATTTTGATTTTTTTTGATGTTTTTTGTTTTTGATGTTTTTATGTTATTTATGTTTATTATGTTTTTGATGTTTTTTAATGATTTTTATATATATGATGTTTTTGATGTTTTTGTTTTGCTGTTTTTAATGTTTTTGATGTGTTTGATGTTTTTGATTTTTTGATGTTTCATGTTTTTGATGTTTTCGATATTTTGATATTTTTTGATGTTTTTTTGTTTTTGATGTTTTTATGTTATTTATGTTTATTATGTTTTTGATGTTTTTAATGATTTTTATATATATGATGTTTTGATGTTTTTGTTTTGCTGTTTTTAATGTTTTTGATGTGTTTGATGTTTTTGATGTTTTTGATGTTTCATGTTTTTGATGTTTTCGATATTTTGTTTTTTTGATGTTTTTGATGTTTTGTTGTTTTTGATGTTTTTTATTTTATTTATGTTTATTATGTTTTGATGTTTTTGATGTTATTGATGTTTTTGATGTTTTTGATGTTTTTGATGTTTTTGATGTTTTGATGTTTTTGATGTTTTTGATGTTTTTGATGTTTTTTGAAGTTTTGATGTTTTTGATGTTTTTGATGTTTTTGATGTTTTTTGGTGTTTGATGTTTTTGATGTTTTCGATATTTTGATTTTTTGATGTTTTGATGTTTTGTTGTTTTTGATGTTTTAATGTTATTTATGTTTATTATGTTTTTGATGTTTTAAATGTTTTTTATATTTATGATGTTTTTGATGTTTTTGGTGTTTTTGATGTTTTTGATGTTTTTGATGTTTTTGATGTTTATGATGTTTTTGATTTTTTTGATGTTTTGATGTTTTTAATGTTTTTGATATTTTGATGTTTTTGATGTTTGATGTTTTTGATGTTTTCGATATTTTGATGTTTTGATGTTTTTGATGTTTTTGATGTTTTTTGATGTTTTTGATGTTTTGATGTTTTTGATGTTTTTGATGTTTTGATGTTTTTGATGTTTGATGTTTTGATGTTTTGATGTTTTTGATGTTTTTGATGTTTTGATGTTTTTGATGTTTTTGATGTTTTGATGTTTTTGATGTTTTGATGTTTTTGATGTTTTTGATGTTTTTGATGTTTGATGTTTTTGATGTTTTCGATATTTTGATGTTTTTGATGTTTTGATGTTTTTGATTTTTTGATGTTTTTGATGTTTTTGATGTTTTGATGTTTTTGATGTTTTGATGTTTTTGATGTTTTTGATGTTTTGATGTTTTTGATGTTTTGATGTTTTTGATGTTTTTGATGTTTTTGATGTTTTTGATGTTTTTGATGTTTTTGATGTTTGGTGTTTTTGATGTTTTCGATATTTTGATGTTTTTGATGTTTTTGATGTTTTTGATGTTTTTGATGTTTGATGTTTTTGATGTTTTCGATATTTTGATGTTTTTTATGTTTTTGATGTTTTTGATGTTATTAATGTTTATGATGTTTTTGATGTTTTTGATGTTTTTGATGTTTTTCATGTTTTTAATGTTTTTTATGTTTATGATGTTTTTGATGTTTTTGATATTTTTGATGTTTTTTATGTTTTTCATCTTTTTGAAGTTTTTGATGTTTTCGATCCTTTCATTTTTTGGATGTTTTTGATGTCATTGATGTTTTTGATGTTTTTGAAGTTTTGATGTTTTTGATGTTTTGGATGTTTTTGATGTTTTTGAAGTTTTTGATGTTTTTGATGTTTTTGATGTTTTTGAAGTTTTTGATGTTTTTGATATTTTGTTTTTTTGATGTTTTTGATGTTTTGTTGTTTTTGATGTTTTTATTTTATTTATGTTTATTATGTTTTTGATGTTTTTGATGTTCTCGATGTTTTTGATGTTTTGATGTTTTTGATGTTTTGATGTTTTGATGTTTTTGATGTTTTTGAAGTTTTTGATGTTTTTGATGTTTTTGATGTTTTTGATGTTTTTGATGTTTTTGAAGTTTTTGATGTTTTGATGTTTTTGATGTTTTTGATGTTTTTGATGTTTTGATGTTTTTGATGTTTTTGATGTTTGATGTTTTTGATGTTTTCGATATTTTGATGTTTTTGATGTTTTTTGGTGTTTGATGTTATTGATGTTTTCGATATTTTGATTTTTGATGTTTTTGATGTTTTGTTGTTTTTGATGTTTTTATGTTATTTATGTTTATTATGTTTTTGATGTTTTTAATGTTTTTATATTTATGATGTTTTTGATGTTTTTGTTTTGCTGTTTTTAATGTTTTTGATGTTTTGATGTTTTGCTGTTTTTATTGTTTTCGATGTTTTTGATGTTTTTGATGTTTTTGATATTTTTAATCTTTTGATGTTTTTGATGTTTTGATGTTTTGATGTTTTTGATGTTTTTGATGTTTTTGATGTTTTTGATGTTTTTGATGTTTTTGAAGTTTTTGATGTTTTTGACGTTTTTGATGTTTTTGAAGTTTTGATGTTTTTAGTGTTTTTGATGTTTTTGATGTTTTTGATGTTTTTGATGTTTTTGATGTGTTTGATGTTTTTTTATGTTTTTTATGTTTTGGATTTTTTGATGTTTTGATGTTTTGATGTTTTGATGTTTTTGATGTTTTGATGTTTTTGATGTTTTTGATGCTTTTGATGTTTTTGATGTTTGACGTTTTGATGTTTTCGATATTTTGATATTTTGATGTTTTGTTGTTTTTGATGTTTTTATGTTATTTATGTTTATAATGTTTTTGATGTTTTTAATGTTTTTATACTTATGATGTTTTTGATATTTTGTTTTGCTGATTTCAATGTTTTTGATGTTTTGATGTTTTTAATGTTTTTGATGTTTGTGATGTTTTTGATGTTTTTGATGTTTTCGATATTTTGATTTTTTTGATGTTTTTGTTTTTGATGTTTTTATGTTATTTATGTTTATTATGTTTTTGATGTTTTTTTAATGTTTTGCTGTTTTTATTGTTTTCGATGTTTTTGTTTTGCTGTTTTTAATGTTTTGATGTGTTTGATGTTTTTGATGTTTTTGATGTTTCATGTTTTTGATGTTTTCGATATTTTGTTTTTTTGATGTTTTTGATGTTTTGTTGTTTTTGATGTTTTTATTTTATTTATGTTTATTATGTTTTTGATGTTTTTGATGTTCTTGATGTTTTTGATGTTTTGATGTTTTTGATGTTTTTGATGTTTTTGATGTTTTGATGTTTTTGATGTTTTTGAGTTTTTGAGTTTTGATGTTTTGATGTTTTTGATGTTTTTGATGTTTTTGGTGTTTGATGTTTTTGATGTTTTCGATATTTTGATTTTTTTGATGTTTTGATGTTTTGTTGTTTTTGATGTTTTAATGTTATTTATGTTTATTATGTTTTTGATGTTTTAAATGTTTTTTATATTTATGATGTTTTGATGTTTTTGATGTTTTTGGTGTTTTTGATGTTTTTGATGTTTTTGGTGTTTTTTGATGTTTTTGATGTTTATGATGTTTTGATTTTTTTGATGTTTTGATGTTTTTAATGTTTTTGATATTTTTGATGTTTTTGATGTTTGATGTTTTTGATGTTTGATGTTTTTGATGTTTTCGATATTTTGATGTTTTTGATGTTTTTGATGTTTTTGGTGTTTGATGTTTTTGATGTTTTCGATATTTTGATTTTTTGATGTTTTGTTGTTTTTGATGTTTTTATGTTATTTATGTTTATTATTTTTTGATGTTTTTAATGTTTTTTATATTTATGATGTTTTTGATGTTTTTGTTTTGCAGATTTTAATGTTTTGATGTTTTTGATGTTTTGCTGTTTTTATTGTTTTCGATGTTTTTGGTGTTTTTGATATTTTTAATCTTTTGATGTTTTTGATGTTTTGAAGTTTTTGGTGTTTTTGATGTTTTTAGTGTTTTTGATGTTTTTGATGTTTTCGATGTTTTTGATGTTTTTGATGTTTTTGATGTTTTTGATGTTTTTGATGTTTTTGATGTTTTGATGTTTTTGATGTTTTTGATGTTTTGATGTTTTTGATGTTTTTTATGTTTTTGATGTTTTTAATGTTTATGATGTTTTTGATGTTTTTGATGTTTTTAATGTTTTTTATGTTTATGATGTTTTTGATGTTTTTGATATTTTTTATGTTTTTGATGTTTTTCATCTTTTTGAAGTTTTTGATGTTTTCGATACTTTCATTTTTTTGAATGTTTTTGATGTCATTGATGTTTTTGATGTTTTTGAAGTTTTTGATGTTTTTGATGTTTTGGATGTTTTTGATGTTTTGAAGTTTTTGATGTTTTTGATGTTTTGATGTTTTTGAAGTTTTTGATGTTTTTGATGTTTTTGATGTTTTGATGTTTTGATGTTTTTGATGTTTTGAAGTTTTTGATGTTTTTGATGTTTTTGATGTTTTTGATGTTTTTGATGTTTTATGATGTTTTTGATGTTTTTGATGTTTTTGATGTTTTGATGTTTTTGATGTTTTTGATGTTTTGATGTTTTTGATGTTTTTGATGTTACTGATGTTTTTGATGTTTTTGATGTTTTTGATGTTTTTGATGTTTTTGATGTTTGATGTTTTCGATGTTTTCGATATTTTGATGTTTTTGATGTTTTTGATGTTTTTGGTGTTTGATGTTTTTGATGTTTTCGATATTTTGATTTTTTTGATGTTTTTGATGTTTTGTTGTTTTTGATGTTTTTATTTTATTTTTGTTTATTATGTTTTTGATGTTTTTGATGTTTTTGATGTTCTTGATGTTTTTGATGTTTTTGATGTTTTTGATGTTTTTGATGTTTTTGATGTTTTTGATGTTTTTGAAGTTTTTGATGTTTTTGATGTTTTTGATGTTTTTGATGTTTTTGAAGTTTTTGATGTTTTTGATGTTTTTGATGTTTTTGATGTTTTTGATGTTTTTGATGTTTTATGATGTTTTTGATGTTTTTGATGTTTTTGATGTTTTGATGTTTTTGATGTTTTTGATGTTTTTGATGTTTTTGATGTTTTTGATGTTTTTGATGTTATTGATGTTTTTGATGTTTTTGATGTTTTTGATGTTTTTGATGTTTTTGATGTTTTTGATATTTGATGTTTTTGATGTTTTCGATATTTTGATGTTTTTGATGTTTTGTTGTTTTTGATGTTTTTATGTTATTTATGTTTATTATGTTTTTGATGTTTTTAATGTTTTTATATTTATGATGTTTTTGATGTTTTTGTTTTGCTGTTTTTAATGTTTTTGATGTTTTTGATGTTTTGCTGTTTTTATTGTTTTCGATGTTTTTGATGTTTTTGATATTTTTAATGTTTTTGATGTTTTTGATGTTTTTGATGTTTTTGATGTTTTTGATGTTTTTGATGTTTTTGATGTTTTTGATGTTTTTGAAGTTTTTGATGTTTTTGACGTTTTTGATGTTTTTGAAGTTTTTGATGTTTTTAGTGTTTTTGATGTTTTGATGTTTTGATGTGTTTGATGCTTTTTTATGTTTTTTATGTTTTTGATGTTTTTGATGTTTTTGATGTTTTTGATGTTTTTGATGTTTTTGATGTTTTTGATGTTTTTGATGTTTTTGATGCTTTTGATGTTTTTGATGTTTGATGTTTTTGATGTTTTCGATATTTTGATATTTTTGATGTTTTTGATGTTTTGTTGTTTTTGATGTTTTTATGTTATTTATGTTTATAATGTTTTTGATGTTTTTAATGTTTTTTATACTTATGATGTTTTTGATATTTTTGTTTTGCTGATTTCAATGTTTTTGATGTTTTTGATGTTTTGTTGTTTTTGATGTTTTTATGTTATTTATGTTTATAATGTTTTTGATGTTTTTAATGTTTTTTATACTTATGATGTTTTTGATATTTTTGTTTTGCTGATTTCAATGTTTTTGATGTTTTTATGTTATTTATGTTTATTATGTTTTTGATGTTTTTAATGATTTTTATATATATGATGTTTTTGATGTTTTTGTTTTGCTGTTTTTAATGTTTTTGATGTGTTTGATGTTTTTGATGTTTTTGATGCTTTTGATGTTTTTGATGTTTTTGATGTGTTTGATGTGTTTGATGTTTTTGATGTTTTTAATCTTATTGATGTTTTTGATGTTTTGATGTTATTGATGTTTTTAATGTTTTAGATGTTTTTGTTTTTTAATGTTTTTGATGTTTTTGATGTTTTTGATGTTTTGTTGTTTTTCATGTTTTTATTTTATTTATGTTTAATTTGATTTTGATGTTTTTAATGTTTTTTATATTTATGATGTTTTTAATCTTATTGATGTTTTTGATGTTTTTGATGTTATTGATGTTTTTAATGTTTTAGATGTTTTTGTTTTTTAATGTTTTTGATGTTTTTGATGTTTTTGATGTTTTTGATGTTTTTGATGTTTTTGATGTTTTTGATGTTTTTGATGTTTTTGATGTTTTTGATGTTTTTGATATTTTTGATGTTTTTGATGTTTTTGATGTTTTCGATATTTTGATTTTTTTGATGTTTTGTTGTTTTTCATGTTTTTATTTTATTTATGTTTATTATGATTTTGATGTTTTTAATGTTTTTTATATTTATGATGTTTTTGTTGTTTTTGTTTTGCTGCTTTTAATGTTTTTGATGTGTTTAATGTTTTTGATGTTTTGATGTTTTTGATGTTTTTGATGTTTTTGATGTTTTTTATGTTTTTGATGTTTTTGATGTTTTTGATGTTTTTGATGTTTTTGATGTTTTTGATGTTTTTGATGTTTTTGATGTTTTTGATGTTTTTGATGTTTTTGATGTTTTTGATGTTTTTGATGTTTGTGATGTTTTGATGTTTTTGATGTTTTTGATGTTTTTGATGTTTTCGATGTTTTTGATGTTTTTGATGTTTTTGATGTTTTTGATGTTTTTGATGTTTTTGATGTTTTTGATGTTTTTGATGTTTTTGATGTTTTGATGTTTTTGATGTTTTTGATGTTTTTGATGTTTTGATGTTTTTGATGTTTTTGATGTTTTTGATGTTTTTGATGTTTTTGATGTTTTTGATGTTATTGATGATTTTGATGTTTTTGATGTGTGTGATGTTTTTGATGCTTAGATGTTTTTGATGTTTTTGATTATTTTGATGTTTTTGATGTATTTCATGTTTTTTATATTTTTGATGTTTTTGATGTTTTTGATGTTTTTGATGTTTTTGATGTTTTTGATGTTTTTGATGTTTTTGATGTTTTTGATGTTTTTGATGTTTTTGATGTTTTTGATGTTTTTGATGTTTTTGATGTTTTTGATGTTTTTGATGTTTTTGATGTTTTTGATGTTTTTGATGTTTTTGATGTTTTTGATGTTTTTGATGTTTTTGATATTTTTGATGTTTTTGATGTTTTTGATGTTTTTGATGTTTTGCTGTTTTTGATATTTTTGAAGTTTTTGATGTTTTTGATGTTTTGCTGTTTTTAATGTTTTTGATGTTTTTGATGTTTTTGATGTTTTGATGTTTTGCTGTTTTTGATATTTTTGATGTTTTTGATGTTTTTGATGTTTATGATGTTTTCGATATTTTGATTTTTTTGATGTTTTGTTGTTTTTGATGTTTTTATGTTATTTATGTTTATTATGTTTTTGATGTTTTTGATGTTTTTGATGTTTTGCTGTTTTTAATGTTTTTGATATTTTTGAGGTTTTGATGTTTTGCTGTTTTTGATATTTTTGATGTTTTTGATGTTTTTGATGTTTTTTATATTTCTACGTTTTGATGTTTTTTATATTTCTTCGTTTTGATGTTTTTTTATATTTCTACGTTTTGATGTTTTCTATGTTTTTGATGTTTTTGATGTTATTGATGTTTTTGATGTTTTTCATGTTTTTGATGTTTTTGATGTTTTTGATGTTTTTAATGTTTTTCTGTTTTTAATGTTTTTCTGTTTTTGATGTTTTTGATGTTTTTTATATTTCTACGTTTTGATGTTTTTTATATTTCTACGTTTTGATGTTTTTTATATTTCTACGTTTTGATGTTTTCTATGTTTTTGATGTTTTTGATGTTTTTGATGTTATTGATGTTTTGATGTTTTTGATGTTTTGATGTTTTGATGTTTTTGATGTTTTTGATGTTTTTGATGTTTTTGATGTTTTTGATGTTTGATGTTTTTGATGTTTTCGATATTTTGATGTTTTTGATGTTTTTGGTGTTTGATGTTTTTGATGTTTTCGATATTTTGATTTGTTTGATGTTTTGTTGTTTTTATGTTATTTATGTTTATTATGTTTTTGATGTTTTTAATGTTTTTATATTTATGATGTTTTTGTTTTGCTGTTTTTAATGTTTTTGATGTTTTTGATGTTTTGCTATTTTTATTGTTTTCGATGTTTTTGATGTTTTTGATATTTTTAATCTTTTGATGTTTTTGATGTTTTTGATGTTTTTGATGTTTTTGATGTTTTGATGTTTTTTGATGTTTTTGATGTTTTTGATGTTTTTGATGTTTTTGATGTTTTTGATGTTTTTGATGTTTTTGATGTTTTTGATGTTTTTGATGTTTTTGACGTTTTTGACGTTTTTGATGTTTTTGATGTTTTTAGTGTTTTTGATGTTTTTGATGTTTTTGATGTTTTTGATGTGTTTGATGTTTTTTTTATGTTTTTTATGTTTTGGATGTTTTTGATGTTTTTGATGTTTTTGATGTTTTGATGTTTTTGATGTTTTTGATGTTTTTGATGTTTTTGATGCTTTTGATGTTTTTGATGTTTGATGTTTTGATGTTTTCGATATATTGATATTTTTGATGTTTTTGATGTTTTGTTGTTTTTGATGTTTTTATGTTATTTATGTTTATAATGTTTTTGATGTTTTTAATGTTTTTTATACTTATGATGTTTTTGATATTTTTGTTTTGCTGATTTCAATGTTTTTGATGTTTTTGATGTTTTTAATGTTTTTGATGTTTTTGATGTTTTTGATGTTTTCGATATTTTGATTTTTTTTTTATGTTTTTTTGTTTTTGATATTTTTATGTTATTTATATTTATTATGTTTTTGATGTTTTTAATGATTTTTATATATATGATGTTTTTGATGTGTTTGATGTTTTTGATGCTTTTGATGTTTTTGATGTGTTTGATGTGTTTGATGTTTTTGATGTTTTTGATGTTTTTGATGTTATTGATGTTTTTGATGTTTTAGATGTTTTTGTTTTTAATGTTTTTGATGTTTTTGATGTTTTTGATGTTTTTTGATGTTTTTGATGTTTTTGATGTTTTTGATGTTTTTGATGTTTTTGATGTTTTTGATGTTTTTGATGTTTTCGATATTTTGATTTTTTTTATGTTTTGTTGTTTTTCATGTTTTTATTTTATTTATGTTTATTATGATTTTGATGTTTTTAATGTTTTTTATATTTATGATGTTTTTGTTGTTTTTGTTTTGCTGTTTTTAATGTTTTTGATGTGTTTGATGTTTTTGATGTTTTGATGTTTTTGATGTTTTTGATGTTTTTTGATGTTTTTGATGTTTTGATGTTTTTGATGTTTTTGATGTTTTTGATGTTTTTGATGTTTTTGATGTTTTTGATGTTTTTGATGTTTTTGATGTTTTTGATGTTTTTGATGTTTTTGATGTTTTTGATGTTTTTGATGTTTTTGATGTTTGTGATGTTTTTGATGTTTTTGATGTTTTTGATGTTTTTGATATTTTTGATGTTTTTGATGTTTGATGTTTTTGATGTTTTTGATGTTTTCGATATTTTGATGTTTTTGATGTTTTTGGTGTTTGATGTTTTTGATGTTTTCGATATTTTGATTTTTTTGATGTTTTGTTGTTTTTGATGTTTTTATGTTATTTATGTTTATTATTTTTTTGATGTTTTTAATGTTTTTTATATTTATGATATTTTTGATGTTTTTGTTTTGCAGATTTTAATGTTTTTGATGTTTGTGATGTTTTGCTGTTTTTATTGTTTTCGATGTTTTTGGTGTTTTTGATATTTTTAATCTTTTTGATGTTTTTGATGTTTTTGAAGTTTTTGGTGTTTTTGATGTTTTTAGTGTTTTTGATGTTTTTGATGTTTTCGATGTTTTTGATGTTTTTGATGTTTTTGATGTTTTTGATGTTTTTGATGTTTTTGATGTTTTTGATGTTTTTGATGTTTTTGATGTTTTTGATGTTTTTGATGTTTTTGATGTTTTTGATGTTTTTGATGTTTTTAATGTTTATGATGTTTTTGATGTTTTTGATGTTTTTAATGTTTTTTATGTTTATGATGTTTTTGATGTTTTTGATATTTTTTATGTTTTTGATGTTTTTCATCTTTTTGAAGTTTTTGATGTTTTCGATACTTTCATTTTTTGAATGTTTTTGATGTCATTGATGTTTTTGATGTTTTTGAAGTTTTTGATGTTTTTGATGTTTTGGATGTTTTTGATGTTTTTGAAGTTTTTGATGTTTTTGATGTTTTTGATGTTTTTGAAGTTTTGATGTTTTTGATGTTTTTGATGTTTTTGATGTTTTGATGTTTTGATGTTTTTGAAGTTTTTGATGTTTTTGATGTTTTTGATGTTTTTGATGTTTTTGATGTTTTATGATGTTTTTGATGTTTTTGATGTTTTTGATGTTTTTGATGTTTTTGATGTTTTTGATGTTTTTGATGTTTTTGATGTTTTTGATGTTTTGATGTTATTGATGTTTTTGATGTTTTTGATGTTTTTGATGTTTTTGATGTTTTTGATGTTTTTGATGTTTGATGTTTTTGATGTTTTCGATATTTTGATGTTTTTGATGTTTTTGATGTTTTTGGTGTTTGATGTTTTTGATGTTTTTGATATTTTGATTTTTTGATGTTTTTGATGTTTTGTTGTTTTTGATGTTTTTATTTTATTTTTGTTTATTATGTTTTTGATGTTTTTGATGTTTTTGATGTTCTTGATGTTTTTGATGTTTTTGATGTTTTTGATGTTTTTGATGTTTTTGATGTTTTTGATGTTTTTGAAGTTTTTGATGTTTTTGATGTTTTTGATGTTTTTGATGTTTTTGATGTTTTTGAAGTTTTTGATGTTTTTGATGTTTTGATGTTTTTGATGTTTTTGATGTTTTATGATGTTTTGATGTTTTTGATGTTTTTGATGTTTTTGATGTTTTTGATGTTTTTGATGTTTTTGATGTTTTTGATGTTTTTGATGTTTTTGATGTTCTTGATGTTATTGATGTTTTTGATGTTTTTGATGTTTTTGATGTTTTTGATGTTTTTGATGTTTGATGTTTTTGATGTTTTCGATATTTTGATGTTTTTGATGTTTTTGGTGTTTGATGTTTTTGATGTTTTCGATATTTTGATTTTTTTGATGTTTTTGATGTTTTGTTGTTTTTGATGTTTTTATGTTATTTATGTTTATTATGTTTTTGATGTTTTTAATGTTTTTATATTTATGATGTTTTTGATGTTTTTGTTTTGCTGTTTTTAATGTTTTTAATGTTTTTGATGTTTTGCTGTTTTTATTGTTTTCGATGTTTTTGATGTTTTTGATATTTTTAATGTTTTTGATGTTTTTGATGTTTTTGATGTTTTTGATGTTTTTGATGTTTTTGATGTTTTTGAAGTTTTTGATGTTTTTGACGTTTTTGATGTTTTTGAAGTTTTTGATGTTTTTAGTGTTTTTGATGTTTTTGATGTTTTTGATGTGTTTGATGCTTTTTTTATGTTTTTTATGTTTTGGATGTTTTTGATGTTTTTGATGTTTTTGATGTTTTTGATGTTTTTGATGTTTTTGATGTTTTTGATGTTTTTGATGTTTTTGATGTTTTTGATGTTTTTGATGTTTTTGATGTTTTTGATGCTTTTGATGTTTTTGATGTTTGATGTTTTTGATGTTTTCGATATTTTGATATTTTTGATGTTTTTGATGTTTTGTTGTTTTTGATGTTTTTATGTTATTTATGTTTATAATGTTTTTGATGTTTTTAATGTTTTTTATACTTATGATGTTTTTGATATTTTTGTTTTGCTGATTTCAATGTTTTTGATGTTTTTATGTTATTTATGTTTATTATGTTTTTGATGTTTTTAATGATTTTTATATATATGATGTTTTTGATGTTTTTGTTTTGCTGTTTTTAATGTTTTTGATGTGTTTGATGTTTTTGATGTTTTTGATGCTTTTGATGTTTTTGATGTTTTTGATGTGTTTGATGTGTTTGATGTTTTTGATGTTTTTAATCTTATTGATGTTTTTGATGTTTTTGATGTTTTTGATGTTTTTGATGTTATTGATGTTTTTAATGTTTTAGATGTTTTTGTTTTTAATGTTTTTGATATTTTTGATGTTTTTGATGTTTTTGATGTTTTTGATGTTTTTGATGTTTTTGATGTTTTTGATGTTTTTGATATTTTTATGTTATTTATATTTATTATGTTTTTGATGTTTTTAATGATTTTTATATATATGATGTTTTTGATGTGTTTGATGTTTTTGATGTTTTTGATGCTTTTGATGTTTTTGATGTGTTTGATGTGTTTGATGTTTTTGATGTTTTTGATGTTTTTGATGTTATTGATATTTTTGATGTTTTAGATGTTTTTGTTTTTAATGTTTTTGATGTTTTTGATGTTTTTGATGTTTTTGATGTTTTTGATGTTTTTGATGTTTTTGATGTTTTTGATGTTTTTGATATTTTTGATGTTTTTGATGTTTTTGATGTTTTCGATATTTTGATTTTTTTTATGTTTTGTTGTTTTTCATGTTTTTATTTTATTTATGTTTATTATGATTTTGATGTTTTTAATGTTTTTTATATTTATGATGTTTTTGTTGTTTTTGTTTTGCTGTTTTTAATGTTTTTGATGTGTTTGATGTTTTTGATGTTTTGATGTTTTTGATGTTTTGATGTTTTTGATGTTTTTGATGTTTTTGATGTTTTTGATGTTTTTGATGTTTTTGATGTTTTTGATGTTTTTGATGTTTTGATGTTTTTGATGTTTTTGATGTTTTGATGTTTTTGATGTTTTTGATGTTTTTGATGTTTTTGATGTTTTTGATGTTTTTGATGTTTTTGATGTTTTTGATGTTTTGATGTTTTTGATGTTTTTGATGTTTTTGATGTTTTTGATGTTTTTGATGTTTTTGATGTTTTTGATGTTTTTGATGTTTTTGATGTTTTGATGTTTTGATGTTTTTGATGTTTTTGATGTTTTTGATGTTTTGTTTTTGATGTTTTGATGTTTTTGATGTTTTTGATGTTTTTGATGTTTTGATGTTTTGATGTTTTTGATGTTTTTGATGTTTTGATGTTTTTGATGTTTTTGATGATTTTTGATGTTTTTGATGTTTGTGATGTTTTTGATGTTTAGATGTTTTTGATGTTTTTGATTATTTTGATGTTTTTGATGTATTTCATGTTTTTATATTTTTGATGTTTTTGATGTTTTTGATGTATTTGATGTTTTTGATGTATTTGATGTATTTGATGTTTTTGTTTTTGATGTTTTTGATGTTTTGATGTTTTTGATGTTTTTGATGTTTTTGATGTTTTTGATGTTTTGATGTTTTTGATGTTTTTGATGTTTTTGATGTTTTGCTGTTTTTGATATTTTTTGAAGTTTTTGATGTTTTTGATGTTTTTGATGTTTTGCTGTTTTTAATGTTTTTGATGTTTTTGATGTTTTGATGTTTTGCTGTTTTTGATATTTTTGATGTTTTTGATGTTTATGATGTTTTCGATATTTTGATTTTTTTGATGTTTTGTTGTTTTTGATGTTTTTATGTTATTTATGTTTATTATGTTTTTGATGTTTTTGATGTTTTTGATGTTTTGCTGTTTTTAATGTTTTTGATATTTTTGAGGTTTTGATGTTTTGCTGTTTTTGATATTTTTGATGTTTTTGATGTTTTTGATGTTATTGATGTTTTTAATGTTTTAGATGTTTTTGTTTTTAATGTTTTTGATATTTTTGATGTTTTTGATGTTTTTGATGTTTTTGATGTTTTTGATGTTTTTGATGTTTTTGATGTTTTTGATATTTTTGATGTTTTTGATGTTTTTGATGTTTTCGATATTTTGATTTTTTTGATGTTTTGTTGTTTTTCATGTTTTTATTTTATTTATGTTTATTATGATTTTGATGTTTTTAATGTTTTTTATATTTATGATGTTTTTGTTGTTTTTGTTTTGCTGTTTTTAATGTTTTTGATGTGTTTAATGTTTTTGATGTTTTTGATGTTTTGATGTTTTTGAGGTTTTTGATGTTTTTTATGTTTTTGATGTTTTTGATGTTTTTGATGTTTTTGATGTTTTTGATGTTTTTGATGTTTTTGATGTTTTGATGTTTTTGATGTTTTTGATGTTTTTGATGTTTTGATGTTTTTGATGTTTGTGATGTTTTTGATGTTTTTGATGTTTTTGATGTTTTTGATGTTTTTGATGTTTTGATGTTTTTGATGTTTTTGATGTTTTTGATGTTTTTGATGTTTTTGATGTTTTTGATGTTTTTGATGTTTTTGATGTTTTTGATGTTTTTGATGTTTTTGATGTTATTGATGATTTTGATGTTTTTGATGTGTGTGATGTTTTTGATGCTTAGATGTTTTTGATGTTTTTGATTATTTTGATGTTTTTGATGTATTTCATGTTTTTTATATTTTTGATGTTTTTGATGTTTTTGATGTTTTTGATGTTTTTGATGTTTTTGATGTTTTTGATGTTTTTGATGTTTTTGATGTTTTTGATGTTTTTGATGTTTTTGATGTTTTTGATGTTTTTGATGTTTTTGATGTTTTTGATGTTTTTGATGTTTTTGATGTTTTTGATGTTTTTGATGTTTTTGATGTTTTTGATGTTTTTGATGTTTTTGATGTTTTTGATGTTTTTGATGTTTTGCTGTTTTTGATATTTTTGAAGTTTTTGATGTTTTTGATGTTTTTGATGTTTTTGATGTTTTTGATGTTTTTGATGTTTTTGATGTTTTTGATGTTTTTGATGTTTTTGATGTTTTTGATGCTTTTGATGTTTTTGATGTTTGATGTTTTTGATGTTTTCGATATATTGATATTTTTGATGTTTTTGATGTTTTGTTGTTTTTGATGTTTTTATGTTATTTATGTTTATAATGTTTTTGATGTTTTTAATGTTTTTTATACTTATGATGTTTTTGATATTTTTGTTTTGCTGATTTCAATGTTTTTGATGTTTTTGATGTTTTTAATGTTTTTGATGTTTTTGATGTTTTTGATGTTTTTGATGTTTTTGATGTTTTCGATATTTTGATTTTTTTTTTATGTTTTTTTGTTTTTGATATTTTTATGTTATTTATATTTATTATGTTTTTGATGTTTTTAATGATTTTTATATATATGATGTTTTTGATGTGTTTGATGTTTTTGATGTTTTTGATGCTTTTGATGTTATTGATGTGTTTGATGTGTTTAGATGTTTTTGATGTTTTTGATGTTTTTGATGTTTTTGATGTTTTTGATGTTTTAGATGTTTTTGTTTTTAATGTTTTTGATGTTTTTGATGTTTTTGATGTTTTTGATATTTTTGATGTTTTTGATGTTTTTGATGTTTTTGATATTTTGATTTTTTTTATGTTTTGTTGTTTTTCATGTTTTTGTTTTATTTATGTTTTTTATGTTTTGTTGTTTTTCATGTTTTTATTTTATTTATGTTTATTATGATTTTGTTGTTTTTAATGTTTTGCTATTTTTGATGTTTTTGTTGTTTTTGTTTTGATGTTTTTGATGTTTTTGATGTGTTTGATGTTTTGATGTTTTGATGTTTTTGATGTTTTTGATGTTTTTGATGTTTTTGATGTTTTTGATGTTTTTGATGTTTTGATGTTTTTGATGTTTTTGATGTTTTTGATGTTTTTGATGTTTTTGATGTTTTGATGTTTTTGATGTTTTTGATGTTTTTGATGTTTTTGATGTTTTTGATGTTTTTGATGTTTTTGATGTTTTTGATGTTTTTGATGTTTTTGATGTTTTTGATGTTTTTGATGTTTTTGATGTTTTTGATGTTTTTGATGTTTTTGATGTTTTTGATGTTTTTGATGTTTTTGATGTTTTTGATGTTTTTGATGTTTTTGATGTTATTGATGATTTTAATGTTTTTGATGTGTGTGATGTTTTTGATGTTTAGGTGTTTTTGATGTTTTTGATTATTTTGATGTTTTTGATGTATTTCATGTTTTTTATATTTTTGATGTTTTTGATGTTTTTGATGTATTTCATGTTTTTGATGTATTTGATGTATTTGATGTTTTTGATGTTTTTGATGTTTTTGATGTTTTTGATGTTTTTGATGTTTTTGATGTTTTTGATGTTTTTGTTGTTTTTGATGTTTTTGATGTTTTGCTGTTTTTGATATTTTTGAAGTTTTTGATGTTTTTGATGTTTTTGATGTTTTGCTGTTTTTAATGTTTTTGATGTTTTTGATGTTTTGATGTTTTGCTGTTTTTGATATTTTTGATGTTTTTGATGTTTATGATGTTTTCGATATTTTGATTTTTTTGATGTTTTGTTGTTTTTGATGTTTTTATGTTATTTATGTTTATTATGTTTTTGATGTTTTTGATGTTTTTGATGTTTTGCTGTTTTTAATGTTTTTGATATTTTTGAGGTTTTGATGTTTTGCTGTTTTTGATATTTTTGATGTTTTTGATGTTTTTGATGTTTTTTATATTTCTACGTTTTGATGTTTTTTATATTTCTACGTTTTGATGTTTTTTTATATTTCTACGTTTTGATGTTTTTTATATTTCTACGTTTTGATGTTTTTTATATTTCTACGTTTTGATGTTTTCTATGTTTTTGATGTTTTTGATGTTTAGATGTTTTTGATGTTTTTGATGTTTTTGATGTTTAGATGTTTTTGATGTTTTTGATTATTTTGATGTTTTTGATGTATTTCATGTTTTTTATGTTTTTGATTATTTTGATGTTTTTGATGTATTTCATGTTTTTTATGTTTTTGATGTTTTTGATGTTTTTGATGTATTTGATGTATTTGTTGTTTTTGATGTTTTTGATGTTTTTGATGTTTTTGATGTTTTTGATGTTTTTGATGTTTTTGATGTTTTTGATGTTTTTGATGTTTTTGATGTTTTTGATGTTTTGATGTTTTGATGTTTTTGATGTTTTTGATGTTTTTGATGTTTTTGATGTTTTTATGTTTTTGATGTTTTTGATGTTTTGATGTTTTTGATGTTTTTGATGTTTTGATGTTTTTGATGTTTTTGATTTTTTGATGTTTTGCTGTTTTTGATATTTTTGAAGTTTTTGATGTTTTTGATGTTTTTGATGTTTTGCTGTTTTTAATGTTTTTGATGTTTTTGATGTTTTGATGTTTTGCTGTTTTTGATATTTTTGATGTTTTTGATGTTTATGATGTTTTCGATATTTTGATTTTTTTGATGTTTTGTTGTTTTTGATGTTTTTATGTTATTTATGTTTATTATGTTTTTGATGTTTTTGATGTTTTGCTGTTTTTAATGTTTTTGATATTTTTGAGGTTTTGATGTTTTGCTGTTTTTGATATTTTTGATGTTTTTGATGTTTTTGATGTTTTTGATGTTTTTTATATTTCTACGTTTTGATGTTTTTTATATTTCTACGTTTTGATGTATGTTTTTGATGTTTTTGATGTTATTGATGTTTTTGATGTTTTTCATGTTTTTGATGTTTTTGATGTTTTTGATGTTTTTAATGTTTTTCTGTTTTTAAAGTTTTTCTGTTTTTCTGTTTTTAATGTTTTAGATGTCTTTGATGTTTTTGATGTTTTGGATGTTTTTGATGTTTGATGGTTTCGATGTTTTCGATATTTTGATTTTTTTGGTGTTTTTGATGTTTTTGATGTTTTTAATGTTTTTTATATTTATGATGTTTTTGATGTTTTTGATATTTTTAATGTCTTTGATGTTTTTGATGTTTTTGATGTTTTCGATATTTTGATTTTTTTGATTTTTTTGATGTTTTGTTGTTTTTGATGTTTTTATGTTATTTATGTTTATTATGTTTCTGATGTTTTTGATGTTTTGCTGTTTTTAATGTTTTTGATATTTTTGAGGTTTTGATGTTTTGCTGTTTTTGATATTTTTGATGTTTTTGATGTTTTTGATGTTTTTTATATTTCTACGTTTTGATGTTTTTTATATTTCTACGTTTTGATGTTTTCTATGTTTTTGATGTTTTTTATATTTCTACGTTTTGATGTATGTTTTTGATGTTTTTGATGTTATTGATGTTTTTGATGTTTTTCATGTTTTTGATGTTTTTGATGTTTTTGATGTTTTTAATGTTTTTCTGTTTTTAATGTTTTTCTGTTTTTCTGTTTTTAATGTTTTAGATGTCTTTGATGTTTTTGATGTTTTGGATGTTTTTGATGTTTGATGGTTTCGATGTTTTCGATATTTTGATTTTTTTTGGTGTTTTTGATGTTTTGTTGTTTTTGATGTTTTTATGTTATTTATCTTTATTATGTTTTTGAAGTTTTTAATGTTTTTTATATTTAAGATGTTTTTGATGTTTTTGATATTTTTAATGTTTTTGATGTTTTCGATATTTTGATTTTTTTGATTTTTTTTTGTTTTTGATGTTTTTATGTTTATTATGTTTTTGATGTTTTTGATGTTTTTAATGTTTTTTATATTTATGATGTTTTTGTTTTGCTGTTTTTAATGTTTTTGATGTGTGTGATGTTTTTGATGTTTTTGATGCTTTTGATGTTTTTGATGTGTTTGATGTTTTTGATGTTTTTGATGTTTATGATGTTTTTGATGATTTTATATTTCTACGTTTTGATGTTTTTTATATTTCTACGTTTTGATGTTTTCTATGTTTTTGATGTTTTTGATGTTTAGATGTTTTTGATGTTTTTGATTATTTTGATGTTTTTGATGTATTTCATGTTTTTTATGTTTTTGATGTTTTTGATGTATTTGATGTTTTTGATGTTTTTGATGTTTTTGATGTTTTTGATGTTTTTGATGTTATTGATGTTTTTGATGTTTTTGATGTTTTTGATGTTTTTGTTGTTTTTGATGTTTTTGATGTTTTTGATGTTTTCGATATTTTGATTTTTTTGATTTTTTTGATGTTTTTTTGTTTTTGATGTTTTTATGTTATTTATGTTTATTTTGATTTTTTTTATGTTTTGTTGTTTTTCATGTTTTTATTTTATTTATGTTTATTATGATTTTGATGTTTTTAATGTTTTTTATATTTATGATGTTTTTGTTGCTTTTGTTTTGCTGTTTTTAATGTTTTTGATGTTTTTGATGTTTTGATGTTTTGATGTTTTGATCTTTTTGATGTTTTTGATGTTTTTGATGTTTTTGATGTTTTTGATGTTTTTGATGTTTTTGATGTTTTTGATGTTTTTGATGTTTTTGATGTTTTTGATGTTTTTGATGTTTTTGATGTTTTTGATGTTTTTGATGTTTTTGATGTTTTTGACGTTTTGATGTTTTTGATGTTTTTGATGTTTTGATGTTTTTGATGTTTTTGATGTTTTCGATGTTTTTGATGTTTTTGATGTTTTTGATGTTTTTGATGTTTTTGATGTTTTTGATGTTTTTGATGTTTTTTATGTTTTTGATGTTTTTGATGTTTTTGATGTTTTTGATGTTTTTGATGTTTTTGATGTTTTTGATGTTATTGATGATTTTGATGTTTTTGATGTGTGTGATGTTTTTGATGTTTTTTATATTTCTACGTTTTGATGTTTTTTATATTTCTACGTTTTGATGTTTTCTATGTTTTTGATGTTTAGATGTTTTTGATGTTTTTGATGTTTTTGATTATTTTGATGTTTTTGATGTATTTTATGTTTTTTATGTTTTTGATGTTTTTGATGTTTTTGATGTTTTTGATGTATTTGATGTTTTTGATGTTTTTGATGTTTTTGATGTTTTTGATGTTTTTGATGTTTTTGATGTTTTTGATGTTTTTGATGTTTTTGATGTTTTTGATGTTTTTGATATTTTGCTGTTTTTGATATTTTTGAAGTTTTTGATGTTTTTGATGTTTTTGATGTTTTGCTGTTTTTAATGTTTTTGATGTTTTTGATGTTTTGATGTTTTGCTGTTTTTGATATTTTTGATGTTTTTGATGTTTATGATGTTTTCGATATTTTGATTTTTTTGATGTTTTGTTGTTTTTGATGTTTTTATGTTATTTATGTTTATTATGTTTTTGATGTTTTTATATTTCTACGTTTTGATGTTTTCTATGTTTTTGATGTTTTTGATGTTATTGATGTTTTTGATGTTTTTGATGTTTTTGATGTTTTTGATGTTTTTAATGTTTTTCTGTTTTTAATGTTTTTCTGTTTTTCTGTTTTTAATAATTTTGATGTCTTTGATGTTTTTGATGTTTTGGATGTTTTTGATGTTTGATGGTTTCGATGTTTTCGATATTTTGATTTTTTTGGTGTTTTTGATGTTTTTGATGTTTTTAATGTTTTTTATATTTATGATGTTTTTGATGTTTTTGATATTTTTAATGTTTTTGATGTTTTTGATGTTTTTGATGTTTTTGATGTTTTCGATATTTTGATTTTTTTGATGTTTTGTTGTTTTTGATGTTTTTATGTTATTTATGTTTATTATGTTTCTGATGTTTTTGATGTTTTTGATGTTTTGCTGTTTTTAATGTTTTTGATATTTTTGAGGTTTTGATGTTTTGCTGTTTTTGATATTTTTGATGTTTTTGATGTTTTTTATATTTCTACGTTTTGATGTTTTTTATATTTCTACGTTTTGATGTTTTCTATGTTTTTGATGTTTTGATGTTTTACTGTTTTTGATATTTTTGATGTTTTTGATGTTTATGATGTTTTCGATATTTTGATTTTTTTGATGTTTTGTTGTTTTTGATGTTTTTATGTTATTTATGTTTATTATGTTTTTGATGTTTTTGATGTTTTGCTGTTTTTAATGTTTTTGATATTTTTGTTGTTTTGATGTTTTGCTGTTTTTGATATTTTTGATGTTTTTGATGTTTTTGATGTTTTTGATGTTTTTAATGTTTTTGATGTTTTTAATGTTTTTCTGTTTTTAATGTTTTTCTGTTTTTCTGTTTTTAATGTTTTTGATGTCTTTGATGTTTTTGATGTTTTGGATGTTTTTGATGTTTGATGGTTTCGATGTTTTCGATATTTTGATTTTTTTTGGTGTTTTTGATGTTTTGTTTTTTTTGATGTTTTTATGTTATTTATGTTTATTATGTTTTTGATGTTTTTAATGTTTTTTATATTTAAGATGTTTTTGATGTTTTTGATATTTTTAATGTTTTTGATGTTTTCGATATTTTGATTTTTTTGATTTTTTTTTGTTTTTGATGTTTTTATGATATTTATGTTTATTATGTTTTTGATGTTTTTAATGTTTTTTATATTTATGATGTTTTTGTTTTGCTGTTTTTAAAGTTTTTCTGTTTTTCTGTTTTTAATGTTTTTGATGTTTTTGATGTTTTTGATGTTTTTGATGTTTTTGATGTTTTTGATGTTTTTGATGTTTTTGATGTTTTTGATGTTTTTGATGTTTTTGATGTTTTTGATGTTTTTGATGTTTTTGATGTTTTTGATGTTTTTGCTGTTTTTGATATTTTTGATGTTTTTGATGTTTATGATGTTTTGCTGTTTTTAATGTTTTTGATAATTTTGATGTTTTGATGTTTTGCTGTTATTTATGTTTATTATGTTTTTGATGTTTTTGATGTTTTGCTGTTTTTAATGTTTTTGATATTTTTGATGTTTTGCTGTTTTTGATATTTTTGATGTTTTTGATGTTTATGATGTTTTCGATATTTTGATTTTTTTGATCATCAAGTGTTTGATGTTTTTGATGTTTTTGATGTTTTTGATGTTTTTGATGTTTTTTATATTTCTACGTTTTGATGTTTTTTATATTTCTACGTTTCGATGTTTTTGATGTTTAGATGTTTTTGATGTTTTTGATGTTTTTGATGTATTTCATGTTTTTATGTTTTTTATGTTTTTGATGTTTTGATGTATTTGATGTTTTTGATGTTTTTGATGTTTTTGATGTTTTTGATGTTTTGATGTTTTTGATGTTTTTGATGTTTTGATGTTTTTGATGTTATTGATGTTTTTGATGTTTTTGATGTTTTTGATGTTTTTTATGTTTTTAATGTTTTTCTGTTTTTAAAGTTTTTCTGTTTTTCTGTTTGTAATGTTTTTGATGTTTTTGATGTTTTTGATGTTTTTGATGTTTTTGATGTTTTGATGTTTTTGATGTTTTTGATGTTTTTGATGTTTTGATGTTTTTGATGTTTTGATGTTTTTGATGTTTTTGATGTTTTTGATGTTTTTGATGTTTTTGATGTTTTTGATGTTTTTGATGTTTTTGATGTTTTTGATGTTTTTGATGTTTTTGATGTTTTTGATGTTTTGATGTTTTGCTGTTTTTGATATTTTTGATGTTTATGATGTTTTGCTGTTTTTAATGTTTTTGATATTTTTGATGTTTTGATGTTTTGCTGTTATTTATGTTTATTATGTTTTTGATGTTTTTGATGTTTTGCTGTTTTTAATGTTTTTGATATTTTTGATGTTTTGATGTTTTGCTGTTTTTGATATTTTTGATGTTTTTGATGTTTATGATGTTTTCGATATTTTGATTTTTTTGATGTTTTTGATGCTTTGATGTTTTTGATGTTTTTATGTTATTTATGTTTATTATGTTTATTATGTTTTTGATGTTTTTGATGTTATTAATGTTTTTTATATTTATTATGTTTTTGATGTTTTTAATGTTTTTTATATTTATGATGTTTTTGATGTTTTTGTTTTGCTGTTTTGAATGTTTTTGATGTGTTTGATGATTTTGATGTTTTTTATGTTATTGATGTTTTGATGTTTTTAATGTTTTTGATGTTTTTGATATTTTTGAGGTTTTTGATGTTTTTGATGTTTTTGATGTTTTGATGTTTTTGATGTTTTGGATGTTTTTGATGTTTGATGGTTTCGATGTTTTCGATATTTTGATTTTTTTGGTGTTTTTGATGTTTTTGATGTTTTTAATGTTTTTTATATTTATGATGTTTTTGATGTTTTTGATATTTTTAATGTTTTTGATGTTTTTGATGTTTTTGATGTTTTTGATGTTTTCGATATTTTGATTTTTTTGATGTTTTGTTGTTTTTGATGTTATTTATGTTTATTATGTTTCTGATGTTTTTGATGTTTTTGATGTTTTGCTGTTTTTAATGTTTTTGATATTTTTGAGGTTTTGATGTTTTGCTGTTTTTGATATTTTTGATGTTTTTGATGTTTTTTATATTTCTACGTTTTGATGTTTTTTATATTTCTACGTTTTGATGTTTTCTATGTTTTTGATGTTTTGATGTTTTACTGTTTTTGATATTTTTGATGTTTTTGATGTTTATGATGTTTTCGATATTTTGATTTTTTTGATGTTTTGTTGTTTTTGATGTTTTTATGTTATTTATGTTTATTATGTTTTTGATGTTTTTGATGTTTTGCTGTTTTTAATGTTTTTGATATTTTTGTTGTTTTGATGTTTTGCTGTTTTTGATATTTTTGATGTTTTTGATGTTTTTGATGTTTTTGATGTTTTTAATGTTTTTGATGTTTTTAATGTTTTTCTGTTTTTAATGTTTTTCTGTTTTTCTGTTTTTAATGTTTTTGATGTCTTTGATGTTTTTGATGTTTTGGATGTTTTTGATGTTTGATGGTTTCGATGTTTTCGATATTTTGATTTTTTTTGGTGTTTTTGATGTTTTGTTTTTTTTGATGTTTTTATGTTATTTATGTTTATTATGTTTTTGATGTTTTTAATGTTTTTTATATTTAAGATGTTTTTGATGTTTTTGATATTTTCAATGTTTTTGATGTTTTCGATATTTTGATTTTTTTGATTTTTTTTTGTTTTTGATGTTTTTATGATATTTATGTTTATTATGTTTTTGATGTTTTTAATGTTTTTTATATTTATGATGTTTTTGTTTTGCTGTTTTTAATGTTTTTCTGTTTTTAAAGTTTTTCTGTTTTTCTGTTTTTAATGTTTTTGATGTTTTTGATGTTTTTGATGTTTTTGATGTTTTTGATGTTTTTGATGTTTTTGATGTTTTTGATGTTTTTGATGTTTTTGATGTTTTTGATGTTTTTGATGTTTTTGATGTTTTTGATGTTTTTGATGTTTTTGATGTTTTTGATGTTTTTGATGTTTTGATGTTTTGCTGTTTTTGATATTTTTGATGTTTTTGATGTTTATGATGTTTTGCTGTTTTTAATGTTTTTGATAATTTTGATGTTTTGATGTTTTGCTGTTATTTATGTTTATTATGTTTTTGATGTTTTTGATGTTTTGCTGTTTTTAATGTTTTTGATATTTTTGATGTTTTGCTGTTTTTGATATTTTTGATGTTTTTGATGTTTATGATGTTTTCGATATTTTGATTTTTTTGATCATCAAGTGTTTGATGTTTTTGATGTTTTTGATGTTTTTGATGTTTTTGATGTTTTTTATATTTCTACGTTTTGATGTTTTTTATATTTCTACGTTTCGATGTTTTTGATGTTTAGATGTTTTTGATGTTTTTGATGTTTTTGATGTATTTCATGTTTTTTATGTTTTTTATGTTTTTGATGTTTTTGATGTATTTGATGTTTTTGATGTTTTTGATGTTTTTGATGTTTTTGATGTTTTTGATGTTTTTGATGTTTTTGATGTTTTTGATGTTTTTGATGTTTTTGATGTTTTTGATGTTATTGATGTTTTTGATGTTTTTGATGTTTTTGATGTTTTTTATGTTTTTAATGTTTTTCTGTTTTTAAAGTTTTTCTGTTTTTCTGTTTTTAATGTTTTTGATGTTTTTGATGTTTTTGATGTTTTTGATGTTTTTGATGTTTTTGATGTTTTTGATGTTTTTGATGTTTTTGATGTTTTTGATGTTTTTGATGTTTTGATGTTTTGATGTTTTTGATGTTTTTGATGTTTTTGATGTTTTTGATGTTTTTGATGTTTTGATGTTTTTGATGTTTTGATGTTTTTGATGTTTTGATGTTTTGCTGTTTTTGATATTTTTGATGTTTTTGATGTTTATGATGTTTTGCTGTTTTTAATGTTTTTGATATTTTTGATGTTTTGATGTTTTGCTGTTATTTATGTTTATTATGTTTTTGATGTTTTTGATGTTTTGCTGTTTTTAATGTTTTTGATATTTTTGATGTTTTGATGTTTTGCTGTTTTTGATATTTTTGATGTTTTTGATGTTTATGATGTTTTCGATATTTTGATTTTTTTGATGTTTTTGATGCTTTGATGTTTTTGATGTTTTTATGTTATTTATGTTTATTATGTTTATTATGTTTTTGATGTTTTTGATGTTATTAATGTTTTTTATATTTATTATGTTTTTGATGTTTTTAATGTTTTTTATATTTATGATGTTTTTGATGTTTTTGTTTTGCTGTTTTGAATGTTTTTGATGTGTTTGATGATTTTGATGTTTTTTATGTTATTGATGTTTTGATGTTTTTAATGTTTTTGATGTTTTTGATATTTTTGAGGTTTTTGATGTTTTTGATGTTTTTGATGTTTTGATGTTTTTGATGTTTTGGATGTTTTTGATGTTTGATGGTTTCGATGTTTTCGATATTTTGATTTTTTTGGTGTTTATGATGTTTTGTTGTTTTTGATGTTTTTATGTTATTTATGTTTATTATGTTTTTGATGTTTTTAATGTTTTTTATATTTATGATGTTTTTGATATTTTTAATGTTTTTGATGTTTTTGATGTTTTCGATATTTTGATTTTTTTGATTTTTTTTGTTTTTGATGTTTTTATGTTTATTATGTTTTTGATGTTTTTAATGTTTTTTATATTTATGATGTTTTTGTTTTGCTGTTTTTAATGTTTCTGATGTGTGTGATGTTTTTGATGCTTTTGATGTTTTTGATGTTTTTGATGTTTTTTATATTTCTACGTTTTGATGTTTTTTATATTTCTAAGTTTTGATGTTTTCTATGTTTTTGATGTTTTTGATGTTTAGATGGTTTTGATGTTTTTGATTATTTTGATGTTTTTGATGTATTTCATGTTTTTTATGTTTTTGATGTATTTGATGTTTTTGATGTGTTTGATGTTTTTGATGTTTTTGATGTTTTTGATGTTTTTGATGTTTTTGATGTTTTTGATGTTTTTGATGTTTTTGATGTTTTTGATGTTTTTGATATTTTTGATGTTTTTGATGTTTTCGATATTTTGATTTTTTTGATTTTTTTGATTTTTTTTTGTTTTTGATGTTTTTATGTTATTTATGTTTATTATGTTTTTGATGTTTTTAATGTTTTTTATATTTATGATGTTGTTGTTTTGCTGTTTTTAATGTTTTTGATGTGTGTGATGTTTTTGATGCTTTTGATGTTTTTGATGTGTTTGATGTTTTTGATGTTTTTGATGTTTTTGATGTTTTTTATATTTCTACGTTTTGATGTTTTTTATATTTCTACGTATTGATGTTTTCTATGTTTTTGATGTTTAGATGTTTTTGATGTTTTTGATGTTTTTGATGTATTTCATGTTTTTTATGTTTTTGATGTTTTTGATGTATTTGATGTTTTTGATGTTTTTGATATATTTGATGTTTTTGATGTTTTTGACGTTTTTGATGTTTTCGATGTTTTTGATGTTTTTGATGTTTTCGATATTTTGATTTTTTTGATTTTTTTTTGTTTTTGATGTTTTTATGTTATTTATGTTTATTATGTTTTTGATGTTTTTAATGTTTTTTATATTTATGATGTTTTTGTTTTGCTGTTTTTAATGTTTTTGATGTGTGTGATGTTTTTGATGTTTTTGATGCTTTTGATGTTTTTGATGTGTTTGATGTTTTTGATGTTTTTGATGTTTTTGATGTTTTTTATATTTCTACGTTTTGAAGTTTTTTATATATCTACGTTTTGATGTTTTCTATGTTTTTGATGTTTTTGATGTTTAGATGTTTTTGATGTTTTTGATTATTTTGATGTTTTTGATGTATTTCATGTTTTTTATGTTTTTGATGTTTTTGATGTATTTGATGTTTTTGATGATTTTGATGTTATTGATGTTTTTGATGTTTTTGATGTTTTTGATGTTTTTTATGTTTTTGATGTTTTTGATGTTTTTTATGTTTTTAATGTTTTTCTGTTTTTAAAGTTTTTCTGTTTTTCTGTTTTTAATGTTTTTGATGTTTTTGATGTTTTTGATGTTTTGATGTTTTGATGTTTTGATGTTTTTGATGTTTTTGATGTTTTTGATGTTTTGATGTTTTGATGTTTTGATGTTTTTGATGTTTTGATGTTTTTGATGTTTTTGATGTTTTTGATGTTTTGATGTTTTTGATGTTTTTGATGTTTTTGATGTTTTTGATGTTTTTGATGTTTTGATGTTTTGCTGTTTTTGATATTTTTGATGTTTTTGATGTTTATGATGTTTTGCTGTTTTTAATGTTTTTGATATTTTTGATGTTTTGATGTTTTGCTGTTATTTATGTTTATTATGTTTTTGATGTTTTTGATGTTTTGCTGTTTTTAATGTTTTTGATATTTTTGATGTTTTGATGTTTTGCTGTTTTTGATATTTTGATGTTTTTGATGTTTATGATGTTTTCGATATTTTGATTTTTTTGATGTTTTTGATGCTTTGATGTTTTTGATGTTTTTATGTTATTTATGTTTATTATGTTTATTATGTTTTTGATGTTTTTGATGTTATTAATGTTTTTTATATTTATTATGTTTTGATGTTTTTAATGTTTTTTATATTTATGATGTTTTTGATGTTTTTGTTTTGCTGTTTTGAATGTTTTTGATGTGTTTGATGATTTTGATGTTTTTTATGTTATTGATGTTTTGATGTTTTTAATGTTTTTGATGTTTTTGATATTTTTGAGGTTTTTGATGTTTTTGATGTTTTTGATGTTTTGATGTTTTTGATGTTTTGGATGTTTTTGATGTTTGATGGTTTCGATGTTTTCGATATTTTGATTTTTTTGGTGTTTATGATGTTTTGTTGTTTTTGATGTTTTTATGTTATTTATGTTTATTATGTTTTTGATGTTTTTAATGTTTTTTATATTTATGATGTTTTTGATATTTTTAATGTTTTTGATGTTTTTGATGTTTTTGATGTTTTCGATATTTTGATTTTTTTGATTTTTTTTGTTTTTGATGTTTTTATGTTTATTATGTTTTTGATGTTTTTAATGTTTTTTATATTTATGATGTTTTTGTTTTGCTGTTTTTAATGTTTCTGATGTGTGTGATGTTTTTGATGCTTTTGATGTTTTTGATGTTTTTGATGTTTTTTATATTTCTACGTTTTGATGTTTTTTATATTTCTAAGTTTTGATGTTTTCTATGTTTTTGATGTTTTTGATGTTTAGATGGTTTTGATGTTTTTGATTATTTTGATGTTTTTGATGTATTTCATGTTTTTTATGTTTTTGATGTATTTGATGTTTTTGATGTGTTTGATGTTTTTGATGTTTTTGATGTTTTTGATGTTTTTGATGTTTTTGATGTTTTTGATGTTTTTGATGTTTTTGATGTTTTTGATGTTTTTGATGTTTTCGATATTTCGATTTTTTTGATTTTTTTGATTTTTTTTTTTTTTTGTTGTTTTTATGTTATTTATGTTTATTATGTTTTTGATGTTTTTAATGTTTTTTATATTTATGATGTTGTTGTTTTGCTGTTTTTAATGTTTTTGATGTGTGTGATGTTTTTGATGCTTTTGATGTTTTTGATGTGTTTGATGTTTTTGATGTTTTTGATGTTTTTGATGTTTTTTATATTTCTACGTTTTGATGTTTTTTATATTTCTACGTTTTGATGTTTTCTATGTTTTTGATGTTTAGATGTTTTTGATGTTTTTGATGTATTTCATGTTTTTTATGTTTTTGATGTTTTTGATGTTTTTGATGTATTTGATGTTTTTGATGTTTTTGATATATTTGATGTTTTTGATGTTTTTGACGTTTTTGATGTTTTCGATGTTTTTGATGTTTTTGATGTTTTCGATATTTTGATTTTTTTGATTTTTTTGTTTTTGATGTTTTTATGTTATTTATGTTTATTATGTTTTTGATGTTTTTAATGTTTTTTATATTTATGATGTTTTTGTTTTGCTGTTTTTAATGTTTTGATGTGTGTGATGTTTTTGATGTTTTTGATGCTTTGATGTTTTTGATGTGTTTGATGTTTTTGATGTTTTGATGTTTTTTTGATGTTTTTGATGTTTTTGATGTTTTTATATTTCTACGTTTTGAAGTTTTTTTATATATCTACGTTTTGATGTTTTCTATGTTTTTGATGTTTTTGATATTTAGATGTTTTTGATGTTTTTGATTATTTTGATGTTTTTGATGTATTTCATGTTTTTTATGTTTTTGATGTTTTTGATGTATTTGATGTTTTTGATGTTTTTGATGTTTTTGATGTTTTTGATGATTTTGATGTTATTGATGTTTTTGATGTTTTTGATGTTTTTGATGTTTTTTATGTTTTTGATGTTTTGATGTTTTTTATGTTTTTAATGTTTTCTGTTTTTAAAGTTTTTCTGTTTTTCTGTTTTTAATGTTTTGATGTTTTTGATGTTTTTGATGTTTTTGATGTTTTTGATGTTTTTGATGTTTTTGATGTTTTTGATGTTTTTGATGTTTTTGATGTTTTTGATGTTTTGATGTTTTTGATGTTTTGATGTTTTGATGTTTTTGATGTTTTTGATGTTTTTGATGTTTTGATGTTTTTGATGTTTTTGATGTTTTTGATGTTTTGCTGTTTTTAATGTTTTGATGTTTTTGATGTTTTGATGTTTTGCTGTTTTTGATATTTTTGATGTTTTTGATGTTTTTGATGTTTATGATGTTTTGCTGTTTTTAATGTTTTTGATATTTTTGATGTTTTGATGTTTTGCTGTTATTTATGTTTATTATGTTTTTGATGTTTTTGATGTCTATGATGTTTTGCTGTTTTTAATGTTTTTGATATTTTTGATGTTTTGATGTTTTGCTGTTTTTGATATTTTTGATGTTTTTGATGTTTATGATGTTTTCGATATTTTGATTTTTTTGATGTTTTTGATGTTTTTGATGTTTTTATGTTATTTATGTTTATTATGTTTATTATGTTTTTGATGTTTTTGATGTTTTTAATGTTTTTTATATTTATTATGTTTTTGATGTTTTTAATGTTTTTTATATTTATGATGTTTTTGATGTTTTTGTTTTGCTGTTTTGAATGTTTTTGATGTTTTTGATGTGTTTGATGATTTTGATGGTTTTTATGTTATTGATGTTTTGATGTTTTTAATGTTTTTGATGTTTTTGATATTTTTGAGGTTTTTGATGTTTTTGATGTTTTGATGTTTTTGATGTTTTGGATGTTTTTGATGTTTGATGGTTTCGATGTTTTCGATATTTTGATTTTTTTGGTGTTTATGATGTTTTGTTGTTTTTGATGTTTTTATGTTATTTATGTTTATTATGTTTTTGATGTTTTTAATGTTTTTTATATTTATGATGTTTTTGATGTTTTTGATATTTTTAATGTTTTTGATGTTTTTGATGTTTTCGATATTTTGATTTTTTTGATTTTTTTTGTTTTTGATGTTTTTATGTTTATTATGTTTTTGATGTTTTTAATGTTTTTATATTTATGATGTTTTTGTTTTGCTGTTTTTAATGTTTCTGATGTGTGTGATGTTTTTGATGCTTTTGATGTTTTTGATGTTTTTGATGTTTTTTATATTTCTACGTTTTGATGTTTTTTATATTTCTAAGTTTTGATGTTTTCTATGTTTTTGATGTTTTTGATGTTTAGATGGTTTTGATGTTTTTGATTATTTTGATGTTTTTGATGTATTTCATGTTTTTATGTTTTTGATGTATTTGATGTTTTTGATGTGTTTGATGTTTTTGATGTTTTTGATGTTTTTGATGTTTTTGATGTTTTTGATGTTTTTGATGCTTTTGATGTTTTTGATGTTTTTGATGTTTTTGATGTTTTCGATATTTTGATTTTTTTGATTTTTTTGATTTTTTTTGTTTTTGATGTTTTTATGTTATTTATGTTTATTATGTTTTTGATGTTTTTAATGTTTTTTATATTTATGCTGTTGTTGTTTTGCTGTTTTTAATGTTTTTGATGTGTGTGATGTTTTTGATGCTTTTGATATTTTGATGTGTTTGATGTTTTTTGATGTTTTTATATTTCTACGTTTTGATGTTTTTTATATTTCTACGTTTTGATGTTTTCTATGTTTTTGATGTTTAGATGTTTTGATGTTTTTGATTATTTTGATGTTTTTGATGTATTTCATGTTTTTTATGTTTTTGATGTTTTTGATGTTTTTGATGTTTTTGATGTTTTTGATGTTTTTGATGTTTTTGATGTTTTTATATTTCTACGTTTTGATGTTTTTTATATTTCTACGTTTTGATGTTTTCTATGTTTTTGATGTTTTTGATGTTTAGATGTTTTTGATGTTTTTGATTATTTTGATGTTTTTGATGTATTTCATGTTTTTATGTTTTTGATGTTTTTGATGTTTTTGATGTATTTGATGTTTTTGATGTTTTTGATGTTTTTGATGTTTTTGATGTTTTTGATGTTTTGATGTTTTTGATGTTTTTGATGTTTTTGATGTTTTTGATATTTTTGATGTTTTGATGTTTTTGATGTTTTTGATGTTTTGATGTTTTGATGTTTTTGATGTTATTGATGTTTTTGATGTTTTTGATGTTTTTAATGTTTTTCTGTTTTTAAAGTTTTTCTGTTTTTAATGTTTTGATGTCTTTGATGTCTTTGATGTTTTTGATGTTTTGCTGTTTTTAATGTTTTTGATGTTTTTGATGTTTTGATGTTTTGCTGTTTTTGATATTTTTGATGTTTTTGATGTTTTTGATGTTTATGATGTTTTGCTGTTTTTAATGTTTTTGATATTTTTGATGTTTTGATGTTTTGCTGTTATTTATGTTTATTATGTTTTTGATGTTTTGCTGTTTTTAATGTTTTGATATTTTTGATGTTTTGATGTTTTGCTGTCTTTGATATTTTTGATGTTTTTGATGTTTATGATGTTTTCGATATTTTGATTTTTTTGATGTTCTTGATGTTTTGTTGTTTTTGATGTTTTTATGTTATTTATGTTTATTATGTTTATTATGTTTTTGATGTTTTTGATGTTTTTAATGTTTTTTATATTTATTATGTTTTTGATGTTTTTTGATGTTTTTGATGTGTTTGATGTTTTTGATGTTTTTGATGTTTTTGATGTTTTTGATGTTTTTTATATTTCTACGTTTTGATGTTTTTTATATTTCTACGTTTTGATGTTTTCTATGTTTTTGATGTTTAGATGTTTTTGATGTTTTGATGTTTTTGATGTATTTCATGTTTTTTATGTTTTTGATGTTTTTGATGTATTTGATGTTTTTGATGTTTTTGATATATTTGATGTTTTTGATGTTTTTGACGTTTTGATGTTTTCGATGTTTTTGATGTTTTTGATGTTTTCGATATTTTGATTTTTTTGATTTTTTTTGTTTTGATGTTTTTATGTTATTTATGTTTATTATGTTTTTGATGTTTTTAATGTTTTTTATATTTATGATGTTTTTGTTTTGCTGTTTTTAATGTTTTTGATGTGTGTGATGTTTTTGATGTTTTTGATGCTTTTGATGTTTTTGATGTGTTTGATGTTTTTGATGTTTTTGATGTTTTTGATGTTTTTGATGTTTTTTATATTTCTACGTTTTGATGTTTTTTATATATCTACGTTTTGATGTTTTGATGTTTTTGATGTTTTTGATGTTTTTGATGATTTTGATGTTATTGATGTTTTTGATGTTTTTGATGTTTTTGATGTTTTTTATGTTTTTGATGTTTTTGATGTTTTTTATGTTTTTAATGTTTTTCTGTTTTTAAAGTTTTTCTGTTTTTCTGTTTTTAATGTTTTTGATGTTTTTGATGTTTTTGATGTTTTTGATGTTTTTGATGTTTTTGATGTTTTTGATGTTTTTGATGTTTTTGATGTTTTTGATGTTTTTGATGTTTTTGATGTTTTGATGTTTTTGATGTTTTTGATGTTTTTGATGTTTTTGATGTTTTTGATGTTTTTGATGTTTTTGATGTTTTTGATGTTTTGCTGTTTTTAATGTTTTTAATGTTTTTGATGTTTTGATGTTTTGCTGTTTTTGATATTTTGATGTTTTGATGTTTTTGATGTTTATGATGTTTTGCTGTTTTTAATGTTTTTGATATTTTTGATGTTTTGATGTTTTGCTGTTATTTATGTTTATTATGTTTTTGATGTTTTTGATGTCTATGATGTTTTGCTGTTTTTAATGTTTTTGATATTTTTGATGTTTTGATGTTTTGCTGTTTTTGATATTTTTGATGTTTTTGATGTTTATGATGTTTTCGATATTTTGATTTTTTTGATGTTTTTGATGTTTTGATGTTTTTGATGTTTTTATGTTATTTATGTTTATTATGTTTATTATGTTTTGATGTTTTTGATGTTTTTAATGTTTTTTATATTTATTATGTTTTTGATGTTTTTAATGTTTTTTATATTTATGATGTTTTTGATGTTTTTGTTTTGCTGTTTTTAATGTTTTTGATGTTTTTGATGTGTTTGATGATTTTGATGGTTTTTATGTTATTGATGTTTTGATGTTTTTAATGTTTTTGATGTTTTTGATATTTTTGAGGTTTTTGATGTTTTTGATGTTTTTGATGTTTTGATGTTTTTGATGTTTTGGATGTTTTGATGTTTGATGGTTTCGATGTTTTCGATATTTTGATTTTTTTGGTGTTTATGATGTTTTGTTGTTTTTGATGTTTTTATGTTATTTATGTTTATTATGTTTTTGATGTTTTTAATGTTTTTTATATTTATGATGTTTTTGATGTTTTTGATATTTTTAATGTTTTTGATGTTTTTGATGTTTTTGATGTTTTCGATATTTTGATTTTTTTGATTTTTTTTGTTTTTGATGTTTTTATGTTTATTATGTTTTTGATGTTTTTAATGTTTTTATATTTATGATGTTTTTGTTTTGCTGTTTTTAATGTTTCTGATGTGTGTGATGTTTTTGATGCTTTTGATGTTTTTGATGTTTTTTTATATTTCTACGTTTTGATGTTTTTATATTTCTAAGTTTTGATGTTTTCTATGTTTTTGATGTTTTTGATGTTTAGATGGTTTTGATGTTTTGATTATTTTGATGTTTTGATGTATTTCATGTTTTTTATGTTTTTGATGTATTTGATGTTTTTGATGTGTTTGATGTTTTTGATGTTTTTGATGTTTTTGATGTTTTTGATGTTTTTGATGTTTTTGATGCTTTTGATGTTTTTGATGTTTTTGATGTTTTTGATGTTTTCGATATTTTGATTTTTTTGATTTTTTTTGTTTTTGATGTTTTTATGTTATTTATGTTTATTATGTTTTTGATGTTTTTAATGTTTTTTATATTTATGCTGTTGTTGTGTTGCTGTTTTTAATGTTTTTGATGTGTGTGATGTTTTTGATGCTTTTGATATTTTTGATGTGTTTGATGTTTTTGATGTTTTTGATGTTTTTTATATTTCTACGTTTTGATGTTTTTTATATTTCTACGTTTTGATGTTTTCTATGTTTTTGATGTTTAGATGTTTTTGATGTTTTTGATTATTTTGATGTTTTTGATGTATTTCATGTTTTTATGTTTTTGATGTTTTTGATGTTTTTGATGTTTTTGATGTTTTTGATGTTTTTGATGTTTTTGATGTTTTTATATTTCTACGTTTTGATGTTTTTTATATTTCTACGTTTTGATGTTTTCTATGTTTTTGATGTTTTGATGTTTAGATGTTTTTGATGTTTTTGATTATTTTGATGTTTTTGATGTATTTCATGTTTTTATGTTTTTGATGTTTTTGATGTATTTGATGTTTTTGATGTTTTTGATGTATTTGATGTTTTTGATGTTTTTGATGTTTTTGATGTTTTTGATGTTTTTGATGTTTTGATGTTTTGATGTTTTTGATGTTTTGATGTTTTTGATGTTTTTGATGTTTTTGATATTTTTGATGTTTTTGATGTTTTTGATGTTTTTGATGTTTTGATGTTTTTGATGTTATTGATGTTTTTGATGTTTTTGATGTTTTTAATGTTTTTCTGTTTTTAAAGTTTTTCTGTTTTTAATGTTTTTGATGTCTTTGATGTCTTTGATGTTTTTGATGTTTTTGATGTTTTGCTGTTTTTAATGTTTTTGATGTTTTTGATGTTTTGATATTTTGCTGTTTTTGATATTTTTGATGTTTTTGATGTTTTTGATGTTTATGATGTTTTGCTGTTTTTAATGTTTTTGATATTTTTGATGTTTTGATGTTTTGCTGTTATTTATGTTTATTATGTTTTTGATGTTTTGCTGTTTTTAATGTTTTTGATATTTTTGATGTTTTGATGTTTTGCTGTCTTTGATATTTTTGATGTTTTTGATGTTTATGATGTTTTCGATATTTTGATTTTTTTGATGTTCTTGATGTTTTGTTGTTTTTGATGTTTTTATGTTATTTATGTTTATTATGTTTATTATGTTTTTGATGTTTTTGATGTTTTTAATGTTTTTTATATTTATTATGTTTTTGATGTTTTTAATGTTTTTTATATTTATGATGTTTTTGATGTTTTTGTTTTGCTGTTTTCAATGTTTTTGATGTTTTTGATGCGTTTGATGTTTTTGATGTTTTTGATGTTTTTGATGTTTTTGATGTTTTTGATGTTTTTGATGTTTTTGATGTTTTGATGTTTTGCTGTTTTTGATATTTTTGATGTTTTTGATGTTTTCGATATTTTGATTTTTTTGATTTTTTTGATTTTTTTTTGTTTTTGATGTTTTTATGTTATTTATGTTTATTATGTTTTTGATGTTTTTAATGTTTTTTATATTTATGATGTTGTTGTTTTGCTGTTTTTAATGTTTTTGATATTTTTGATGTTTTGATGTTTTGCTGTTATTTATGTTTATTATGTTTTTGATGTTTTTGATGTTTTTGATGTTTTGCTGTTTTTAATGTTTTTGATATTTTTGATGTTTTGATGTTTTGCTGTTTTTGATATTTTTGATGTTTTTGATGTTTATGATGTTTTCGATATTTTGATTTTTTTGATGTTTTTGATGTTTTGATGTTTTTGATGTTTTTATGTTATTTATGTTTATTATGTTTATTATGTTTTTGATGTTTTTGATGTTATTAATGTTTTTTATATTTATTATGTTTTTGATGTTTTTAATGTTTTTTATATTTATGATGTTTTGATGTTTTTGTTTTGCTGTTTTGAATGTTTTTGATGTGTTTGATGATTTTGATGTTTTTTATGTTATTGATGTTTTGATGTTTTTAATGTTTTTGATGTTTTTGATATTTTTGAGGTTTTTGATGTTTTTGATGTTTTTGATGTTTTGATGTTTTTGATGTTTTGGATGTTGTTGATGTTTGATGGTTTCGATGTTTTCGATATTTTGATTTTTTTGGTGTTTATGATGTTTTGTTGTTTTTGATGTTTTTATGTTATTTATGTTTATTATGTTTTTGATGTTTTTAATGTTTTTAATATTTATGATGTTTTTGATGTTTTTGATATTTTTAATGTTTTTGATGTTTTTGATGTTTTCAATATTTTGATTTTTTTGATTTTTTTTGTTTTTGATGTTTTTATGTTTATTATGTTTTTGATGTTTTTAATGTTTTTTATATTTATGATGTTTTTGTTTTGCTGTTTTTAATGTTTCTGATGTGTGTGATGTTTTTGATGCTTTTGATGTTTTTGATGTTTTTGATGTTTTTTATATTTCTACGTTTTGATGTTTTTTATATTTCTAAGTTTTGATGTTTTCTATGTTTTTGATGTTTTTGATGTTTAGATGGTTTTGATGTTTTTGATTATTTTGATGTTTTTGATGTATTTCATGTTTTTTATGTTTTTGATGTTTTTGATGTTTTTGATGTTTTTGATGTTTTTGATGTTTTTGATGTTTTTGATGTTTTCGATATTTTGATTTTTTTGATTTTTTTTTGTTTTTGATGTTTTTATGTTATTTATGTTTATTATGTTTTTGATGTTTTTAATGTTTTTTATATTTATGATGTTGTTGTTTTGCTGTTTTTAATGTTTTTGATATTTTTGATGTTTTGATGTTTTGCTGTTATTTATGTTTATTATGTTTTTGATATTTTTGATGTTTTTGATGTTTTGCTGTTTTTAAAGTTTTGATATTTTTGATGTTTTGATGTTTTGCTGTTTTTGATATTTTTGATGTTTTTGATGTTTATGATGTTTTCGATATTTTGATTTTTTTGATGTTTTTGATGTTTTGATGTTTTTGATGTTTTTATGTTATTTATGTTTATTATGTTTATTATGTTTTTGATGTTTTGATGTTATTAATGTTTTTTATATTTATTATGTTTTTGATGTTTTTAATGTTTTTATATTTATGATGTTTTTGATGTTTTTGTTTTGCTGTTTTGAATGTTTTTGATGTGTTTGATGATTTTGATGTTTTTTATGTTATTGATGTTTTGATGTTTTTAATGTTTTTGATGTTTTTGATATTTTTGAGGTTTTTGATGTTTTTGATGTTTTTGATGTTTTGATGTTTTTGATGTTTTGGATGTTTTTGATGTTTGATGGTTTCGATGTTTTCGATATTTTGATTTTTTTGGTGTTTATGATGTTTTGTTGTTTTTGATGTTTTTATGTTATTTATGTTTATTATGTTTTTGATGTTTTTAATGTTTTTTATATTTATGATGTTTTTGATGTTTTTGATATTTTTAATGTTTTTGATGTTTTTGATGTTTTTGATGTTTTCAATATTTTGATTTTTTTGATTTTTTTTGTTTTTGATGTGTTTATGTTTATTATGTTTTTGATGTTTTTAATGTTTTTTATATTTATGATGTTTTTGTTTTGCTGTTTTTAATGTTTCTGATGTGTGTGATGTTTTTGATGCTTTTGATGTTTTTGATGTTTTTGATGTTTTTGATGTTTTTTATATTTCTACGTTTTGATGTTTTTTATATTTCTAAGTTTTGATGTTTTCTATGTTTTTGATGTTTTTGATGTTTAGATGGTTTTGATGTTTTTGATTATTTTGATGTTTTTGATGTATTTCATGTTTTTTATGTTTTTGATGTATTTGATGTTTTTGATGTGTTTGATGTTTTTGATTTTTTTGATGTTTTTGATGTTTTTGATGTTTTTGATGTTTTTGATGTTTTTGATGTTTTTGATGTTTTTGATGTTTTTGATGTTTTTGATGTTTTCGATATTTTGATTTTTTTGATTTTTTTGATTTTTTTTTGTTTTTGATGTTTTTATGTTATTTATGTTTATTATGTTTTTGATGTTTTTAATGTTTTTTATATTTATGATGTTGTTGTTTTGCTGTTTTTAATGTTTTTGATGTGTGTGATGTTTTTGATGCTTTTGATGTTTTTGATGTGTTTGATGTTTTTGATGTTTTTGATGTTTTTGATGTTTTTGATGTTTTTTATATTTCTACGTTTTGATGTTTTTTATATTTCTACGTTTTGATGTTTTCTATGTTTTTGATGTTTAGATGTTTTTGATGTTTTTGATGTATTTCATGTTTTTATGTTTTGATGTTTTTGATGTATTTGATGTTTTTGATGTTTTTGATATATTTGATGTTTTTGATGTTTTTGACGTTTTTGATGTTTTCGATGTTTTTGATGTTTTTGATGTTTTCGATATTTTGATTTTTTTGATTTTTTTTTGTTTTTGATGTTTTTATGTTATTTATGTTTATTATGTTTTTGATGTTTTTAATGTTTTTTATATTTATGATGTTTTTGTTTTGCTGTTTTTAATGTTTTTGATGTGTGTGATGTTTTTGATGTTTTTGATGCTTTTGATGTTTTTGATGTGTTTGATGTTTTTGATGTTTTTGATGTTTTTGATGTTTTTTATATTTCTACGTTTTGATGTTTTTTATATATCTACGTTTTGATGTTTTCTATGTTTTTGATGTTTTTGATGTTTACATGTTTTTGATGTTTTTGATTATTTTGATGTTTTTGATGTATTTCATGTTTTTATGTTTTGATGTTTTTGATGTATTTGATGTTTTTGATGTTTTTGATGTTTTTGATGATTTTGATGTTATTGATGTTTTTGATGTTTTTGATGTTTTTGATGTTTTTTATGTTTTTGATGTTTTTGATGTTTTTTATGTTTTTAATGTTTTTCTGTTTTTAAAGTTTTTCTGTTTTTCTGTTTTTAATGTTTTTGATGTTTTTGATGTTTTTGATGTTTTTGATGTTTTTGATGTTTTTGATGTTTTTGATGTTTTTGATGTTTTTGATGTTTTTGATGTTTTTGATGTTTTTGATGTTTTGATGTTTTTGATGTTTTGATGTTTTGCTGTTTTTAATGTTTTTGATGTTTTTGATGTTTTGATGTTTTGCTGTTTTGATATTTTTGATGTTTTTGATGTTTTTGATGTTTATGATGTTTTGCTGTTTTTAATGTTTTTGATGTGTTTGATGTTTTGATGTTTTTGATGTTTTTGATGTTTTGATGTTTTTTATATTTCTACGTTTTGATGTTTTTTATATTTCTACGTTTTGATGTTTTCTATGTTTTTGATGTTTAGATGTTTTTGATGTTTTTGATGTATTTCATGTTTTTTATGTTTTTGATGTTTTTGATGTTTTTGATGTTTTTGATGTTTTTGATATATTTGATGTTTTTGATGTTTTTGACGTTTTGATGTTTTCGATGTTTTTGATGTTTTTGATGTTTTCGATATTTTGATTTTTTTGATTTTTTTTTGTTTTTGATGTTTTTATGTTATTTATGTTTATTATGTTTTTGATGTTTTTAATGTTTTTTATATTTATGATGTTTTTGTTTTGCTGTTTTTAATGTTTTTGATGTGTGTGATGTTTTTGATGTTTTTGATGCTTTTGATGTTTTTGATGTGTTTGATGTTTTTGATGTTTTTGATGTTTTTGATGTTTTTTATATTTCTACGTTTTGATGTTTTTATATATCTACGTTTTGATGTTTTCTATGTTTTTGATGTTTTTGATGTTTACATGTTTTTGATGTTTTTGATTATTTTGATGTTTTGATGTATTTCATGTTTTTTATGTTTTTGATGTTTTTGATGTATTTGATGTTTTTGATGTTTTTGATGTTTTTGATGATTTTGATGTTATTGATGTTTTTGATGTTTTTGATGTTTTTGATGTTTTTTATGTTTTTGATGTTTTTGATGTTTTTTATGTTTTTAATGTTTTTCTGTTTTTAAAGTTTTTCTGTTTTTCTGTTTTTAATGTTTTTGATGTTTTTGATGTTTTGATGTTTTGATGTTTTGATGTTTTTGATGTTTTGATGTTTTTGATGTTTTTGATGTTTTTGATGTTTTGATGTTTTTGATGTTTTTGATGTTTTTGATGTTTTTGATGTTTTGCTGTTTTTAATGTTTTTGATGTTTTTGATGTTTTGATGTTTTGCTGTTTTTGATATTTTTGATGTTTTTGATGTTTTTGATGTTTATGATGTTTTGCTGTTTTTAATGTTTTTGATATTTTTGATGTTTTGATGTTTTGCTGTTATTTATGTTTATTATGTTTTTGATGTTTTTGATGTCTATGATGTTTTGCTGTTTTTAATGTTTTTGATATTTTTGATGTTTTGATGTTTTGCTGTTTTTGATATTTTGATGTTTTGATGTTTATGATGTTTTCGATATTTTGATTTTTTTGATGTTTTTGATGTTTTGATGTTTTTGATGTTTTTATGTTATTTATGTTTATTATGTTTATTATGTTTTTGATGTTTTTGATGTTATTAATGTTTTTTATATTTACTATGTTTTTGATGTTTTTAATGTTTTTTATATTTATGATGTTTTTGATGTTTTTGTTTTGCTGTTTTGAATGTTTTTGATGTGTTTGATGATTTTGATGTTTTTATGTTATTGATGTTTTGATGTTTTTAATGTTTTTGATGTTTTTGATATTTTTGAGGTTTTTGATGTTTTTGATGTTTTTGATGTTTTGATGTTTTTGATGTTTTGGATGTTTTTGATGTTTGATGGTTTCGATGTTTTCGATATTTTGATTTTTTTGGTGTTTATGATGTTTTGTTGTTTTTGATGTTTTTATGTTATTTATGTTTATTATGTTTTTGATGTTTTTAATGTTTTTTATATTTATGATGTTTTTGATGTTTTTGATATTTTTAATGTTTTTGATGTTTTTGATGTTTTCAATATTTTGATTTTTTTGATTTTTTTGTTTTTGATGTTTTTATGTTTATTATGTTTTTGATGTTTTTAATGTTTTTTATATTTATGATGTTTTTGTTTTGCTGTTTTTAATGTTTCTGATGTGTGTGATGTTTTTGATGCTTTTGATGTTTTTGATGTTTTTGATGTTTTTTATATTTCTACGTTTTGATGTTTTTTATATTTCTAAGTTTTGATGTTTTCTATGTTTTTGATGTTTTTGATGTTTAGATGGTTTTGATGTTTTTGATTATTTTGATGTTTTGATGTATTTCATGTTTTTATGTTTTGATGTATTTGATGTTTTTGATGTGTTTGATGTTTTTGATGTTTTTGATGTTTTTGATGTTTTTGATGTTTTTGATGCTTTTGATGTTTTTGATGTTTTTGATGTTTTTGATGTTTTTCGATATTTTGATTTTTTTGATTTTTTTTGTTTTTGATGTTTTTATGTTATTTATGTTTATTATGTTTTTGATGTTTTTAATGTTTTTTATATTTATGCTGTTGTTGTTTTGCTGTTTTTAATGTTTTTGATGTGTGTGATGTTTTTGATGCTTTGATATTTTTTGATGTGTTTGATGTTTTTGATGTTTTTGATGTTTTTATATTTCTACGTTTTGATGTTTTTTATATTTCTACGTTTTGATGTTTTCTATGTTTTTGATGTTTAGATGTTTTTGATGTTTTTGATTATTTTGATGTTTTTGATGTATTTCATGTTTTTTATGTTTTTGATGTTTTTGATGTTTTTGATGTTTTTGATGTTTTTGATGTTTTTTATATTTCTACGTTTTGATGTTTTTTATATTTCTACGTTTTGATGTTTTCTATGTTTTTGATGTTTTTGATGTTTAGATGTTTTTGATGTTTTTGATTATTTTGATGTTTTTGATGTATTTCATGTTTTTTATGTTTTTGATGTATTTGATGTTTTTGATGTTTTTGATGTATTTGATGTTTTTGATGTTTTTGATGTTTTTGATGTTTTTGATGTTTTTGATGTTTTTGATGTTTTTGATGTTTTTGATGTTTTGATGTTTTTGATGTTTTTGATGTTTTTGATGTTTTTGATGTTTTTGATGTTTTTGATGTTTTGATGTTTTTGATGTTTTTGATGTTTTTGATGTTTTGATGTTATTGATGTTTTTGATGTTTTTGATGTTTTTAATGTTTTTCTGTTTTTAAAGTTTTTCTGTTTTTAATGTTTTTGATGTCTTTGATGTTTTTGATGTTTTTGATGTTTTTGATGTTTTTGATGTTTTTGATGTTTTTGATGTTTTTGATGTTTTTGATGTTTATGATGTTTTGCTGTTTTTAATGTTTTTGATATTTTTGATGTTTTGATGTTTTGCTGTTATTTATGTATATTATGTTTTTGATGTTTTGCTGTTTTTAATGTTTTTGATATTTTTGATGTTTTGATGTTTTGCTGTCTTTGATATTTTTGATGTTTTTGATGTTTATGATGTTTTCGATATTTTGATTTTTTTGATGTTCTTGATGTTTTGTTGTTTTTGATGTTTTTATGTTATTTATGTTTATTATGTTTATTATGTTTTTGATGTTTTTGATGTTTTTAATGTTTTTTATATTTATTATGTTTTTGATGTTTTTAATGTTTTTTATATTTATGATGTTTTGATGTTTTTGTTTTGCTGTTTTCAATGTTTTTGATGTTTTGATGTTTTTGATGCGTTTGATGTTTTGATGTTTTTGATGTTTTGATGTTTTTAATGTTTTTGATGTTTTTGATGTTTTTGAGGTTTTTGATGTTTTTGATGTTTTGATGTTTTGATGTTTTTGATGTTTTGGATGTTTTTGATGTTTGATGGTTTCGATGTTTTCGATATTTTGATTTTTTTGGTGTTTATGATGTTTTTATGTTATTTATGTTTATTATGTTTTTGATGTTTTTAATGTTTTTTATATTTATGGTGTTTTTGATGTTTTTGATATTTTTAATGTTTTTGATGTTTTTGATGTTTTTGATGGATTTGATGTTTTTGATGTCTTGATGTTTTGTTGTTTTTGATGTTTTTGATTATTATGATGTTTTTGATGTATTTGATGTTTTTTATGTTTTTGATGTTTAATGTTTTTATATTTATGATGTTTTTGATGTTTTTTATATTTATGATGTTTTTGTTTTGCTGTTTTTAATGTTTTTGATGTGTGTGATGTTTTTGATGCTTTTGATGTTTTTGATGTGTTTGATGTTTTTGATGTTTTTCATATTTCTACGTTTTGATGTTTTTTATATTTTTACGTTTTGATGTTTTCTATGTTTTTGATGTTTAGATGTTTTTGATGTTTTTGATTATTTTGATGTTTTTGATGTATTTCATGTTTTTTATGTTTTTGATGTTTTTGATGTATTTGATGTTTTTGATGTTTTTGATGTATTTGATGTTTTTGATGTTTTTGATGTTTTGATGTTTTGTTGTTTTTGATTTTTTTGATTGTTTTGATGTTTTTGATGGTTTTGATGTTTTGATGTCTTGATGTTTTGTTGTTTTTGATGTTTTTGATTATTATGATGTTTTTGATGTATTTGATGTTTTTTATGTTTTTGATGTTTAATGTTTTTATATTTATGATGTTTTTGATGTTTTGCTGTTTTTATTGTTTTTGTGGTTTTTGATGTTTTTGATGTTTTTGATGTTTTTGATGTTTTGCTGTTTTTAATGTTTTTGATGTTTTTGATGTCTTGATGTTTTGTTGTTTTTGATGTTTTTGATTATTATGATGTTTTTGATGTATTTGATGTTTTTTATGTTTTTGATGTTTAATGTTTTTTATATTTATGATGTTTTTGATGTTTTGCTGTTTTTATTGTTTTTGTGGTTTTTGATGTTTTTGATGTTTTTGATGTTTTTGATGTTTTTGATGTTTTTGATGTTTTTGATGTTTTTGATGTTTTTGATGTTTTTGATGTTTTTGATATTTTTGATGTTTTTGATATTTTTAATGATGTTGATGTTTTTGATGTTTTCGATATTTTGATTTTTTTTGATGTTTTTGATGTTTTTTTGTTTATGATGTTTTTATGTTATTTATGTTTATTATGTTGTTGATGTTTTTAATGTTTTTTATATTTATGGTGTTTTTGATGTTTTTGATGTTTTTGATGTTTTTGATGTTTTGATGTTTTTGATGTTTTTGATGTTTTTGATGTTTTTGATGTTTTTGATGTTTTTGATGTTTTTGATGTTTTTGATGTTTTTGATGTTTTTGATGTTTTTGATGTTTTTGATGTTTTTGATGTTATTGATGTTTTTGATGTTTTGATGTTTTTAATGTTTTTCTGTTTTTAAAGTTTTTCTGTTTTTTAATGTTTTTGATGTCTTTGATGTTTTTGATGTTTTTGATGTTTTTGATGTTTTGATGTTTTTGATGTTTTTGATGTTTTTGATGTTTTTGATGTTTTTGATGTTTTGATGTTTTTGATGTTTATGATGTTTTGCTGTTTTTAATGTTTTTGATATTTTTGATGTTTTGATGTTTTGCTGTTATTTATGTATATTATGTTTTTGATGTTTTGCTGTTTTTAATGTTTTTGATATTTTTGATGTTTTGATGTTTTGCTGTCTTTGATATTTTTGATGTTTTTGATGTTTATGATGTTTTCGATATTTTGATTTTTTTGATGTTCTTGATGTTTTGTTGTTTTTGATGTTTTTATGTTATTTATGTTTATTATGTTTATTATGTTTTTGATGTTTTTGATGTTTTTAATGTTTTTTATATTTATTATGTTTTTGATGTTTTTAATGTTTTTTATATTTATGATGTTTTTGATGTTTTTGTTTTGCTGTTTTCAATGTTTTTGATGTTTTTGATGTTTTTGATGCGTTTGATGTTTTTGATGTTTTTGATGTTTTGATGTTTTTAATGTTTTTGATGTTTTTGATGTTTTTGAGGTTTTTGATGTTTTTGATGTTTTTGATGTTTTGATGTTTTTGATGTTTTGGATGTTTTTGATGTTTGATGGTTTCGATGTTTTCGATATTTTGATTTTTTTGGTGTTTATGATGTTTTTATGTTATTTATGTTTATTATGTTTTTGATGTTTTTAATGTTTTTTATATTTATGGTGTTTTTGATGTTTTTGATATTTTTAATGTTTTTGATGTTTTTGATGTTTTTGATGGATTTGATGTTTTTGATGTCTTGATGTTTTGTTGTTTTTGATGTTTTTGATTATTATGATGTTTTTGATGTATTTGATGTTTTTTATGTTTTTGATGTTTAATGTTTTTATATTTATGATGTTTTTGATGTTTTTATATTTATGATGTTTTTGTTTTGTTGTTTTTAATGTTTTTGATGTGTGTGATGTTTTTGATGCTTTTGATGTTTTTGATGTGTTTGATGTTTTTGATGTTTTTCATATTTCTACGTTTTGATGTTTTTTATATTTTTACGTTTTGATGTTTTCTATGTTTTTGATGTTTAGATGTTTTTTGATGTTTTTGATTATTTTGATGTTTTTGATGTATTTCATGTTTTTATGTTTTTGATGTTTTTGATGTATTTGATGTTTTTGATGTTTTTGATGTATTTGATGTTTTTGATGTTTTTGATGTTTTGATGTTTTGTTGTTTTTGATTTTTTTGATTGTTTTGATGTTTTTGATGGTTTTGATGTTTTTGATGTCTTGATGTTTTGTTGTTTTTGATGTTTTTGATTATTATGATGTTTTTGATGTATTTGATGTTTTTTATGTTTTTGATGTTTAATGTTTTTATATTTATGATGTTTTTGATGTTTTGCTGTTTTTATTGTTTTTGTGGTTTTTGATGTTTTTGATGTTTTTGATGTTTTGATGTTTTGCTGTTTTTAATGTTTTTGATGTTTTTGATGTCTTGATGTTTTGTTGTTTTTGATGTTTTTGATTATTATGATGTTTTGATGTATTTGATGTTTTTTATGTTTTGATGTTTAATGTTTTTTATATTTATGATGTTTTTGATGTTTTGCTGTTTTTATTGTTTTTGTGGTTTTTGATGTTTTTGATGTTTTTGATGTTTTGATGTTTTTGATGTTTTTGATGTTTTTGATGTTTTTGATGTTTTTGATATTTTTGATGTTTTTGATGTTTTTGATGTTTTTGATATTTTTGATGTTTTTGATATTTTTAATGATGTTGATGTTTTTGATGTTTTCGATATTTTGATTTTTTTTGATGTTTTTGATGTTTTTTTGTTTATGATGTTTTTATGTTATTTATGTTTATTATGTTGTTGATGTTTTTAATGTTTTTTTATATTTATGGTGTTTTTGATGTTTTTGATGTTTTTGATGTTTTTGATGTTTTTAATGTTTTTTATGTTTTTGATGTTTTTGATGTTTTTGATGTTTTTGATGTTTTTGATGTTTTTGATGTTTTTGATGTATTTGATGTTTTGCTGTTTTTAATGTTTTTGATGTTTTTGATGTTTTGATGTTTTGCTGTTTTTGATATTTTTGATGTTTTTGATGTTTTTGATGTTTTTGATGTTTTTGATGTTTTTGATGTTTTTGATGTTTATGATGTTTTCGATATTTTGATTTTTTTGATGTTTTTTTGTTTATGATGTTTTTATGTTATTTATGTTTATTATGTTTTTGATGTTTTTAATGTTTTTTATATTTATGATGTTTTTGTTTTGCTGTTTTTAATGTTTTTGATGTGTTTGATGTTTTTGATATTTTCGATGATTTTTATGTTTTGATGTTTTTGATGTTTTTGATGTTTTTGATGTTTTTGATGTTTTTGATGTTTTTGATGTTTTTGATGTTTTGCTGTTTTTAATGTTTTTGATGTTTTTGATGTTTTGATGTTTTGCTGTTTTTGATATTTTTGATGTTTTTGATGTTTTTGATGTTTTTGATGTTTTTTATATTTTTGATGTTTTTGATGTTTTTGTTTTTAATGTTTTTGATGTTTTTGTTTTGCTGTTTTTAATGTTTTTGATGTTTTTGATGTGTTTGATGTTTTTGATGTTTTTGATGTTTTTGATGTTTTGATGTTTTTGATGTTTTTGATGTTTTGATGTTTTTTGATGTTTTTGATGTTTTTGATGTTTTTGATGTTTTTGATGTTTTTGATGTTTTTGATGTTATTGATGTTTTTGATATTTTTGATGTTTTTGATGTTTTTGATGTTTGATGTTTGATGTTTTTGATGTTTTCGATATTTTATTTTTCTTGCGTTTATTATGTTTATTATGTTTTTGATGTTTTTGATGTTTTTAATGTTTTTTATATTTATTATGTTTTTGATGTTTTTAATGTTTTTTATATTTATGATGTTTATGATGTTTTTGTTTTGCTGCTTTTGATGTTTTTGATGTGTTTGATGTTTTGCTGTTTTGCTGTTTTTATTGTTTTCGATGTTTTTGATGTTTTGATGTTTTTGATGTTTTTGATGTTTTTGATGTTTTTGATGTTTTTGATGTTTTTGATGTTTTTGATGTTTTTGATGTTTTTTGATGTTTTTGATGTTTTTTGATGTTTTTGATGTTTTTTGATGTTTTTGATGTTTGTGATGTTTGTGATGTTTTTGATGTTTTGATGTTTTGTTGTTTTTAATGTTTTTGATGTTTTTGATGTTTTGATGTTTTTTGGCTGTTTTTGATGTTTTTGATGTTTTGATGTTTTGATGTTTTTGATGTTTTTGATGTTTTTGATGTTTTTGATGTTTTGATGTTTTTGATGTTTTGATGTTTTTGATGTTTTTGATGTTTTTGATGTTTTTGATGTTTTTGTTGTTTTTGATGTTTTTGATGTTGATGATGTTTTCGATATTTTGATTTTTTGATGTTTTTGATGTTATTGATGTTTTTGATATTTTTGATGTTTTTGATGTTTTTGATGTTTTTGATGTTTTCGATATTTTGATTATTTTGATTTTTTTGATGTTTTTGATGTTTTCGATATTTTATTTTTATTACGTTTATTATGTTTATTATGTTTTTGATGTTTTTGATGTTTTGTTGTTTTGCTGTTTTGCTGTTTTTATTGTTTTCGATGTTTTTGATGTTTTTGATGTGTTTTTGGTGTTTTGATGTTTTGATGTTTTGATGTTTTTGATGTTTTTGATGTTTTTGATGTTTTTGATGTTTTTGATGTTTTTGATGTTTGTGATGTTTTTGATGTTTTGCTGTTTTTTATGTTTTTGATGTTTTGGCTGTTTTTGATATTTTTGATGTTTTTGATGTTTTTGATGTTTTTGATGTTTTTGATGTTTTTGATGTTTTTGATGTTTTTGATGTTTTTGATGTTTTTGATGTTTTTGATGTTTTTGATGTTTTTGATGTTTTTGATGTTTTTGATGTTTTTGATGTTTTTTGATGTTTTTGATGTTTTTGATGTTTTTGATGTTTTGATTTTTTGATGTTTTTGATGTTTTTGATGTTTTTGTTGTTTTTGTTGTTTTTGTTGTTTTTGATGTTTTTGATGTTGATGATGTTTTCGATATTTTGATTTTTTTGATGTTTTTTGATGTTTTTGATGTTTTTGATATTTTTGATGTTTTTGATGTTTTTGATGTTTTTGATGTTTTTGATGTTTTCGATATTTTGATTATTTTGATTTTTTGATGTTTTTGATGTTTTCGATACTTTGATTTTTTGATTTTTTTGATGTTTTTGATGTTTTTGATGTTTGAAGTTTTTGATGTTTTTGATGTTTTCGATATTTTGAGTTTTTTTTTTATGTTTTTGATGTTTTGTTGTTTTTGATGTTTTTGATGTTTTTGTGTTATTTATGTTTATTATGTTTTTGATGTTTTTAATGTTTTTTATATTTATTATGTTTTTGATGTTTTTGATGTTTTTAATGTTTTTTATATATATAATGTTTTTGATGTGTTTGATGCTTTTTGATGTTTTTGATGTGTTTGATGTTTTTGATGTTTTTGATGTTTTTAATGTTTTTGATGTTTTTGATGTTTTTGATGTTTTCGATGCTTTTGATGTTTTTGATGTGTTTGATGTGTTTGATGTTTTTGATGTTTTTGATGTTTTTGATGTTTTTGATGTTTTTGATGTTTTTGATGTTTTTGATGTTTTTGATGTTTTTGATGTTTTCGATATTTTATTTTTATTACGTTTATTATGTTTATTATGTTTTTGATGTTTTTGATGTTTTTAATGTTTTTTATATTTATTATGTTTTTGATGTTTTTAATGTTTTTTATATTTATGATGTTTTTGATGTTTTTGTTTTGCTGCTTTTAATGTTTTTGATGTGTTTGATGTTTTGCTGTTTTTATTGTTTTCGATGTTTTTGATGTTTTGATGTTTTTGATGTTTTTGATGTTTTTGATGTTTTTGATGTTTTTGATGTTTTTGATGTTTTTGATGTATTTGATGTTTTTTATGTTTTTGATGTTTAATGTTTTTTATATTTATGATGTTTTTGATGTTTTGCTGTTTTTATTGTTTTTGTGGTTTTTGATGTTTTTGATGTTTTTGTTGTTTTTGATGTTTTTGATGTTTTTGATGTTTTTGATGTTTTTGATGTTTTGCTGTTTTTAATGTTTTTGATGTTTTTGATGTCTTGATGTTTTGTTGTTTTTGATGTTTTTGATTATTATGATGTTTTTGATGTATTTGATGTTTTTTATGTTTTTGATGTTTAATGTTTTTTAAATTTATGATGTTTTTGATGTTTTGATGTTTTTATTGTTTTTGTGGTTTTTGATGTTTTTGATGTTTTTGATGTTTCTGATATTTTTGATGTTTTTGATGTTTTTGATGTTTTTGATATTTTTGATGTTTTTGATATTTTTAATGATGTTGATGTTTTTGATGTTTTCGATATTTTGATTTTTTTTGATGTTTTTGATGTTTTTTTGTTTATGATGTTTTTATGTTATTTATGTTTATTATGTTGTTGATGTTTTTAATGTTTTTTATATTTATGATGTTTTTGTTTTGCTGTTTTTGATGTGTTTAATGTTTTTGATGTTTTTGATGTTTTTGATGTTTTGATGTTTTTGATGTTTTTGATGTTTTTGATGTTTTTGATGTTTTTGATGTTTTTGATGTTTTTGATGTTTTTGATGTTTTTGATGTTTTTGATGTTTTTGATGTTTTTGATGTTTTTGATGTTTTTGATGTTTTTGATGTTTTTGATGTTTTGCTGTTTTTAATGTTTTTGATGTTTTTGATGTTTTGATGTTTTGCTGTTTTTGATATTTTTGATGTTTTTGATGTTTTTGATGTTTTTGATGTTTTTGATGTTTTTGATGTTTATGATGTTTTCGATATTTTGATTTTTTTGATGTTTTTTTGTTTATGATGTTTTTATGTTATTTATGTTTATTATGTTTTTGATGTTTTTAATGTTTTTTATATTTATGATGTTTTTGTTTTGCTGTTTTTAATGTTTTTGATGTGTTTGATGTTTTTGATGTTTTCGATGATTTTGATGTTTTGATGTTTTTGATGTTTTTGATGTTTTTGATGTTTTTGATGTTTTTGATGTTTTTGATGTTTTTGATGTTTTTGATGTTTTTGATGTTTTTGATGTTTTTGATGTTTTTGATGTTTTTGATGTTTTTGATGTTTTTGATGTTTTTGATGTTTTTTTGTTTATGATGTTTTTATGTTATTTATGTTTATTATGTTGTTGATGTTTTTAATGTTTTTTATATTTATGATGTTTTTGTTTTGCTGTTTTTGATGTGTTTAATGTTTTTGATGTTTTTGATGTTTTTGATGTTTTGATGTTTTTGATGTTTTTGATGTTTTTGATGTTTTTGATGTTTTTGATGTTTTTGATGTTTTTGATGTTTTTGATGTTTTTGATGTTTTTGATGTTTTTGATGTTTTTGATGTTTTGCTGTTTTGCTGTTTTTGATATTTTTGATGTTTTTGATGTTTTTGATGTTTTTGATGTTTTGATGTTTTTGATGTTTGTGATGTTTTTGATGTTTTTGATGTTTTGATGTTTTTGATGTTTTTGATGTTTTTGTTGTTTTTGATGTTTTTGATGTTTTTGATGTTTTTGATGTTTTTGATGTTTTTGATGTTTTTGATGTTTTTGATGTTTTGATGTTTTTGATGTTTTTGATGTTTTTGATGTTTGTGATGTTTTGATGTTTTGAAGTTTTTAATGTTTTTGATGTTTTGATGTTTTGGCTGTTTTTGATGTTTTGATGTTTTTGATGTTTTTGATATTTTGATGTTTTTGATGTTTTTGATGTTTTTGATGTTTTTGATGTTTGATGTTTGATGTTTTTGATGTTTTCGATATTTTATTTTTATTACGTTTATTATGTTTATTATGTTTTTGATGTTTTTAATGTTTTTTATATTTATTATGTTTTTGATGTTTTTAATGTTTTTATATTTATGATGTTTTTGATGTTTTTGTTTTGCTGCTTTTAATGTTTTTGATGTGTTTGATGTTTTGTTGTTTTTTATTGTTTTCGATGTTTTTGATGTTTTTGATGTTTTGATGTTTTTGATGTTTTTGATGTTTTTGATGTTTTTGATGTTTTTGATGTTTTTGATGTTTTTGATGTTTTTGATGTTTGTGATGTTTTTGATGTTTTTAATGTTTTTGATGTTTTGATGTTTTTGATGTTTTGATGTTTTTGATGTTTTTGATGTTTTTGATGTTTTTGATGTTTTTGATGTTTTTGATGTTTTTGATGTTTTTGATGTTTTTGATGTTTTTGATGTTTTTGATGTGTTTGATGTTTTTGATGTTTTTGTTGTTTTTGATGTTTTTGATGTTGATGATGTTTTCGATATTTTGATTTTTTTGATGTTTTTGATGTTTTTGATTTTTTCGATATTTTGATTTTTTTGATGTTTTTGATGTTTGATGTTTTTGATGTTTTTGATGTTTTCGATATTTTACTTTTATTACGTTTATTATGTTTATTATGTTTTTGATGTTTTTGATGTTTTTAATGTTTTTTATATTTATTATGTTTTTGATGTTTTTAATGTTTTTTATATTTATGATGTTTTTGATGTTTTTGTTTTGCGGCTTTTAATGTTTTTGATGTGTTTGATGTTTTGCTGTTTTGCTGTTTTTAATGTTTTCGATGTTTTTGATGTTTTTGGTGTTTTGATGTTTTTGATGTTTTTGATGTTTTTGATGTTTGTGATGTTTGTGATGTTTGTGATGTTTTTGATGTTTTTAATGTTTTTGATGTTTTTGATGTTTTGGCTGTTTTTGATGCTTTTGATGTTTTTGATGTTTTTGATGTTTTTGATGTTTTGATTTTTGATGTTTTTGATGTTTTGATGTTTTTTGATGTTTTGATGTTTTTGATGTTTTGTTTTTTGATGTTTTTGATGTTTTTGATGTTTTTGTTGTTTTTGATGTTTTTGATGTTGATGATGTTTTTGATGTTTTTGATGTTTTTGATGTTTTTGATGTTTTTGATGTTTTTGATGTTTTTGATGTTTTTGATGTTTTTGATGTTTTTGATGTTTTTGATGTTTTTGATGTTTGATGTTTGATGTTTGATGTTTTTGATGTTTTCGATATTTTATTTTTATTACGTTTATTATGTTTATTATGTTTTTGATGTTTTTAATGTTTTTTATATTTATTATGTTTTTGATGTTTTTAATGTTTTTTATATTTATGATGTTTTTGATGTTTTTGTTTTGCTGCTTTTAATGTTTTTGATGTGTTTGATGTTTTGCTGTTTTGCTGTTTTTATTGTTTTCGATGTTTTGATGATTTTGATGTTTTTGATGTTTTTGATGTTTGTGATGTTTTTGATGTTTTTGATGTTTTTAATGTTTTTGATGTTTTGGCTGTTTTTGATGTTTTTGATGTTTTTGATGTTTTTGATGTTTTTGATGTTTTTGATGTTTTTGATGTTTTTGATGTTTTTGATGTTTTTGATGTTTTTGATGTTTTTGATGTTTTTGATGTTTTTGATGTTTTTGATGTTTTTGATGTTTTTGATGTTTTTGATGTTCTTGATGTTTGATGTTTGATGTTTTTGATGTTTTCGATATTTTATTTTTTATTACGTTTATTATGTTTATTATGTTTTTGATGTTTTTGATGTTTTTAATGTTTTTATATTTATTATGTTTTTTGATGTTATTAATGTTTTTTATATTTATGATGTTTTTGATGTTTTGTTTTGCTGCTTTTAATGTTTTTTGATGTGTTTGATGTTTTGCTGTTTTTATTGTTTTCGATGTTTTTGATGTTTTTGATGTTTTGATGTTTTTGATGTTTTTGATGTTTTTGATGTTTTTGATGTTTTTGATGTTTTTAATGTTTGTGATGTTTTTGATGTTTTTAATGTTTTTGATGTTTTTGATGATTTGATGTTTTTGATGTTTTTGATGTTTTTGATGTTTTTGATGTTTTTGATGTTTTTGATGTTTTTGATGTTTTTGATGTTTTTGATGTTTTTGATGTTTTTGATGTTTTTGATGTCTTCGATATTTTGATTATTTTGATTTTTTTGATGTTTTTGATGTTTTTAATTTTTTCGATATTTTGATTTTTTTGATGTTTTTGATGTTTTCGATATTTTACTTTTATTACGTTTATTATGTTTATTATGTTTTTGATGTTTTTGATGTTTTTGATGTTTTTGATGTTTTTGATGTTTTTGATGTTTTTGATGTTTGTGATGTTTTTGATGTTTTTAATGTTTTTGATGTTTTTGATGTTTTTGATGTTTTTGATGTTTTGATGTTTTTGATGTTTTTGTTGTTTTTGATGTTTTTGATGTTTTTGATGTTTTTGATGTTTTTGATGTTTTGATGTTTTTTGATGTTTTTGATGTTTTTGATGTTTTGATGTTTTTGTTGTTTTTGATGTTTTTGATGTTTTTGATGTTTTGTGATGTTTTTGATGTTTTGATGTTTTTGATGTTTTGATGTTTTGATGTTTTTGATGTTTTTGATGTTTGTGATGTTTTTGATGTTTTTGAAGTTTTTAATGTTTTTGATGTTTTGATGTTTTGGCTGTTTTTGATGTTTTTGATGTTTTTGATGTTTTTGATATTTTTGATGTTTTTGATGTTTTTGATGTTTTTGATGTTTTTGATGTTTGATGTTTGATGTTTTTGATGTTTTCGATATTTTATTTTTATTACGTTTATTATGTTTATTATGTTTTGATGTTTTTAATGTTTTTTATATTTATTATGTTTTTGATGTTTTTAATGTTTTTTATATTTATGATGTTTTTGATGTTTTTGTTTTGCTGTTTTTAATGTTTTTGATGTGTTTGATGTTTTGCTGTTTTTATTGTTTTCGATGTTTTTGATGTTTTTGATGTTTTGATGTTTTGATGTTTTTGATGTTTTTGATGTTTTTGATGTTTTTGATGTTTTTGATGTTTTTGATGTTTTTGATGTTTTTGATGTTTTTGATGTTTGTGATGTTTTTGATGTTTTTAATGTTTTTGATGTTTTGATGTTTTGGCTGTTTTGATGTTTTGATGTTTTTGATGTTTTTGATGTTTTTGATGTTTTTGATGTTTTGATGTTTTTGATGTTTTGATGTTTTTGATGTTTTTGATGTGTTTGATGTTTTTGATGTTTTTGTTGTTTTTGATGTTTTTGATGTTGATGATGTTTTCGATATTTTGATTTTTTTGATGTTTTTGATGTTTTTGATTTTTTCGATATTTTGATTTTTTTGATGTTTTTGATGTTTGATGTTTTTGATGTTTTCGATATTTTACTTTTTATTACGTTTATTATGTTTATTATGTTTTTGATGTTTTTGATGTTTTTAATGTTTTTTATATTTATTATGTTTTTGATGTTTTTGATGTTTTTGATGTTTTTGATGTTTTTGTTTTGCTGCTTTTAATGTTTTTGATGTGTTTGATGTTTTGCTGTTTTTATTGTTTTCGATGTTTTGATGTTTTGATGTTTTGATGTTTTTGATGTTTTTGATGTTTTTGATGTTTTTGATGTTTTTAATGTTTGTGATGTTTTTGATGTTTTTAATGTTTTTGATGTTTTTGATGATTTGATGTTTTTGATGTTTTTGATGTTTTTGATGTTTTTGATGTTTTTGATGTTTTTGATGTTTTTGATGTTTTTGATGTTTTTGATGTCTTCGATATTTTGATTATTTTGATTTTTTTGATGTTTTTGATGTTTTTAATTTTTTTGATATTTTGATTTTTTTGATGTTTTTGATGTTTTCGATATTTTACTTTTATTACGTTTATTATGTTTATTATGTTTTTGATGTTTTTGATGTTTTTAATGTTTTTTATATTTATTATGTTTTTGATGTTTTTAATGTTTTTTATATTTATGATGTTTTTGATGTTTTTGTTTTGCGGCTTTTAATGTTTTTGATGTGTTTGATGCTTTGCTGTTTTTGCTGTTTTATTGTTTTCGATGTTTTTGGTGTTTTGATGTTTTTGATGTTTTTTGATGTTTTGATGTTTTTGATGTTTTTGATGTTTTTGATGTTTTTGGTGTTTTTGATGTTTTTGATGTTTGTGATGTTTTGATGTTTTGCTGTTTTTAATGTTTTTTGATGTTTTTGATGTTTTGATGTTTTGGCTGTTTTTGATGTTTTTGATGTTTTTGATGTTTTGATGTTTTTGATGTTTTGATGTTTTTGATGTTTTTGATGTTTTCGATGTTTTTGATGTTTTTTGATGTTTTGATGTTTTTGATGTTTTTGATGTTTTTGATTTTTTGATGTTTTTGATGTTTTGATGTTTTTGATGTTTTTGATGTTTTTGATGTTTTTGATGTTTTTGATGTTTTTGTTGTTTTTGATGTTTTTGATGTTGATGATGTTTTCGATATTTTGATTTTTTTGATGTTTTTGATGTTATTGATGTTTTTGATATTTTTGATGTTTTTGATGTTTTTGATGTTTTCGATATTTTGATTATTTTGATTTTTTTTTGATGCTTTTGATGTTTTTGATGTTTTTAATGTTTTTGATGTTTTTGATGTTTTTAATGTTTTTGATGTTTTTGATATTTTTGATGTTTGATGTTTGATGTTTTTGATGTTTTCGATATTTTATTTTTATTACGTTTATTATGTTTATTATGTTTTTGATGTTTTTGATGTTTTTAATGTTTTTTTTATTTATTATGTTTTTGATGTTTTTAATGTTTTTTATATTTATGATGTTTTTGATGTTTTTGTTTTGCTGCTTTTAATGTTTTTGATGTGTTTGATGTTTTGTTGTTTTGCTGTTTTTATTGTTTTCGATGTTTTGATGTTTTTGATGTTTTTGATGTTTTTGATGTTTTTGATGTTTTTGATGTTTTTGATGTTTTTGATGTTTTTGATGTTTTTGATGTTTTTGATGTTTGATGTTTTTGATGTTTTCGATACTTTGATTTTTTTGATGTTTTTGATGTTTTGTTGTTTTTGATGTTTTTATTTTATTTATGTTTTGATGTTTTTGATGTTTTTGATGTTTATGATGTTTTCGATATTTTGATTTTTTTGATGTTTTTGATGTTTTTGATGTTTTTGATATTTTTTATGTTTTTGATGTTTTTGATGTTTTCGATATTTTGATTATTTTGATTTTTTTGATGTTTTTGATGTTTTTGATGTTTTTGATGTATTTGATGTTTTTGATGTTTTTGATGTTTTTGATGTTTTTGATGTTTTTGATGTTTTTTGATGTTTTTGATGTTTTTGATGTTTTTGATGTTTTTGATGTTTTGATGTTTTTGAAGTTTTGATGTTTTTGATGTTTTTGATGTTTTTGATGTTTTTGATGTTTTTGATGTTTTTGATGTTTTGATGTTTTTGATGTTTTTGATGTTTTTGATGTTTTTGATGTTTTTGATGTTTTTGATGTTTTCGATGTTTTTGATGTTTTTGATGTTTTTGATATTTTTGATGTTTTTGATGTTTTTGATGTTTTTGATGTTTTTGATGTTTGATGTTTGATGTTTTTGATGTTTTCGATATTTTATTTTTATTACGTTTATTATGTTTATTATGTTTTTGATGTTTTTAATGTTTTTTATATTTATTATGTTTTTGATGTTTTTAATGTTTTTTATATTTATGATGTTTTTGATGTTTTTGTTTTGCTGCTTTTAATGTTTTTGATGTGTTTGATGTTTTGCTGTTTTTATTGTTTTCGATGTTTTTGATGTTTTTGATGTTTTGATGTTTTTGATGTTTTTGATGTTTTTGATGTTTTTGATGTTTTTGATGTTTTTGATGTTTTTGATGTTTTTGATGTTTTTGATGTTTTTGATGTTTGTGATGTTTTTGATGTTTTTAATGTTTTTGATGTTTTGATGTTTTGGCTGTTTTTGATGTTTTTGATGTTTTTGATGTTTTTGATGTTTTTGATGTTTTTGATGTTTTTGATGTTTTTGATGTTTTTGATGTTTTTGATGTTTTTGATGTTTTTGATGTGTTTGATGTTTTTGATGTTTTTGTTGTTTTTGATGTTTTTGATGTTGATGATGTTTTCGATATTTTGATTTTTTTGATGTTTTTGATGTTTTTGATTTTTTCGATATTTTGATTTTTTTGATGTTTTTGATGTTTGATGTTTTTGATGTTTTCGATATTTTACTTTTATTACGTTTATTATGTTTATTATGTTTTTGATGTTTTTGATGTTTTTAATGTTTTTTATATTTATTATGTTTTTGATGTTTTTGATGTTTTTGATGTTTTTGATGTTTTTGATGTTTTTGATGTTTTTGATGTTTTTGATGTTTTTGATGTCTTCGATATTTTGATTATTTTGATTTTTTTGATGTTTTTGATGTTTTTAATTTTTTCGATATTTTGATTTTTTTGATGTTTTTGATGTTTTCGATATTTTACTTTTATTACGTTTATTATGTTTATTATGTTTTTGATGTTTTTGATGTTTTTAATGTTTTTTATATTTATTATGTTTTTGATGTTTTTAATGTTTTTTATATTTATGATGTTTTTGATGTTTTTGTTTTGCGGCTTTTAATGTTTTTGATGTGTTTGATGCTTTGCTGTTTTGCTGTTTTTATTGTTTTCGATGTTTTTGGTGTTTTGATGTTTTTGATGTTTTTGATGTTTTTGATGTTTTTGATGTTTTTGATGTTTTTGATGTTTTTGATGTTTTTGGTGTTTTTGATGTTTTTGATGTTTGTGATGTTTTTGATGTTTTGCTGTTTTTAATGTTTTTGATGTTTTTGATGTTTTGATGTTTTGGCTGTTTTTGATGTTTTTGATGTTTTTGATGTTTTTGATGTTTTTGATGTTTTTGATGTTTTTGATGTTTTTGATGTTTTCGATGTTTTTATGTTTTTGATGTTTTTGATGTTTTTGATGTTTTTGATGTTTTTGATTTTTTTGATGTTTTTGATGTTTTTGATGTTTTTGATGTTTTTGATGTTTTTGATGTTTTTGATGTTTTTGTTGTTTTTGATGTTTTTGATGTTGATGATGTTTTCGATATTTTGATTTTTTTGATGTTTTTGATGTTATTGATGTTTTTGATATTTTTGATGTTTTTGATGTTTTTGATGTTTTCGATATTTTGATTATTTTGATTTTTTTGATGCTTTTGATGTTTTTGATGTTTTTAATGTTTTTGATGTTTTTGATGTTTTTAATGTTTTTGATGTTTTTGATATTTTGATGTTTGATGTTTGATGTTTTTGATGTTTTCGATATTTTATTTTTATTACGTTTATTATGTTTATTATGTTTTTGATGTTTTTGATGTTTTTAATGTTTTTATATTTATTATGTTTTTTGATGTTTTTAATGTTTTTATATTTATGATGTTTTTGATGTTTTTGTTTTGCTGCTTTTAATGTTTTTGATGTGTTTGATGTTTTGCTGTTTTTATTGTTTTCGATGTTTTGATGTTTTTGATGTTTTTGATGTTTTTGATGTTTTTGATGTTTTTGATGTTTTTGATGTTTTTGATGTTTTTGATGTTTTTGATGTTTTTGATGTTTTTGATGTTTTTGATGTTTGATGTTTTTGATGTTTTCGATACTTTGATTTTTTTGATGTTTTTGATGTTTTGTTGTTTTTGATGTTTTTATTTTATTTATGTTTTTGATGTTTTTGATGTTTTTGATGTTTATGATGTTTTCGATATTTTGATTTTTTTGATGTTTTTGATGTTTTTGATGTTTTTGATATTTTTTATGTTTTTGATGTTTTTGATGTTTTCGATATTTTGATTATTTTGATTTTTTTGATGTTTTTGATGTTTTTGATGTTTTTGATGTATTTGATGTTTTTGATGTTTTTGATGTTTTTGATGTTTTTTTGATGTTTTTGATGTTTTTTGATGTTTTTGATGTTTTTGATGTTTTGATGTTTTTGATGTTTTTGATGTTTTTGAAGTTTTTGATGTTTTTGATGTTTTTGATGTTTTTGATGTTTTTGATGTTTTTGATGTTTTTGATGTTTTTGATGTTTTTGATGTTTGATGTTTTTGATGTTTTCGATACTTTGATTTTTTTGATGTTTTTGATGTTTTGTTGTTTTTGATGTTTTTATTTTATTTATGTTTTTGATGTTTTTGATGTTTATGATGTTTTCGATATTTTGATTTTTTTGATGTTTTTGATGTTTTTGATGTTTTTGATATTTTTGATGTTTTCGATATTTTGATTATTTTGATATTTTTGATGTTTTTGATCTTTTCGATACTTTGATTTTTTGATTTTTTGATGTTTTGATGTTTTTGATGTTTTTGATGTTTGAAGTTTTGATGTTTTTGATGTTTTCGATATTTTGATTTTTTTTGATGTTTTTGATGTTTTGTTGTTTTTGATGTTTTTATGTTATTTATGTTTATTATGTTTTGATGTTTTTAATGTTTTTTATATTTATTATGTTTTTGATGTTTTTGATGTTTTTAAGGTTTTTTGTATATATGATGTTTTTGATGTGTTTGATGCTTTTGATGTTTTTGATGTGTTTGATGTTTTTGATGTTTTTGATGTTTTTGATGTTTTCGATATTTTGATTTTTTTTGATGTTTTTGATGTTTTGTTGTTTTGATGTTTTTTATGTTATTTATGTTTATTATGTTTTTGATGTTTTTAATGTTTTTATATTTATTATGTTCTTGATGTTTTTGATGTTTTTAATGTTTTTGTATATATGATGTTTTGATGTGTTTGATGCTTTTGATGTTTTTGATGTGTTTGATGTTTTTGATGTTTTGATGTTTTTGATGTTTTTGATGTTTTTGATGTTTTTGATGTTTTGATGTTTTGATGTATTTGATGTTTTGATGTTTTTAATGTTTTTTGATGTTTTTGATGTTTTCGATGCTTTTGATGTTTTTGATGTGCTTGATGTGTTTGATGTTTTTGATGTTTTTGATGTTTTTGATGTTTTTGATGTTTTTGATTTTTTAATGTTTTTGATGTTTTTGATGTTTGATGTTTTTGATGTTTTCGATATTTTGATTTTTTGATGTTTTTGATGTTTTGTTGTTTTTGATGTTTTTATATTATTTATGTTTTTGATGTTTTTGATGTTTTGGATACTTTGATTTTTTGATTTTTTGATGTTTTTGATGTTTTTTGATGTTTTTGATGTTTTTAATGTTTTTGATGTTTTTGATGTTTTTGATGTTTTTGATGTTTTGATGTTTTTGATGTTTTTGATATTTTTGATGTTTTTGATGTTTTTGATGTTTTTGATGTTTGAAGTTTTTGATGTTTTTGATGTTTTCGATATTTTGATTTTTTTGATGTTTTTGATGTTTTGTTGTTTTTGATGTTTTTATGTTATTTATGTTTATTATGTTTTTGATGTTTTTAATGTTTTTATATATATGATGTTTTTGATGTGTTTGATGCTTTTGATGTTTTTGATGTGTTTGATGTTTTTGATGTTTTGATGTTTTGATGTTTTTAATGTTTTTGATGTTTTTGATGTTTTCGATGCTTTTTGATGTTTTTGATGTGTTTGATGTTTTTGATGTTTTTAATGTTTTTGATGTTTTGATGTTTTTAATGTTTTTAATGTTTTTAATGTTTTTAATGTTTTTGATGTTTTGATGTTTTTGATGTTTTTAATGTTTTTGATGTTTTGATGTTTTGATGTTTTTGATGTTTTGATGTTTTTGATGTTTTGATGTTTTTGATGTTTTGATGTTTTGATGTTTTTGATGTTTTGATGTTTTTGATGTTTTTGATGTTTTTGATGTTTTTGATGTTTTTGATGTTTTGATGTTTTTGATGTTTTTGATGTTTTTTGATGTTTTGATGTTTTGATGTTTTTGATGTTTTTGATGTTTTTGATGTTTTTGATGTTTTTGATGTTTTTGATGTTTTTTGATGTTTTTGATGTTTTGAAGCTTTTGATGTTTTTGATGCTTTTTGATGTTTTTGATGTTTTTGATGTTTTTGATGTTTTTGATGTTTTGATGTTTTGATGTTTTTGATGTTTTTGATGTTTTTGATGTTTTTGATGTTTTTGATGTTTTTGATGTTTGATGTTTTTGATGTTTTCGATATTTTGATTTTTTGATGTTTTTGATGTGTTGTTGTTTTTGATGTTTTTATTTTATTTATGTTTATTATGTTTTTGATGTTTTTGATGTTTTCGATGTTTTTGATGTTTTTGATGTTTTTGATGTTTTTGAAGTTTTTGATGTTTTTGATGTTTTTGATGTTTTTGAAGTTTTTGATATTTTTGATGTTTTTGATGTTTTGATGTTTTTGATGTTTTTGATGTTTTTGATGTTTGATGTTTTTGATGTTTTCGATATTTTGATGTTTTTGATGTTTTTGGTGTTTGATGTTTTTGATGTTTTCGATATTTTGATTTTTTTGATTTTTTTGATGTTTTGTTGTTTTTGATGTTTTATGTTATTTATGTTTATTATGGTTTTGATGTTTTTAATGTTTTTTATATTCATGATGTTTTTGATATTTTTGATGTTTTTGGTGTTTTTGATGTTCTTGATGTTTTTGATGTTTTTGATGTTTTTGGTGTTTTTGATGTTTTTGTTGTTTTTGATGTTTTTGATGTTTTTGATTTTTTGATGTTTTTGATGTTTTTGATGTTTTTGATGTTTTTGATGTTTTTGATGTTTTTGATGTTTTTGATGTTTTTGATGTTTTTGATGTTTTGATGTTTTGATGTTTTTTGATGTTTTTGATGTTTTTGATGTTTTTGATGTTTTTGATGTTTTTGATGTTTTTGATGTTTTTGATGTTTTTGATGTTTTTGAAGTTTTTGGTGTTTTTGATGCTTTTAATGTTTTTGAGGTTTTTGATGTGTTGATGTTTTTGATGATTTTAATGTTTTAAATGTTTTTCATATTTATGATGTTTCTGATGATTTTAATGTTTTTGATGTTTTTGATGTTTTTTGTGTTTATGATGTTTTTGATGTTTTTGATGTTTTTAATGTTTTTGATGTTTTCGATACTTTGATTTTTTGATTTTTTTGATGTTTTGCTGTTTTTAATGTTTTTGATGTTTTTGATGTTTTGATGTTTTGGCTGTTTTATGTTTTTGATGTTTTTGGTGTTTTTGATGTTTTTGATGTTTTTGATGTTTTTGATGTTTTTGATGTTTTGATGTTTTTGATGTTTTGATGTTTTTGATGTTTTGATGTTTTTGATGTTTTTGATGTTTTTGATGTTTTGATGTTTTTGATGTTTTGATGTTTTTGATGTTTTTGATGTTTTGATGTTTTTGATGTTTTTTGATGTTTTTGATGTTTTTGATGTTTTTGATGTTTTTGATGTTTTTGATGTTTTTGATGTTTTGATGTTTTTGATGTTTTGATGTTTTTGATGTTTTGATGTTTTTGATGTTTTTGATGTTTTTGATGTTTTTGATGTTTGATGTTTTTGATGTTTTCGATATTTTGATTTTTTTGATGTTTTTGATGTTTTGTTGTTTTTGATGTTTTTAATGTTTTTGATGTTTTCGATACTTTGATTTTTTGATTTTTTTGATGTTTTGCTGTTTTTAATGTTTTTGATGTTTTTGATGTTTTGATGTTTTGGCTGTTTTATGTTTTTGATGTTTTTGGTGTTTTTGATGTTTTTGATGTTTTGATGTTTTTGATGTTTTTGATGTTTTTGATGTTTTTGATGTTTTGTTGTTTTTGATGTTTTTTTTTTATTTATGTTTATTATGTTTTTGATGTTTTTGATGTTTTCGATGTTTTTGATGTTTTTGATGTTTTTGATGTTTTTGAAGTTTTTGATGTTTTTGATGTTTTTGATGTTTTTGATGTTTTGATGTTTTTGATGTTTTTGAAGCTTTTGATATTTTTGATGTTTTTGATGTTTTGATGTTTTTGATGTTTTTGATGTTTTTGATGTTTGATGTTTTTGATGTTTTCGATATTTTGATGTTTTTGATGTTTTTGGTGTTTGATGTTTTTGATGTTTTCGATATTTTGATTTTTTTGATTTTTTTGATGTTTTGTTGTTTTTGATGTTTTATGTTATTTATGTTTATTATGGTTTTGATGTTTTTACTGTTTTTATATTTATGATGTTTTTGATATTTTTTGATGTTTTTGGTGTTTTTGATGTTCTTGATGTTTTTGATGTTTTTGATGTTTTTGGTGTTTTTGATGTTTTTGTTGTTTTTGATGTTTTTGATGTTTTTGATTTTTTGATGTTTTTGATGTTTTTGATGTCTTTGATGTTTTTGATGTTTTTGATGTTTTTGATCTTTTTGATGTTTTTGATGTTTTTGATGTTTTTGATGTTTTTGATGTTTTTGATGTTTTTGATGTTTTTGATGTTTTTGATGTTTTTGATGTTTTTGATGTTTTGATGTTTTTGATGTTTTTTGATGTTTTTGATGTTTTTGATGTTTTTGATGTTTTTGATATTTTTGATGTTTTGATGTTTTTGAAGTTTTGGTGTTTTTGATGCTTTTAATGTTTTTGAGGTTTTGATGTGTTGATGTTTTTTATGATTTTAATGTTTTAAATGTTTTTCATATTTATGATGTTTCTGATGATTTTAATGTTTTTGATGTTTTTGATGTTTTTTATGTTTATGATGTTTTTGATGTTTTTGATGTTTTTAATGTTTTTGATGTTTCCGATACTTTGATTTTTTGATTTTTTTGATGTTTTGCTGTTTTTAATGTTTTTGATGTTTTTGATGTTTTGATGTTTTGGCTGTTTTATGTTTTTGATGTTTTTGATGTTTTTGATGTTTTTGATGTTTTTGATGTTTTGATGTTTTTGATGTTTTTGATGTTTTTGATGTTTTGATGTTTTGATGTTTTTGATGTTTTGATGTTTTTGATGTTTTTGATGTTTTTGATGTTTGATGTTTTTGATGTTTTCGATATTTTGATTTTTTTGATGTTTTTGATGTTTTGTTGTTTTTGATGTTTTTATTTTATTTATGTTTGTTATGTTTTTGATGTTTTCGATGTTTTTGATGTTTTTGATGTTTTTGATGTTTTTGAAGTTTTTGATGTTTTTGATGTTTTTGATGTTTTTGATGTTTTTGATGTTTTTGATGTTTTTGATGTTTTTGATGTTTTTGAAGTTTTTGATGTTTTTGATGTTTTTGATGTTTTGAAGTTTTGATATTTTGATGTTTTGATGTTTTTGATGTTTTTGATGTTTGATGTTTTTGATGTTTTCGATATTTTGATGTTTTTGATGTTTTTGGTGTTTGATGTTTTTGATGTTTTCGATATTTTGATTTTTTTGATTTTTTTGATGTTTTGTTGTTTTTGATGTTTTATGTTATTTATGTTTATTATGGTTTTGATGTTTTTAATGTTTTTTATATTTATGATGTTTTTGATGTCTTTGATGTTTTTGATGTTTTTGATGTTTTTGATCTTTTTGATGTTTTTGATGTTTTTGATGTTTTTGGTGTTTTTGTTGTTTTTGATGTTTTTGATGTTTTTGATTTTTTTGATGTTTTTGATGTTTTTGATGTTTTTGATGTTTTTGATGTTTTTGATGTTGTTGATGTTTTTGATGTTTTTGATGTTTTTGATGTTTTTGATGTTTTTGAAGTTTTTGGTGTTTTTGATGCTTTTAATGTTTTTGAGGTTTTTGATGTGTTGATGTTTTTGATGATTTTAATGTTTTAAATGTTTTTCATATTTATGATGTTTCTGATGATTTTAATGTTTTTGATGTTTTTGATGTTTTTTATGTTTCTGATGTTTTTGATGTTTTTGATGTTTTTGATGTTTTTGATGTTTTCGATACTTTGATTTTTTGATTTTTTTGATGTTTTGGCTGTTTTATGTTTTTGATGTTTTTGATGTTTTTGGTGTTTTTGATGTTTTTGATGTTTTTGATGTTTTTGATGTTTTTAATGTTTTTGATGTTTTTGATGTTTTTGATGTTTTTGATGTTTTTGATGTTTTCGATATTTTGATTTTTTTGATGTTTTTGATGTTTTCGATACTTTGATTTTTTGATTTATTTTGATGTTTATGATGTGTTTGATGTTTTTGAAGTTGTTGATGTTTTTAATGTTTTTGATGTTTTTGATGCTTTTTGATGTTTTTGATGTGTTTGATGTTTTTGATGTTTTGATGTTTTTGATGTTTTTGATGTTTTGATGTTTTTGATGTTTTTAATGTTTTTGATGTTTTTGATGTTTTTGATGTTTTTGATGTTTTTGATGTTTTTGATGTTTTTGATGTTTTGATGTTTTTGATATTTTTGATGTTTTTGATGTTTTTGATGTTTTTGATGTTTTTGATGTTTTTGATGTTTTTGATGTTTTTGATGTTTTTGATGTTTTTGATGTTTTTGATGTTTTTGATGTTTTTGATGTTTTTGATGTTTTTGATGTTTTTGATGTTTTTGATGTTTTTGATGTTTTTGATGTTTTTGATGTTTTTGATGTTTTTGATGTTTGATGTTTTTGATGTTTTCGATATTTTGATTTTTTGATGTTTTTGATGTTTTGTTGTTTTTGATGTTTTTATTTTATTTATGTTTATTATGTTTTTGATGTTTTTGATGTTTTCGATGTTTTTGATGTTTTTGATGTTTTTCATCTTTTGATGTTTTTGATGTTTTCGATACTTTGATTTTTTGATGTTTTTGATGTTTTGCTGTTTTTAATGTTTTTGATATTTTGATGTTTTGGCTGTTTTTGATGTTTTGATGTTTTCGATGTTTTTGATGTTTTTGATGTTTTTGATGTTTTTGATGTTTTTGATGTTTTTGATGTTTTTGATGTTTTTTGATGTTTTGATGTTTTTGATGTTTTGATGTTTTGATGTTTTTGATGTTTTTGATGTTTTGATGTTTTTGATGTTTTTGATGTTTTTGATGTTTTGATGTTTTTGATGTTTTGATGTTTTTGATGTTTATGATGTTTTTGATGTTTTTGATGTTTTGGATGTTTTTGATGTTTTGATGTTTTTGATGTTTTTGATGTTTTTGATGTCTTTGATGTTTTGATGTTTTGATGTTTTTGATGTTTTTAATGCTTTTGATGTTTTTGATGTTTTTGATGTTTTGATGTTTTTGATGTTTTTGATGTTTTTGGTGTTTTTGATGCTTTTAATGTTTTTGAGGTTTTGATGTGTTGATGTTTTTGATGATTTTAATGTTTTAAATGTTTTTCATATTTATGATGTTTCTGATGATTTTAATGTTTTTAATGTTTTTGATGTTTTTGATGTTTTTTATGTTTATGATGTTTTTGATGTTTTTGATGTTTTCGATACTTTGATTTTTTGATTTTTTTGATGTTTTGCTGTTTTTAATGTTTTTGATGTTTTTGATGTTTTTGATGTTTTCGATATTTTGATTTTTTTGATGTTTTCGATATTTTGATTTTTTTGATGTTTTTGATGTTTATGATGTTTTTGATGTTTTTGATGTTTTTAATGTTTTTGATGTTTTCGATACTTTGATTTTTTGATTTTTTTGATGTTTTGCTGTTTTTAATGTTTTTGATGTTTTTGATGTTTTGATGTTTTGGCTGTTTTATGTTTTTGATGTTTTTGATGTTTTTGATGTTTTTGGTGTGTTGATGTTTTTGATGATATTAATGTTTTAAATGTTTTTCATATTTATGATGTTTCTGATGATTTTAATGTTTTTGATGTTTTTGATGTTTTTTATGTTTATGATGTTTTTGATGTTTTTGATGTTTTTAATGTTTTTGATGTTTTCGATACTTTGATTTTTTGATTTTTTTGATGTTTTGTTGTTTTTGATGTTTTTGATGTTTTTGATGTTTTGATGTTTTGGCTGTTTTATGTTTTTGATGTTTTTGATGTTTTTGGTGTTTTTGATGTTTTTGATGTTTTTGATGTTTTTGATGTTTTTGATGTTTTTGATGTTTTTGATGTTTTTGATGTTTTTTGATGTTTTTGATGTTTTTGATGTTTTTTGATGTTTTTGATGTTTTTGATGTTTTTGATGTTTTTGATGTTTTGATGTTTTTGATGTTTTTGATGTTTTTGATGTTTTTGATGTTTTTGATGTTTTTGATGTTTTTGATGTTTTTGATGTTTTTGATGTTTTTGATGTTTTTGATGTTTTGATGTTTTTGATGTTTTTGATGTTTTTGATGTTTTTGATGTTTTTGATGTTTTTGATGTTTTGATGTTTTTGATGTTTTTGATGTTTTTGATGTTTTTGATGTTTTTGATGTTTGATGTTTTTGATGTTTTCGATATTTTGATTTTTTTGATGTTTTGATGTTTTGTTGTTTTTGATGTTTTTATTTTATTTATGTTTGTTATGTTTTTGATGTTTTCGATGTTTTTGATGTTTTTGATGTTTTTGATGTTTTTGAAGTTTTTGATGTTTTTGATGTTTTTGATGTTTTTGATGTTTTTGATGTTTTTGATGTTTTTGATGTTTTTGAAGTTTTTGATGTTTTTGATGTTTTGAAGTTTTTGATATTTTTGATGTTTTGATGTTTTGATGTTTTGATGTTTTTGATGTTTGATGTGTTTTGATGTTTTCGATATTTTGATGTTTTTGATGTTTTTGGTGTTTGATGTTTTTGATGTTTTCGATATTTTGATTTTTTTGATTTTTTTGATGTTTTGTTGTTTTTGATGTTTTATGTTATTTATGTTTATTATGGTTTTGATGTTTTTAATGTTTTTTATATTTATGATGTTTTTGATGTTTTTGATGTTTTTGGTGTTTTCGATGTTCTTGATGTTCTTGATGTTTTTGATGTTTTTGATGTTTTTGGTGTTTTTGATGTTTTTGTTGTTTTTGATGTTTTTGATGTTTTTGATTTTTTTGATGTTTTTGATGTTTTTGATGTTTTTGATGTCTTTGATGTTTTTGATGTTGTTGATGTTTTTGATGTTTTTGATGTTTTTGATGTTTTTGATGTTTTTGAAGTTTTTGGTGTTTTTGATGCTTTTAATGTTTTTGAGGTTTTTGATGTGTTGATGTTTTTGATGATTTTAATGTTTTAAATGTTTTTCATATTTATGATGTTTCTGATGATTTTAATGTTTTTGATGTTTTTGATGTTTTTATGTTTCTGATGTTTTTGATGTTTTTGATGTTTTTGATGTTTTTGATGTTTTGATGTTTTCGATACTTTGATTTTTTGATTTTTTTGATGTTTTGATGTTTTGGCTGTTTTATGTTTTTGATGTTTTGGTGTTTTTGATGTTTTTGATGTTATTGATGTTTTTGATGTTTTTGATGTTTTTAATGTTTTTGATGTTTTTGATATTTTTGATGTTTTTGATGTTTTTGATGTTTTCGATATTTTGATTTTTTTGATGTTTTTGATGTTTTCGATACTTTGACTTTTTGATTTATTTTGATGTTTATGATGTTTTTGATGTGTTTGATGTTTTTGAAGTTGTTGATGTTTTTAATGTTTTTGATGTTTTTGATGCTTTTGATGTTTTTGATGTGTTTGATGTTTTTAATGTTTTTGATGTTTTTGATGTTTTTGATGTTTTTGATGTTTTTGATGTTTTTGATGTTTTTAATGTTTTTGATGTTTTTGATGTTTTTGATGTTTTTGATGTTTTGATGTTTTTGATGTTTTTGATGTTTTTGATGTTTTTGATGTTTTTCATGTTTTTGATGTTATTGATGTTTTTGATGTTTTTGATGTTTTGATGTTTTTGATGTTTTTGATGTTTTTGATGTTTTGATGTTTTTGATGTTTTTGATGTTTTTGATGTTTTTGATGTTTTTGATGTTTTTGATGTTTTTGATGTTTTTGATGTTTTTGATGTTTTTGATGTTTTTGATGTTTTTGATGTTTTTGATGTTTTTGATGTTTGATGTTTTTGATGTTTTCGATATTTTGATTTTTTTGATGTTTTTGATGTTTTGTTGTTTTTGATGTTTTTATTTTATTTATGTTTATTATGTTTTTGATGTTTTTGATGTTTTCGATGTTTTTGATGTTTTTCATCTTTTTGATGTTTTTGATGATTTCGATACTTTGATTTTTTGATGTTTTTGATGTTTTGCTGTTTTTAATGTTTTTGATGTTTTTGATGTTTTGATGTTTTGGCTGTTTTTGATGTTTTTCATCTTTTTGATGTTTTTGATGTTTTCGTTTCTTTGATTTTTTGATGTTTTGCTGTTTTTAATGTTTTTGATGTTTTGATGTTTTGGCTGTTTTTGATGTTTTTGATGTTTTCGATGTTTTTGATGTTTTTGATGTTTTTGATGTTTTTGATATTTTTGATGTTTTTGATGTTTTTGATGTTTTTGATGTTTTTGATGTTTTTGATGTTTTTGATGTTTTTGATGTTTTTGATGTTTTTGATGTTTTTGATGTTTTTGATGTTTTTGATGTTTTTGATGTTTTTGATGTTTATGATGTTTTTGATGTTTTTGATGTTTTGGATGTTTTTGATGTTTTGATGTTTTTGATGTTTTTGATGTTTTGATGTTTTTGATGTTTTTGATGTCTTTGATGTTTTTGATGTTTTTGATGTTTTTGATGTTTTTGATGTTTTTAATGTTTTTGATGTTTTTGATGTTTTTGATGTTTTTGATGTTTTTGATGTTTTTGATGTTTTTGATGTTTTTGAAGTTTTTGGTGTTTTTGATGCTTTTAATGTTTTTGAGGTTTTTGATGTGTTGATGTTTTTGATGATTTTAATGTTTTAAATGTTTTTCATATTTATGATGTTTCTGATGATTTTAATGTTTTTAATGTTTTTGATGTTTTTGATGTTTTTTTATGTTTATGATGTTTTTGATGTTTTTGATGTTTTCGATACTTTGATTTTTTGATTTTTTTGATGTTTTGCTGTTTTTAATGTTTTTGATGTTTTTGATGTTTTGATGTTTTGATGTTTTGGCTGTTTTATGTTTTTGATGTTTTTGATGTTTTCGATATTTTGATTTTTTTGATGTTTTCGATATTTTGATTTTTTTGATGTTTTTGATGTTTATGATGTTTTTGATGTTTTTGATGTTTTTGATGTTTTTGATGCTTTTGATGTTTTTGATGTTTTTGATGTTTTTGATGTTTTTGATGTTTTTAATGTTTTCGATATTTTGATTTTTTTGATGTTTTTGATGTTTTTGATGTTTTCGATACTTTGATTTTTTTGATTTATTTTGATGTTTATGATGTTTTTGATGTTTTTGATGTGTTTGATGTTTTTTGAAGTTGTTGATGTTTTTGATGTTTTGATGTTTTTGATGCTTTTGATGTTTTTGATGTTTTTGATGTTTTTGATGTTATTGATGTTTTGATGTGTTTGATGTTTTTGATGTTTTTGATGTTTTTGATGTTTTTGATGTTTTGATGTTTTGATGTTTTTGATGTTTTTGATGTTTTTGATGTTTTGATGTTTTTGATGTTTTTGATGTTTGATGTTTTTGATGTTTTCGATATTTTGATTTTTTGATGTTTTTGATGTTTTTGATGTTTTTGAGGTTTTTGATGTTTTTGATGTTTTGATGTTTTTGATGTTTTCGATATTTTGATGTTTTTGATGTTTTTGATGTTTTGATGTTTTTGATGTTTTTGATGTTTTTGATGTTTGATGTTTTTGATGTTTTCGATATTTTGATTTTTTTGATGTTTTTGATGTTTTTGATGTTTTTGATGTTTTTGATGTTATTGATGTTTTGATGTTTTTGATGTTTTTGATGTTTTTGATGTTTTTGATGTTTTTGATGTTTTTGATGTTTTTGATGTTTTTGATGTTTTTGATGTTTTTGATGTTTTTGATGTTTTTGATGTTTTTGATGTTATTGATGTTTTCGATATTTTGATTTTTTTGATGTTTTCGATATTTTGATTTTTTTGATGTTTATGATGTTTTTGATGTTTTTGATGTTTTTGATGTTTTTGATGTTTTTGATGTTTTTGATGTTTTTGATGTTTTTGATGTTTTTGATGTTTTTGATGTTTTTGATGTTTTTGATGTTTTCGATACTTTGATTTTTTGATTTACTTTGATGTTTATGATGTTTTTGATGTTTTTTATGTTTTTGATGTGTTTGATGTTTTTGAAGTTGTTGATGTTTTTGATGTTTTTGATGCTTTTGATGTTTTTGATGTGTTTGATGTGTTTGATGTTTTTGATGTTTTTGATGTTTTTAATGTTTTTGATGTTTTTACTATTTTTTGATGTTTTTGATGTTTTTGATGTTTTTGATGTTTTTGATGTTTTTGATGTTTTTGATGTTTTTGATGTTTTGATGTTTTTGATGTTTTGATGTTTTTGATATTTTTGATGTTTTTGATGTTTTTGATGTTTTTGATGTTTTTGATGTTTTTGATGTTTTTGATGTTTTTGATGTTTTTGATGTTTTGATGTTTTGATGTTTTTGATGTTTTGATGTTTTTGATGTTTTGATGTTTTGATGTTTTGATGATTTTGATGTTTTTGATGTTTTGATGTTTTTGATGTTTGATGTTTTTGATGTTATCGATATTTTGATTTTTTTGATGTTTTTGATGTTTTGTTGTTTTTGATGATTTTATTTTATTTATGTTTATTATGTTTTTGATGTTTTTGATGTTTTCGATGTTTTTGATGTTTTTGATGTTTTTGATGTTTTTCATCTTTTTGATGTTTTTGATGTTTTCGATACTTTGATTTTTTGATGTTTTTGATGTTTTGCTGTTTTTAATGTTTTTGATGTTTTTCATGTTTTTATGTTTTGGCTGTTTTTGATGTTTATCATCTTTTTGATGTTTTTGATGTTTTCGATGTTTTTGATGTTTTCGATATTTTGATTTTTTTGATGTTTTTGATGTTTTCGATACTTTGATTTTTTGATTTTTTTGATGTTTTTGATGTTTTTGATGTTTTTGATGTGTTTGATGTTTTTGATGTTATTGATGCTTTTGATGTTTTTGATGTGTTTGATGTTTTTGATGTTTATGATGTTTTTAATGTTTTTGATGTTTTTGATGTTTTTGATGTTTTTGATGTTTTTGATGTTTTGATGTTTTTGATGTTTTTGATGTTTTTGATGTTTTTGATGTTTTTGATGTTTTGATGTTTTTGATGTTTTTGATGTTTTTGATGTTTTTGATGTTTTTGATGTTTTTGATGTTTTTGATGTTTTTGATGTTTTGATGTTTTTGATGTTTTTTGATGTTTTTGATGTTTTTTGATGTTTTTGATGTTTTCATGTTTTTCATGTTTTTGATGTTTTTGATGTTTTTGATGTTTTTGATGTTTTTGATGTTTTTGATGTTTTTGATGTTTTTGATGTTTTTGATGTTTTTGATGTTTTTGATGTTTTTGATGTTTTTGAAGTTTTTGGTGTTTTTGATGCTTTTAATGTTTTTGAGGTTTTTGATGTGTTGATGTTTTTGATGATTTTAATGTTTTAAATGTTTTTTCATATTTATGATGTTTCTGATGATTTTAATGTTTTTGATGTTTTTGATGTTTTTTATGTTTATGATGTTTTTGATGTTTTTGATGTTTTTAATGTTTTGATGTTTTCGATACTTTGATTTTTTGATTTTTTGATGTTTTGCTGTTTTTAATGTTTTTGATGTTTTTGATGTTTTGATGTTTTGGCTGTTTTATGTTTTTGATGTTTTTGGTGTTTTTGATGTTTTTGATGTTTTGATGTTTTGATGTTTTTGATGTTTTTTGATGTTTTGATGTTTTTTGATGTTTTTGATGTTTTGATTTTTGATGTTTTGATGTTTTGATGTTTTGATGTTTTTGATGTTTTTGATGTTTTGATGTTTTTGATGTTTTTGATGTTTTGATGTTTTTGATGTTTTTGATGTTTTTGATGTTTTTGATGTTTTTGATGTTTTTGATGTTTTTGATGTTTTTGATGTTTTTGATGTTTTTGAAGTTTTTGATGTTTTTGATGTTTTTGATGTTTTTGATGTTTGATGTTTTTGATGTTTTCGATATTTTGATTTATTTGATGTTTTTGATGTTTTGTTGTTTTTGATGTTTTTATTTTTATTTATGTTTGTTATGTTTTTGATGTTTTCGATGTTTTTGATGTTTTTGATGTTTTTGATGTTTTTGATGTTTTTGAAGTTTTTGATGTTTTTGATGTTTTTGATGTTTTTGATGTTTTTGATGTTTTTGATGTTTTTGATGTTTTTGAAGTTTTTGATGTTTTTGATGTTTTTGATGTTTTTGAAGTTTTTGATATTTTTGATGTTTTTGATGTTTTGATGTTTTTGATGTTTTTGATGTTTGATGTTTTTGATGTTTTCGATATTTTGATGTTTTTGATGTTTTTGGTGTTTGATGTTTTTGATGTTTTCGATATTTTGTTTTTTTTGATTTTTTGATGTTTTGTTGTTTTTGATGTTTTTATGTTATTTATGTTTATTATGGTTTTGATGTTTTTAATGTTTTATATTTATGATGTTTTTGATGTTTTTGATGTTTTTGGTGTTTTTGATGTTCTTGATGTTCTTGATGTTTTGATGTTTTTGATGTTTTTGGTGTTTTTGATGTTTTTGTTGTTTTTGATGTTTTTGATGTGTTTGATTTTTTTTTGATGTTTTTGATGTTTTTGATGTCTTTGATGTTTTTGATGTTGTTGATGTTTTTGATGTTTTTGATGTTTTTGATGTTTTGAAGTTTTTGGTGTTTTTGATGCTTTTAATGTTTTTGAGGTTTTTGATGTGTTGATGTTTTTGATGATTTTAATGTTTTAAATGTTTTTCATATTTATGATGTTTCTGATGATTTTAATGTTTTTAATGTTTTTGATGTTTTTGATGTTTTTTATGTTTCTGATGTTTTTGATGTTTTTGATGTTTTTGATGTTTTTAATGTTTTTGATGTTTTTTGATGTTTTGATGTTTTTGATGTTTTCGATATTTTGATTTTTTTGATGTTTTTGATGTTTTCGATACTTTGATTTTTTGATTTATTTTGAT
>JAECWR010000285.1:0-36601 GCA_018150935.1 Drosophila pruinosa
GTCTTATCATTAGGGTAACTATTGGTTTTATGTTTTTAGGCCATGGATCTTAAAAATCATGACCGTTTGCATTTGACCTGATTCAGAAGGAGGCGTCTGCGACCCCATAAACTATACACATTCTGATCAGCATCAACAGCCGAGTCGATATAGCCCTATTTGTGTGTCCATCTGTCTGTATGAACATCGAGATCTCAGAGACTATAAAAGCTAGAGCTACGAAATTTGGAGACAACATGTCAAAATTCGGTAGGCAGCTGAAGTTTATTTTAGATGTCGAGTCGATATAGCCCTGTCTGTGTGTCCATCTGTCTGTATGAACATCGAGATCTCAGAGACTATAAAAGCTAGAGCTACGAAATTTGGAGACAACATGTCAAAATTTGGTAGGCAGCTGAAGTTTATTTTAGATGTTGTCCACGCCTCCTTCCGCCTCCGTTAATCGAAAAAAACGATTTCCAAGCATCATGTTAAAGCTAGAACGTTAAGTTTTGGCACACACAATGGTAATCATCATCTTAATGATCTCTGAAAATTTGGTTACAAGCGGGCAAAAAACACAGAAGTTATTAACGAATTACTTTTATAAGGTGAAATCGGAGGCAGTTGCACCTGTACAGCTAGCCGTTCCTACTTTTTCTTTTTATTTGATCGTGTTTCTTATGCTTCTCTAAATGTTGTATCAATTTCATAGTCTTATCATTAGGGTAACTATATTGATATTATGTTTTTAGGCCATGGATTTTAAAAAAATCATGACCGTTTGCATTTGACCGAATGTGCGATACAGGCAGAAGGAGGCGTCTGCGACCCCATAAACTATACACATTCTTGATCAGCATCAACAGCCGAGTCGATATAGCCCTATCTGTGTGTCCATCTGTCTGTATGAACATCGAGATCTCAGAGACTATAAAAGCTAGAGCTACGAAATTTGGAGACAACATGTCAAAATTTGGTAGGCAGCTGAAGTTTATTTTAGATGTTGTCCGCGCCTCCTTCCGCCTCCGTTAATCGAAAAAAACGATTTCCAAGCATCATGTTAAAGCAAGAACGTTAAGTTCTGGCACACACAATGGTAATCATCATCTTAATGATCTCTGAAAATTTGGTTACAAGCGGGCAAAAAACACAGAAGTTATTAACGAATTACTTTTATAAGGTGAAATCGGAGGCAGTTGCACCTGTACAGCTAGCCGTTCCTACTTTTTCTTTTTCATTTGATCGTATTTATTATGCTTCTCTAAATGTTGTATCAATTTCATAGTCTTATCATTAGGGTAACTATATTGATATTATTTTTTTAGGCCATGGATTTTAAAAAAATCATGACCGTTTGCGTTTGTCCGAATGTGCGATACAGGCAGAAGGAGGCGTCTGCGACCCCATAAACTATATACATTCTTGATCAGCATCAACAGCCGAGTCGATATAGCCCTATCTGTGTGTCCATCTGTCTGTATGAACATCGAGATCTCAGAGACTATAAAAGCTAGAGCTACGAAATTTGGAGACAACATGTCAAAATTTGGTAGGCAGCTGAAGTTTATTTTAGATGTTGTCCACGCCTCCTTCCGCCTCCGTTAATCGAAAAAACGATTTCCAAGCATCATGTTAAAGCTAGAACGTTAAGTTTTGGCACACACAATGGTAATCATCATCTTAATGATCTCTGAAAATTTGGTTACAATCGGGCAAAAAACACAGAAGTTATTAACGAATTACTTTTATAAGGTGAAATCGGAGGCAGTTGCACCTGTACAGCTAGCCGTTCCTACTTTTTCTTTTTCATTTGATCGTGTTTATTATGCTTCTCTAAATGTTGTATCAATTTCATAGTCTTATCATTAGGGTAACTATATTGATATTATGTTTTTTAGGCCATGGATTTTAAAAAATCATGACCGTTTGCATTTGACCGAATGTGCGATACAGGCAGAAGGAGGCGTCTGCGACCCCATAAACTATACACATTCTTGATCAGCATCAACAGCCGAGTCGATATAGCCCTGTCCGTGTGTCCATCTGTCTGTATGAACATCGAGATCTCAGAGACTATAAAAGCTAGAGCTACGAAATTTGGAGACAACATGTCAAAATTCGGTAGGCAGCTGAAGTTTATTTTAGATGTTGTCCACGCCTCCTTCCGCCTCCGTTAATCGAAAAAACGATTTCCAAGCATCATGTTAAAGCTAGAACGTTAAGTTTTGGCACACACAATGGTAATCATCATCTTAATGATCTTTGAAAATTTGGTTACAAGCGGGCAAAAACACAGAAGTTATTAACGAATTACTTTTATAAGGTGAAATCGGAGGCAGTTGCACCTGTACAGCTAGCCGTTCCTACTTTTTCTTTTTTATTTGATCGTGTTTCTTATGCTTCTCTAAATGTTGTATCAATTTCATAGTCTTATCATTAGGGTAACTATATTGATATTATGTTTTTAGGCCATGGATTTTAAAAAATCATGACCGTTTGCATTTGACCGAATGTGCGATACAGGCAGAAGGAGGCGTCTGCGACCCCATAAACTATACACATTCTTGATCAGCATCAACAGCCGAGTCGATATAGCCCTATCTGTGTGTCCATCTGTCTGTATGAACATCGAGATCTCAGAGACTATAAAAGCTAGAGCTACGAAATTTGGAGACAACATGTCAAAATTCGGTAGGCAGCTGAAGTTTATTTTAGATGTTGTCCACGCCTCCTTCCGCCTCCGCTAATCGAAAAAAACGATTTCCAAGCATCATGTTAAAGCTAGAACGTTAAGTTTTGGCACACACAATGGTAATCATCATCTTAATGATCTCTGAAAATTTGGTTCCAAGCGGGCAAAAAACACAGAAGTTATTAACGAATTACTTTTATAAGGTGAAATCGGAGGCAGTTGCACCTGTACAGCTAGCCGTTCCTACTTTTTCTTTTTCATTTGATCGTATTTATTATGCTTCTCTAAATGTTGTATCAATTTCATAGTCTTATCATTAGGGTAACTATATTGATATTATGTTTTTAGGCCAAGGATTTTAAAAAAATCATGACCTTTTGCGTTTGTCCGAATGTGCGATACAGGCAGAAGGAGGCGTCTGCGACCCCATAAACTATATACATTCTTGATCAGCATCAACAGCCGAGTCGATATAGCCCTGTCCGTGTGTCCATCTGTCTGTATGAACATCGAGATCTCAGAGACTATAAAAGCTAGAGCTACGAAATTTGGAGACAACATGTCAAAATTTGGTAGGCAGCTGAAGTTTATTTTAGATGTTGTCCACGCCTCCTTCCGCCTCCGTTAATCGAAAAAAACGATTTCCAAGCATCATGTTAAAGCTAGAACGTTCAGTTTTGGCACACACAATGGTAATCATCATGTTAATGATCTCTGAAAATTTGGTTACAATCGGCCAAAAAACAAAGAAGTTATTAACGAATTACTTTTATAAGGTGAAATCGGAGGCAGTTGCACCTGTACAGCTAGCCGTTCCTACTTTTTCTTTTTCATTTGATCGTGTTTATTATGCTTCTCTAAATGTTGTATCAATTTCATAGTCTTATCATTAGGGTAACTATATTGATATTATTTTTTTAGGCCATGGATTTTAAAAAAATCATGACCGTTTGCGTTTGTCCGAATGTGCGATACAGGCAGAAGGAGGCGTCTGCGACCCCATAAACTAAATACATTCTTGATCAGCATCAACAGCCGAGTCGATATAGCCCTGTCTGTGTGTCCATCTGTCTGTATGAACATCGAGATCTCAGAGACTATAAAAGCTAGAGCTACGAAATTTGGAGACAACATGTCAAAATTTGGTAGGCAGCTGAAGTTTATTTTAGATGTTGTCCACGCCTCCTTCCGCCTCCGCTAATCGAAAAAAACGATTTCCAAGCATCATGTTAAAGCTAGAACGTTAAGTTTTGGCACACACAATGGTAATCATCATCTTAATGATCTCTGAAAATTTGGTTACAAGCGGGCAAAAAACACAGAAGTTATTAACGAATTACTTTTATAAGGTGAAATCGGAGGCAGTTGCACCTGTACAGCTAGCCGTTCCTACTTTTTCTTTTTATTTGATCGTGTTTCTTATGCTTCTCTAAATGTTGTATCAATTTCATAGTCTTATCATTAGGGTAACTATATTGATATTATGTTTTTAGGCCATGGATTTTAAAAAAATCATGACCGTTTGCATTTGACCGAATGTGCGATACAGGCAGAAGGAGGCGTCTGCGACCCCATAAACTATACACATTCTTGATCAGCATCAACAGCCGAGTCGATATAGCCCTATCTGTGTGTCCATCTGTCTGTATGAACATCGAGATCTCAGAGACTATAAAAGCTAGAGCTACGAAATTTGGAGACAACATGTCAAAATTTGGTAGGCAGCTGAAGTTTATTTTAGATGTTGTCCACGCCTCCTTCCGCCTCCGTTAATCGAAAAAACGATTTCCAAGCATCATGTTAAAGCTAGAACGTTAAGTTTTGGCACACACAATGGTAATCATCATCTTAATGATCTCTGAAAATTTGGTTACAATCGGGCAAAAAACACAGAAGTTATTAACGAATTACTTTTATAAGGTGAAATCGGAGGCAGTTGCACCTGTACAGCTAGCCGTTCCTACTTTTTCTTTTTCATTTGATCGTGTTTATTATGCTTCTCTAAATGTTGTATCAATTTCATAGTCTTATCATTAGGGTAACTATATTGATATTATGTTTTTTAGGCCATGGATTTTAAAAAAATCATGACCGTTTGCGTTTGTCCGAATGTGCGATACAGGCAGAAGGAGGCGTCTGCGACCCCATAAACTATATACATTCTTGATCAGCATCAACAGCCGAGTCGATATAGCCCTGTCTGTGTGTCCATCTGTCTGTATGAACATCGAGATCTCAGAGACTATAAAAGCTAGAGCTACGAAATTTGGAGACAACATGTCAAAATTTGGTAGGCAGCTGAAGTTTATTTTAGATGTTGTCCACGCCTCCTTCCGCCTCCGTTAATCGCTAATCGAAAAAAACGATTTCCAAGCATCATGTTAAAGCTAGAACGTTCAGTTTTGGCACACACAATGGTAATCATCATCTTAATGATCTCTGAAAATTTGGTTACAATCGGGCAAAAAACACAGAAGTTATTAACGAATTACTTTTATAAGGTGAAATCGGAGGCAGTTGCACCTGTACAGCTAGCCGTTCCTACTTTTCTTTTTCATTTGATCGTGTTTATTATGCTTCTCTAAATGTTGTATCAATTTCATAGTCTTATCATTAGGGTAACTATATTGATATTATGTTTTTAGGCCATGGATTTTAAAAAATCATGACCGTTTGCATTTGACCGAATGTGCGATACAGGCAGAAGGAGGCGTCTGCGACCCCATAAACTATACACATTCTTGATCAGCATCAACAGCCGAGTCGATATAGCCCTGTCTGTGTGTCCATCTGTCTGTATGAACATCGAGATCTCAGAGACTATAAAAGCTAGAGCTACGAAATTTGGAGACAACATGTCAAAATTTGGTAGGCAGCTGAAGTTTATTTTAGATGTTGTCCACGCCTCCTTCCGCCTCCGTTAATCGAAAAAACGATTTCCAAGCATCATGTTAAAGCTAGAACGTTCAGTTTTGGCACACACAATGGTAATCATCATCTTAATGATCTCTGAAAATTTGGTTACAATCGGGCCAAAAAACACAGAAGTTATTAACGAATTACTTTTATAAGGTGAAATCGGAGGCAGTTGCACCTGTACAGCTAGCCGTTCCTACTTTTTCTTTTTTATTTGATCGTGTTTCTTATGCTTCTCTAAATGTTGTATCAATTTCATAGTCTTATCATTAGGGTAACTATATTGATATTATGTTTTTAGGCCATGGATTTTAAAAAAATCATGACCGTTTGCATTTGACCGAATGTGCGATACAGGCAGAAGGAGGCGTCTGCGACCCCATAAACTATACACATTCTTGATCAGCATCAACAGCCGAGTCGATATAGCCCTGTCTGTGTGTCCATCTGTCTGTATGAACATCGAGATCTCAGAGACTATAAAAGCTAGAGCTACGAAATTTGGAGACAACATGTCAAAATTTGGTAGGCAGCTGAAGTTTATTTTAGATGTTGTCCACGCCTCCTTCCGCCTCCGTTAATCGAAAAAACGATTTCCAAGCATCATGTTAAAGCTAGAACGTTAAGTTTTGGCACACACAATGGTAATCATCATCTTAATGATCTCTGAAAATTTGGTTACAAGCGGGCAAAAAACACAGAAGTTATTAACGAATTACTTTTATAAGGTGAAATCGGAGGCAGTTGCACCTGTACAGCTAGCCGTTCCTACTTTTTCTTTTTCATTTGATCGTATTTATTATGCTTCTCTAAATGTTGTATCAATTTCATAGTCTTATCATTAGGGTAACTATATTGATATTATGTTTTTAGGCCATGGATTTTAAAAAATCATGACCGTTTGCGTTTGTCCGAATGTGCGATACAGGCAGAAGGAGGCGTCTGCGACCCCATAAACTATATACATTCTTGATCAGCATCAACAGCCGAGTCGATATAGCCCTGTCTGTGTGTCCATCTGTCTGTATGAACATCGAGATCTCAGAGACTATAAAAGCTAGAGCTACGAAATTTGGAGACAACATGTCAAAATTTGGTAGGCAGCTGAAGTTTATTTTAGATGTTGTCCACGCCTCCTTCCGCCTCCGTTAATCGAAAAAACGATTTCCAAGCATCATGTTAAAGCTAGAACGTTAAGTTTTGGCACACACAATGGTAATCATCATCTTAATGATCTCTGAAAATTTGGTTACAATCGGGCAAAAAACACAGAAGTTATTAACGAATTACTTTTATAAGGTGAAATCGGAGGCAGTTGCACCTGTACAGCTAGCCGTTCCTACTTTTTCTTTTTTATTTGATCGTGTTTCTTATGCTTCTCTAAATGTTGTATCAATTTCATAGTCTTATCATTAGGGTAACTATATTGATATTATGTTTTTAGGCCATGGATTTTAAAAAAATCATGACCGTTTGCATTTGACCGAATGTGCGATACAGGCAGAAGGAGGCGTCTGCGACCCCATAAACTATACACATTCTTGATCAGCATCAACAGCCGAGTCGATATAGCCCTATCTGTGTGTCCATCTGTCTGTATGAACATCGAGATCTCAGAGACTATAAAAGCTAGAGCTACGAAATTTGGAGACAACATGTCAAAATTTGGTAGGCAGCTGAAGTTTATTTTAGATGTTGTCCACGCCTCCTTCCGCCTCCGTTAATCGAAAAAAACGATTTCCAAGCATCATGTTAAAGCTAGAACGTTAAGTTTTGGCACACACAATGGTAATCATCATCTTAATGATCTCTGAAAATTTGGTTACAAGCGGGCAAAAAACACAGAAGTTATTAACGAATTACTTTTATAAGGTGAAATCGGAGGCAGTTGCACCTGTACAGCTAGCCGTTCCTACTTTTTCTTTTTTATTTGATCGTGTTTCTTATGCTTCTCTAAATGTTGTATCAATTTCATAGTCTTATCATTAGGGTAACTATATTGATATTATGTTTTTAGGCCATGGATTTTAAAAAAATCATGACCGTTTGCATTTGACCGAATGTGCGATACAGGCAGAAGGAGGCGTCTGCGACCCCATAAACTATACACATTCTTGATCAGCATCAACAGCCGAGTCGATATAGCCCTATCTGTGTGTCCATCTGTCTGTATGAACATCGAGATCTCAGAGACTATAAAAGTTAGAGCTACGAAATTTGGAGACAACATGTCAAAATTTGGTAGGCAGCTGAAGTTTATTTTAGATGTTGTCCACGCTCCTTCCGCCTCCGTTAATCGAAAAAACGATTTCCAAGCATCATGTTAGAGGACGTTAAGTTTTGGCACACACAATGGTAATCATCATCTTAATGATCTCTGAAAATTTGGTTACAAGCGGGCAAAAACACAGAAGTTATTAACGAATTACTTTTATAAGGTGAAATCGGAGGCAGTTGCACCTGTACAGCTAGCCGTTCCTACTTTTTCTTTTTTATTTGATCGTGTTTATTATGCTTCTCTAAATGTTGTATCAATTTCATAGTCTTATCATTAGGGTAACTATATTGATATTATGTTTTTAGGCCATGGATTTTAAAAAAATCATGACCGTTTGCATTTGTCCGAATGTGCGATACAGGCAGAAGGAGGCGTCTGCGACCCCATAAACTATATACATTCTTGATCAGCATCAACAGCCGAGTGAAGCGAGTCGATATAGCCCTGTCTGTGTGTCCATCTGTCTGTATGAACATCGAGATCTCAGAGACTATAAAAGCTAGAGCTACGAAATTTGGAGACAACATGTCAAAATTTGGTAGGCAGCTGAAGTTTATTTTAGATGTTGTCCACGCCTCCTTCCGCCTCCGTTAATCGAAAAAAAACGATTTCCAAGCATCATGTTAAAACTAGAACGTTCAGTTTTGGCACACACAATGGTAATCATCATCTTAATGATCTCTGAAAATTTGGTTACAAGCGGGCAAAAAACACAGAAGTTATTAACGAATTACTTTTATAAGGTGAAATCGGAGGCAGTTGCACCTGTACAGCTAGCCGTTCCTACTTTTTCTTTTTTATTTGATCGTGTTTCTTATGCTTCTCTAAATGTTGTATCAATTTCATAGTCTTATCATTAGGGTAACTATATTGATATTATGTTTTTAGGCCATGGATTTTAAAAAAATCATGACCTTTTGCGTTTGTCCGAATGTGCGATACAGGCAGAAGGAGGTGTCTGCGACCCCATAAACTATATACATTCTTGATCAGCATCAACAGCCGAGTCGATATAGCCCTGTCTGTGTGTCCATCTGTCTGTATGAACATCGAGATCTCAGAGACTATAAAAGCTAGAGCTACGAAATTTGGAGACAACATGTCAAAATTTGGTAGGCAGCTGAAGTTTATTTTAGATGTTGTCCGCGCCTCCTTCCGCCTCCGTTAATCGAAAAAAACGATTTCCAAGCATCATGTTAAAACTAGAACGTTCAGTTTTGGCACACACAATGGTAATCATCATCTTAATGATCTCTGAAAATTTGGTTACAAGCGGGTAAAAAACACAGAAGTTATTAACGAATTACTTTTATAAGGTGAAATCGGAGGCAGTTGCACCTGTACAGCTAGCCGTTCCTACTTTTTCTTTTTTATTTGATCGTGTTTCTTATGCTTCTCTAAATGTTGTATCAATTTCATAGTCTTATCATTAGGGTAACTATATTGATATTATGTTTTTAGGCCATGGATTTTAAAAAAATCATGACCTTTTGCGTTTGTCCGAATGTGCGATACAGGCAGAAGGAGGTGTCTGCGACCCCATAAACTATATACATTCTTGATCAGCATCAACAGCCGAGTCGATATAGCCCTGTCTGTGTGTCCATCTGTCTGTATGAACATCGAGATCTCAGAGACTATAAAAGCTAGAGCTTCGAAATTTGGAGACAACATGTCAAAATTTGGTAGGCAGCTGAAGTTTATTTTAGATGTTGTCCACGCCTCCTTCCGCCTCCGTTAATCGAAAAAAACGATTTCCAAGCATCATGTTAAAACTAGAACGTTCAGTTTTGGCACACACAATGGTAATCATCATCTTAATGACCTCTGAAAATTTGGTTACAATCGGGCAAAAAACACAGAAGTTATTAACGAATTACTTTTATAAGGTGAAATCGGAGGCAGTTGCACCTGTACAGCTAGCCGTTCCTACTTTTTCTTTTTTATTTGATCGTGTTTCTTATGCTTCTCTAAATGTTGTATCAATTTCATAGTCTTATCATTAGGGTAACTATATTGATATTATGTTTTTAGGCCATGGATTTTAAAAAAATCATGACCGTTTGCATTTGACCGAATGTGCGATACAGGCAGAAGGAGGCGTCTGCGACCCCATAAACTATACACATTCTTGATCAGCATCAACAGCCGAGTCGATATAGCCCTATCTGTGTGTCCATCTGTCTGTATGAACATCGAGATCTCAGAGACTATAAAAGCTAGAGCTACGAAATTTGGAGACAACATGTCAAAATTCGGTAGGCAGCTGAAGTTTATTTTAGATGTCGAGTCGATATAGCCCTGTCTGTGTGTCCATCTGTCTGTATGAACATCGAGATCTCAGAGACTATAAAAGCTAGAGCTACGAAATTTGGAGACAACATGTCAAAATTTGGTAGGCAGCTGAAGTTTATTTTAGATGTTGTCCACGCCTCCTTCCGCCTCCATTAATCGAAAAAAACGATTTCCAAGCATCATGTTAAAACTAGAACGTTCAGTTTTGGCACACACAATGGTAATCATCATCTTAATGACCTCTGAAAATTTGGTTACAATCGGGCAAAAAACACAGAAGTTATTAACGAATTACTTTTATAAGGTGAAATCGGAGGCAGTTGCACCTGTACAGCTAGCCGTTCCTACTTTTTTTTTTTCATTTGATCGTATTTATTATGCTTCTCTAAATGTTGTATCAATTTCATAGTCTTATCATTAGGGTAACTATATTGATATTATGTTTTTAGGCCAAGGATTTTAAAAAAATCATGACCTTTTGCGTTTGTCCGAATGTGCGATACAGGCAGAAGGAGGCGTCTGCGACCCCATAAACTATATACATTCTTGATCAGCATCAACAGCCGAGTCGATATAGCCCTGTCTGTGTGTCCATCTGTCTGTATGAACATCGAGATCTCAGAGACTATAAAAGCTAGAGCTACGAAATTTGGAGACAACATGTCAAAATTTGGTAGGCAGCTGAAGTTTATTTTAGATGTTGTCCACGCCTCCTTCCGCCTCCATTAATCGAAAAAAACGATTTCCAAGCATCATGTTAAAGCTAGAACGTTCAGTTTTGGCACACACAATGGTAATCATCATCTTAATGACCTCTGAAAATTTGGTTACAATCGGGCAAAAAACACAGAAGTTATTAACGAATTACTTTTATAAGGTGAAATCGGAGGCAGTTGCACCTGTACAGCTAGCCGTTCCTACTTTTTCTTTTTCATTTGATCGTATTTATTATGCTTCTCTAAATGTTGTATCAATTTCATAGTCTTATCATTAGGGTAACTATATTGATATTATGTTTTTAGGCCAAGGATTTTAAAAAAATCATGACCTTTTGCGTTTGTCCGAATGTGCGATACAGGCAGAAGGAGGCGTCTGCGACCCCATAAACTATACACATTCTTGATCAGCATCAACAGCCGAGTCGATATAGCCCTATCTGTGTGTCCATCTGTCTGTATGAACATCGAGATCTCAGAGACTATAAAAGCTAGAGCTACGAAATTTGGAGACAACATGTCAAAATTTGGTAGGCAGCTGAAGTTTATTTTAGATGTTGTCCACGCCTCCTTCCGCCTCCATTAATCGAAAAAAACGATTTCCAAGCATCATGTTAAAGCTAGAACGTTCAGTTTTGGCACACACAATGGTAATCATCATCTTAATGATCTCTGAAAATTTGGTTACAAGCGGGCAAAAAACACAAAAGTTATTAACGAATTACTTTTATAAGGTGAAATCGGAGGCAGTTGCACCTGTACAGCTAGCCGTTCCTACTTTTTCTTTTTTATTTGATCGTGTTTCTTATGCTTCTCTAAATGTTGTATCAATTTCATAGTCTTATCATTAGGGTAACTATATTGATATTATGTTTTTAGGCCAAGGATTTTAAAAAAATCATGACCTTTTGCGATTATCCGAATGTGCGATACAGGCAGAAGGAGGCGTCTGCGACCCCATAAACTATACACATTCTTGATCAGCATCAACAGCCGAGTCGATATAGCCCTATCTGTGTGTCCATCTGTCTGTATGAACATCGAGATCTCAGAGACTATAAAAGCTAGAGCTACGAAATTTGGAGACAACATGTCAAAATTCGGTAGGCAGCTGAAGTTTATTTTAGATGTTGTCCACGCCTCCTTCCGCCTCCGTTAATCGAAAAAAACGATTTCCAAGCATCATGTTAAAACTAGAACGTTCAGTTTTGGCACACACAATGGAAATCATCATCTTAATGATCTCTGAAAATTTGGTTACAATCGGGCAAAAAACACAGAAGTTATTAACGAATTACTTTTATAAGGTGAAATCGGAGGCAGTTGCACCTGTACAGCTAGCCGTTCCTACTTTTTCTTTTTTATTTGATCGTGTTTCTTATGCTTCTCTAAATGTTGTATCAATTTCATAGTCTTATCATTAGGGTAACTATATTGATATTATGTTTTTTAGGCCATGGATTTTAAAAAAATCATGACCGTTTGCATTTGACCGAATGTGCGATACAGGCAGAAGGAGGCGTCTGCGACCCCATAAACTATACACATTCTTGATCAGCATCAACAGCCGAGTCGATATAGCCCTATCTGTGTGTCCATCTGTCTGTATGAACATCGAGATCTCAGAGACTATAAAAGCTAGAGCTACGAAATTTGGAGACAACATGTCAAAATTCGGTAGGCAGCTGAAGTTTATTTTAGATGTTGTCCACGCCTCCTTCCGCCTCCGTTAAACGAAAAAAACGATTTCCAAGCATCATGTTAAAGCTAGAACGTTCAGTTTTGGCACACACAATGGTAATCATCATCTTAATGACCTCTGAAAATTTGGTTACAAGCGGGCAAAAAACACAGAAGTTATTAACGAATTACTTTTATAAGGTGAAATCGGAGGCAGCTGCACCTGTACAGCTAGCCGTTCCTACTTTTTCTTTTTCATTTGATCATGTTTATTATGCTTCTCTAAATGTTGTATCAATTTCATAGTCTTATCATTAGGGTAACTATATTGATATTATGTTTTTAGGCCATGGATTTTAAAAAAATCATGACCGTTTGCGTTTGTCCGAATGTGCGATACAGGCAGAAGGAGGCGTCTGCGACCCCATAAACTATACACATTCTTGATCAGCATCAACAGCCGAGTCGATATAGCCCTATCTGTGTGTCCATCTGTCTGTATGAACATCGAGATCTCAGAGACTATAAAAGCTAGAGCTACGAAATTTGGAGACAACATGTCAAAATTCGGTAGGCAGCTGAAGTTTATTTTAGATGTTGTCCACGCCTCCTTCCGCCTCCGTTAATCGAAAAAAACGATTTCCAAGCATCATGTTAAAGCTAGAACGTTCAGTTTTGGCACACACAATGGTAATCATCATCTTAATGATCTCTGAAAATTTGGTTACAATCGGGAAAAAACACAGAAGTTATTAACGAATTACTTTTATAAGGTGAAATCGGAGGCAGCTGCACCTGTACAGCTAGCCGTTCCTACTTTTTCTTTTTCATTTGATCATGTTTATTATGCTTCTCTAAATGTTGTATCAATTTCATAGTCTTATCATTAGGGTAACTATATTGATATAATGTTTTTAGGCCATGGATTTTAAAAAAATCATGACCGTTTGCGTTTGTCCGAATGTGCGATACAGGCAGAAGGAGGCGTCTGCGACCCCATAAACTATATACATTCTTGATCAGCATCAACAGCCGAGTCGATATAGCCCTGTCTGTGTGTCCATCTGTCTGTATGAACATCGAGATCTCAGAGACTATAAAAGCTAGAGCTACGAAATTTGGAGACAACATGTCAAAATTTGGTAGGCAGCTGAAGTTTATTTTAGATGTTGTCCACGCCTCCTTCCGCCTCCGTTAATCGAAAAAAACGATTTCCAAGCATCATGTTAAAACTAGAACGTTCAGTTTTGGCACACACAATGGTAATCATCATCTTAATGATCTCTGAAAATTTGGTTATAATCGGGCAAAAAACACAGAAGTTATTAACGAATTACTTTTATAAGGTGAAATCGGAGGCAGTTGCACCTGTACAGCTAGCCGTTCCTACTTTTTCTTTTTTATTTGATCGTGTTTCTTATGCTTCTCTAAATGTTGTATCAATTTCATAGTCTTATCATTAGGGTAACTAACTATATTGATATTATGTTTTTTAGGCCATGGATTTTAAAAAAATCATGACCGTTTGCATTTGACCGAATGTGCGATACAGGCAGAAGGAGGCGTCTGCGACCCCATAAACTATACACATTCTTGATCAGCATCAACAGCCGAGTCGATATAGCCCTGTCTGTGTGTCCATCTGTCTGTATGAACATCGAGATCTCAGAGACTATAAAAGCTAGAGCTACGAAATTTGGAGACAACATGTCAAAATTCGGTAGGCAGCTGAAGTTTATTTTAGATGTTGTCCACGCCTCCTTCCGCCTCCGTTAATCGAAAAAAACGATTTCCAAGCATCATGTTAAAGCTAAAACGTTCAGTTTCGGCACACACAATGGTAATCATCATCTTAATGATCTTTGAAAATTTGGTTACAATCGGGCAAAAAACACAGAAGTTATTAACGAATTACTTTTATAAGGTGAAATCGGAGGCAGTTGCACCTGTACAGCTAGCCGTTCCTACTTTTTCTTTGTCATTTGATCGTGTTTATTATGCTTCTCTAAATGTTGTATCAATTTCATAGTCTTATCATTAGGGTAACTATATTGATATTATGTTTTTAGGCCATGGATTTTAAAAAAATCATGACCGTTTGCATTTGACCGAATGTGCGATACAGGCAGAAGGAGGCGTCTGCGACCCCATAAACTATATACATTCTTGATCAGCATCAACAGCCGAGTCGACATAGCCCTGTCCGTGTGTCCATCTGTCTGTATGAACATCGAGATCTCAGAGACTATAAAAGCTAGAGCTACGAAATTTGGAGACAACATGTCAAAATTTGGTAGGCAGCTGAAGTTTATTTTAGATGTTGTCCACGCCTCCTTCCGCCTCCGTTAATCGAAAAAAACGATTTCCAAGCATCATGTTAAAGCTAGAACGTTCAGTTTTGGCACAACACAATGGTAATCATCATCTTAATGATCTCTGAAAATTTGGTTACAAGCGGGCAAAAAAACAGGGAAGTTATTAACGAATTACTTTTATAAGGTGAAATCGGAGGCAGTTGCACCTGTACAGCTATCCGTTCCTACTTTTTTTATTAACCCGCCTACCCAAATGGTAGAGGTCAATTTATAGTCTTATCATAGGGTAACTATATTGTTTTTAGGCCATGGTTTTACCAAATTAATGTATGTCGATACAGGCAGAAGGAAGCATCTCCGACCTCATAAACTATATACATTCTTGATCAGCATCAACAGCCGAGTCGATATAGCCATGTCCGTCTGTCCGTCTGTCCGTCCGTATGAACACCGAGATCTCAGAGACTATAAGAGCTAGAGCTACGAAATTTTCGCGACAGCATGTCTTATTGTACGCAGATCAAGTTTATTTTTGATGTTGGCCACGCCCTCCTCCGCCCCCGTTAATCGAATAAAACCGAATTCCGAGCGTCGTTTTAAACCTTTAACGTTTATTTTGGTACGCACAATACTAATCACCATCTTAATGATCTCTGAAAATTTGGTTACAATCGGATAAAAAACACAGAAGTTATTAATATATTACTTTTTATAAGGCGTTACCACGTGCAACTGCTAGTGCTGCTAGTTGCTATGACACTCCGAGACATAATAATGGTGTTCTAACCAACTTGCCGCCGTACTTCGAAAAAGAAAATTTTGATATATTATTTGGTTTTAGTTTTTTTAAAGTATTTATTTTTATACTATTATTAATATAATATTTTGATGGTAAAATTGGGTGGGGTTCAGTCGGCAAACTCGACTGTAGCTGTTCTTACTTGTTTCCTTTTTATTTGATCGTGTTTATTATGCTTCTCTAAATGTTGTATCAATTTCATAGTCTTATCAGTAGGGTAACTATATTGATATTATGTTTTTAGGCCATGGATTTTAAAAAAATCATGACCGTTTGCGTTTGTCCGAATGTGCGATACAGGCAGAAGGAGGCGTCTGCGACCCCATAAACTATACACATTCTTGATCAGCATCAACAGCCGAGTCGATATAGCCTTATCTGTGTGTCCATCTGTCTGTATGAACATCGAGATCTCAGAGACTATAAAAGCTAGAGCTACGAAATTTGGAGACAACATGTCAAAATTTGGTAGGCAGCTGAAGTTTATTTTAGATGTTGTCCACGCCTCCTTCCGCCTCCGTTAATCGAAAAAAACGATTTCCAAGCATCATGTTAAAACTAGAACGTTCAGTTTTGGCACACACAATGGAAATCATCATCTTAATGATCTCTGAAAATTTGGTTATAATCGGGCAAAAAACACAGAAGTTATTAACGAATTACTTTTATAAGGTGAAATCGGAGGCAGTTGCACCTGTACAGCTAGCCGTTCCTACTTTTTCTTTTTCATTTGATCATGTTTATTATGCTTCTCTAAATGTTGTATCAATTTCATAGTCTTATCATTAGGGTAACTATATTGATATTATGTTTTTAGGCCATGGATTTTAAAAAATCATGACCGTTTGCATTTGACCGAATGTGCGATACAGGCAGAAGGAGGCGTCTGCGACCCCATAAACTATACACATTCTTGATCAGCATCAACAGCCGAGTCGATATAGCCCTGTCTGTGTGTCCATCTGTCTGTATGAACATCGAGATCTCAGAGACTATAAAAGCTAGAGCTACGAAATTTGGAGACAACATGTCAAAATTTGGTAGGCAGCTGAAGTTTATTTTAGATGTTGTCCACGCCTCCTTCCGCCTCCGTTAATCGAAAAAAACGATTTCCAAGCATCATGTTAAAACTAGAACGTTCAGTTTTGGCACACACAATGGAAATCATCATCTTAATGATCTCTGAAAATTTGGTTATAATCGGGCAAAAAACACAGAAGTTATTAACGAATTACTTTTATAAGGTGAAATCGGAGGCAGTTGCACCTGTACACCTAGCCGTTCCTACTTTTTCTTTGTCATTTGATCGTGTTTATTATGCTTCTCTAAATGTTGTATCAATTTCATAGTCTTATCATTAGGGTAACTATATTGATATTATGTTTTTAGGCCATGGATTTTAAAAAAATCATGACCGTTTGCATTTGACCGAATGTGCGATACAGGCAGAAGGAGGCGTCTGCGACCCCATAAACTATATACATTCTTGATCAGCATCAACAGCCGAGTCGACATAGCCCTGTCCGTGTGTCCATCTGTCTGTATGAACATCGAGATCTCAGAGACTATAAAAGCTAGAGCTACGAAATTTGGAGACAACATGTCAAAATTTGGTAGGCAGCTGAAGTTTATTTTAGATGTTGTCCACGCCTCCTTCCGCCTCCGCTAATCGAAAAAAACGATTTCCAAGCATCATGTTAAAGCTAGAACGTTAAGTTTTGGCACACACAATGGTAATCATCATCTTAATGATCTCTGAAAATTTGGTTATAATCGGGCAAAAAACACAGAAGTTATTAACGAATTACTTTTATAAGGTGAAATCGGAGGCAGTTGCACCTGTACAGCTAGCCGTTCCTACTTTTTCTTTTTTATTTGATCGTGTTTCTTATGCTTCTCTAAATGTTGTATCAATTTCATAGTCTTATCATTAGGGTAACTAACTATATTGATATTATGTTTTTTAGGCCATGGATTTTAAAAAATCATGACCGTTTGCATTTGACCGAATGTGCGATACAGGCAGAAGGAGGCGTCTGCGACCCCATAAACTATACACATTCTTGATCAGCATCAACAGCCGAGTCGATATAGCCCTGTCCGTGTGTCCATCTGTCTGTATGAACATCGAGATCTCAGAGACTATAAAAGCTAGAGCTACGAAATTTGGAGACAACATGTCAAAATTCGGTAGGCAGCTGAAGTTTATTTTAGATGTTGTCCACGCCTCCTTCCGCCTCCGTTAATCGAAAAAAACGATTTCCAAGCATCATGTTAAAGCTAAAACGTTCAGTTTCGGCACACACAATGGTAATCATCATCTTAATGATCTTTGAAAATTTGGTTACAATCGGGCAAAAACACAGAAGTTATTAACGAATTACTTTTATAAGGTGAAATCGGAGGCAGTTGCACCTGTACAGCTAGCCGTTCCTACTTTTTCTTTTTCATTTGATCGTGTTTATTATGCTTCTCTAAATGTTGTATCAATTTCATAGTCTTATCATTAGGGTAACTATATTGATATTATGTTTTTAGGCCATGGATTTTAAAAAAATCATGACCGTTTGCATTTGACCGAATGTGCGATACAGGCAGAAGGAGGCGTCTGCGACCCCATAAACTATATACATTCTTGATCAGCATCAACAGCCGAGTCGATATAGCCCTGTCCGTGTGTCCATCTGTCTGTATGAACATCGAGATCTCAGAGACTATAAAAGCTAGAGCTACGAAATTTGGAGACAACATGTCAAAATTTGGTAGGCAGCTGAAGTTTATTTTAGATGTTGTCCACGCCTCCTTCCGCCTCCGTTAATCGAAAAAAACGATTTCCAAGCATCATGTTAAAGCTAGAACGTTCAGTTTTGGCACAACACAATGGTAATCATCATCTTAATGATCTCTGAAAATTTGGTTACAAGCGGGCAAAAAACAGGAAGTTATTAACGAATTACTTTTATAAGGTGAAATCGAGGGCAGTTGCACCTGTACAGCTAGCCGTTCCTACTTTTTTTTTTATTTGATTGTTTATTATGCTTCTCTAAATGTATAATTTCATAGTCTTATCATTAGGGTAACTATATGGATATTATGGTTTTAGGCCTGATTTTAAAAAATCGACCGTTTGCAACCGAATGTGCGTTACAGGCAGAAGGAGGCGTCTGCGACCTCATAAACTATATACATTCTTGATCAGCGTCAACAGCCGAGTCGATATAGCCCTGTCCGTCTGTCCGTTGTCCGTCCGTCCGTATGAACACCTAGATCTCAGAGACTATAAAAGATAGAGCAACAAATTTTCGCGACAATATGTCTTATTGTTGTAGGCAGCTGAAGTTTGTTTTTGATTTTGTCCACGCCTCCTTCCGCCCCCGTTAATCGAATAAAACCGATTTGCGAGCGTCATGTTTAAACCTTGAACGTTTAATTTTGGTACGCACAATACTAATCACCATCTTAATGATCTCTGAGAATTTGGTTACAATCGGGTAAAAAACACAGAAGTTATTAATATTATTACATTTTATAAGGCGTTACCACGTTGCAACTACTATAGCTGCCTTAGCTATGTTGCTATGACACTCGAGACATAATAATGGTGTTCAATAAACCAACCAAAGTTTTGATGCCGTCAAGCTAATAACTTCGAACAAAGAAAATTTTGATATATTATTTGGTATTTTTAGTATTTTTTTTTAAAGTATTTTTCAGTATATTTTTATACTATTATATAAATATAATATTTTGATGGTAAAAGTATTGACGATTACTTTTATAAGTGAAATCGGAGGCAGTACCTCGACAGCTAGCCGTTCCTACTTGTTTCTTTTTATTTGATCGTGTTTCTTATGCTTCTCTAAATGTTGTATCAATTTCATAGTCTTATCATTAGGGTAACTATATTGATATTATGTTTTTAGGCCATGGATTTTAAAAAATCATGACCGTTTGCGTTTGACCGAATGTGCGATACAGGCAGAAGGAGGCGTCTGCGACCCCATAAACTATATACATTCTTGATCAGCATCAACAGCCGAGTCGATATAGCCCTGTCCGTGTGTCCATCTATCTGTATGAACATCGAGATCTCAGAGACTATAAAAGCTAGAGCTACGAAATTTGGAGACAACATGTCAAAATTCGGTAGGCAGCTGAAGTTTATTTTAGATGTTGTCCACGCCTACTTCCGCCTCCGCTAATCGAAAAAAACGATTTCCAAGCATCATGTTAAAACTAGAACGTTCAGTTTTGGCACACACAATGGTAATCATCATCTTAATGATCTCTGAAAATTTGGTTACAATCGGGCAAAAAACACAGAAGTTATTAACGAATTACTTTTATAAGGTGAAATCGGAGGCAGTTGCACCTGTACAGCTAGCCGTTCCTACTTTTTCTTTTTCATTTGATCGTGTTTCTTATGCTTCTCTAAATGTTGTATCAATTTCATAGTCTTATCATTAGGGTAACTATATTGATATTATGTTTTTAGGCCATGGATTTTAAAAAAATCATGACCGTTTGCATTTGACCGAATGTGCGATACAGGCAGAAGGAGGCGTCTGCGACCCCATAAACTATACACATTCTTGATCAGCATCAACAGCCGAGTCGATATAGCCCTGTCCGTGTGTCCATCTGTCTGTATGAACATCGAGATCTCAGAGACTATAAAAGCTAGAGCTACGAAATTTGGAGACAACATGTCAAAATTCGGTAGGCAGCTGAAGTTTATTTTAGATGTTGTCCACGCCTACTTCCGCCTCCGCTAATCGAAAAAAACGATTTCCAAGCATCATGTTAAAGCTAGAACGTTCAGTTTTGGCACAACACAATGGTAATCATCATCTTAATGATCTCTGAAAATTTGGTTACAAGCGGGCAAAAAACACGGAAGTTATTAACGAATTACTTTTATAAGGTGAAATCGGAGGCAGTTGCACCTGTACAGCTAGCCGTTCCTACTTTTTCTTTTTCATTTGATCGTGTTTATTATGCTTCTCTAAATGTTGTATCAATTTCATAGTCTTATCATTAGGGTAACTATATTGATATTATGTTTTTAGGCCATGGATTTTAAAAAATCATGACCGTTTGCATTTGACCGAATGTGCGATACAGGCAGAAGGAGGCGTCTGCGACCCCATAAACTATACACATTCTTGATCAGCATCAACAGCCGAGTCGATATAGCCCTATCTGTGTGTCCATCTATCTGTATGAACATCGAGATCTCAGAGACTATAAAAGCTAGAGCTACGAAATTTGGAGACAACATGTCAAAATTCGGTAGGCAGCTGAAGTTTATTTTAGATGTTGTCCACGCCTACTTCCGCCTCCGCTAATCGAAAAAAACGATTTCCAAGCATCATGTTAAAGCTAGAACGTTCAGTTTTGGCACAACACAATGGTAATCATCATCTTAATGATCTCTGAAAATTTGGTTACAAGCGGGCAAAAAACACGGAAGTTATTAACGAATTACTTTTATAAGGTGAAATCGGAGGCAGTTGCACCTGTACAGCTAGCCGTTCCTACTTTTTCTTTTTCATTTGATCGTGTTTATTATGCTTCTCTAAATGTTGTATCAATTTCATAGTCTTATCATTAGGGTAACTATATTGATATTATGTTTTTAGGCCATGGATTTTAAAAAAATCATGACCGTTTGCATTTGACCGAATGTGCGATACAGGCAGAAGGAGGCGTCTGCGACCCCATAAACTATACACATTCTTGATCAGCATCAACAGCCGAGTCGATATAGCCCTGTCTGTGTGTCCATCTGTCTGTATGAACATCGAGATCTCAGAGACTATAAAAGCTAGAGCTACGAAATTTGGAGACAACATGTCAAAATTTGGTAGGCAGCTGAAGTTTATTTTAGATGTTGTCCACGCCTCCTTCCGCCTCCGTTAATCGAAAAAAACGATTTCCAAGCATCATGTTAAAGCTAGAACGTTCAGTTTTGGCACAACACAATGGTAATCATCATCTTAATGATCTCTGAAAATTTGGTTACAAGCGGGCAAAAAACACGGAAGTTATTAACGAATTACTTTTATAAGGTGAAATCGGAGGCAGTTGCACCTGTACAGCTAGCCGTTCCTACTTTTTCTTTTTCATTTGATCGTGTTTCTTATGCTTCTCTAAATGTTGTATCAATTTCATAGTCTTATCATTAGGGTAACTATATTGATATTATGTTTTTAGGCCATGGATTTTAAAAAAATCATGACCGTTTGCATTTGACCGAATGTGCGATACAGGCAGAAGGAGGCGTCTGCGACCCCATAAACTATACACATTCTTGATCAGCATCAACAGCCGAGTCGATATAGCCCTATCTGTGTGTCCATCTATCTGTATGAACATCGAGATCTCAGAGACTATAAAAGCTAGAGCTACGAAATTTGGAGACAACATGTCAAAATTCGGTAGGCAGCTGAAGTTTATTTTAGATGTTGTCCACGCCTACTTCCGCCTCCGCTAATCGAAAAAAACGATTTCCAAGCATCATGTTAAAGCTAGAACGTTCAGTTTTGGCACACACAATGGTAATCATCATCTTAATGACCTCTGAAAATTTGGTTACAATCGGGCAAAAAACACAGAAGTTATTAACGAATTACTTTTATAAGGTGAAATCGGAGGCAGTTGCACCTGTACAGCTAGCCGTTCCTACTTTTTCTTTTTCATTTGATCGTGTTTATTATGCTTCTCTAAATGTTGTATCAATTTCATAGTCTTATCATTAGGGTAACTATATTGATATTATGTTTTTAGGCCATGGATTTTAAAAAAATCATGACCGTTTGCATTTGACCGAATGTGCGATACAGGCAGAAGGAGGCGTCTGCGACCCCATAAACTATACACATTCTTGATCAGCATCAACAGCCGAGTCGATATAGCCCTATCTGTGTGTCCATCTATCTGTATGAACATCGAGATCTCAGAGACTATAAAAGCTAGAGCTACGAAATTTGGAGACAACATGTCAAAATTCGGTAGGCAGCTGAAGTTTATTTTAGATGTTGTCCACGCCTACTTCCGCCTCCGCTAATCGAAAAAAACGATTTCCAAGCATCATGTTAAAGATAGAACGTTCAGTTTTGGCACACACAATGGTAATCATCATCTTAATGACCTCTGAAAATTTGGTTACAATCGGGCAAAAAACACAGAAGTTATTAACGAATTACTTTTATAAGGTGAAATCGGAGGCAGTTGCACCTGTACAGCTAGCCGTTCCTACTTTTTCTTTTTCATTTGATCGTGTTTATTATGCTTCTCTAAATGTTGTATCAATTTCATAGTCTTATCATTAGGGTAACTATATTGATATTATGTTTTTAGGCCATGGATTTTAAAAAAATCATGACCGTTTGCATTTGACCGAATGTGCGATACAGGCAGAAGGAGGCGTCTGCGACCCCATAAACTATATACATTCTTGATCAGCATCAACAGCCGAGTCGATATAGCCCTGTCTGTGTGTCCATCTGTCTGTATGAACATCGAGATCTCAGAGACTATAAAAGCTAGAGCTACGAAATTTGGAGACAACATGTCAAAATTTGGTAGGCAGCTGAAGTTTATTTTAGATGTTGTCCACGCCTCCTTCCGCCTCCGTTAATCGAAAAAAACGATTTCCAAGCATCATGTTAAAGCTAGAACGTTCAGTTTTGGCACAACACAATGGTAATCATCATCTTAATGATCTCTGAAAATTTGGTTACAAGCGGGCAAAAAACACGGAAGTTATTAACGAATTACTTTTATAAGGTGAAATCGGAGGCAGTTGCACCTGTACAGCTAGCCGTTCCTACTTTTTCTTTTTCATTTGATCGTGTTTATTATGCTTCTCTAAATGTTGTATCAATTTCATAGTCTTATCATTAGGGTAACTATATTGATATTATGTTTTTAGGCCATGGATTTTAAAAAAATCATGACCGTTTGCATTTGACCGAATGTGCGATACAGGCAGAAGGAGGCGTCTGCGACCCCATAAACTATACACATTCTTGATCAGCATCAACAGCCGAGTCGATATAGCCCTATCTGTGTGTCCATCTATCTGTATGAACATCGAGATCTCAGAGACTATAAAAGCTAGAGCTACGAAATTTGGAGACAACATGTCAAAATTCGGTAGGCAGCTGAAGTTTATTTTAGATGTTGTCCACGCCTACTTCCGCCTCCGCTAATCGAAAAAAACGATTTCCAAGCATCATGTTAAAGATAGAACGTTCAGTTTTGGCACAACACAATGGTAATCATCATCTTAATGATCTCTGAAAATTTGGTTACAATCGGGCAAAAAACACAGAAGTTATTAACGAATTACTTTTATAAGGTGAAATCGGAGGCAGTTGCACCTGTACAGCTAGCCGTTCCTACTTTTTCTTTTTCATTTGATCGTGTTTATTATGCTTCTCTAAATGTTGTATCAATTTCATAGTCTTATCATTAGGGTAACTATATTGATATTATGTTTTTAGGCCATGGATTTTAAAAAAATCATGACCGTTTGCGTTTGACCGAATGTGCGATACAGGCAGAAGGAGGCGTCTGCGACCCCATAAACTATATACATTCTTGATCAGCATCAACAGCCGAGTCGATATAGCCCTGTCCGTGTGTCCATCTGTCTGTATGAACATCGAGATCTCAGAGACTATAAAAGCTAGAGCTACGAAATTTGGAGACAACATGTCAAAATTTGGTAGGCAGCTGAAGTTTATTTTAGATGTTGTCCACGCCTCCTTCCGCCTCCGTTAATCGAAAAAAACGATTTCCAAGCATCATGTTAAAGCTAGAACGTTCAGTTTTGGCACAACACAATGGTAATCATCATCTTAATGATCTCTGAAAATTTGGTTACAATCGGGCAAAAAACACGGAAGTTATTAACGAATTACTTTTATAAGGTGAAATCGGAGGCAGTTGCACCTGTACAGCTAGCCGTTCCTACTTTTTCTTTTTCATTTGATCGTGTTTATTATGCTTCTCTAAATGTTGTATCAATTTCATAGTCTTATCATTAGGGTAACTATATTGATATTATGTTTTTAGGCCATGGATTTTAAAAAAAATCATGACCGTTTGCATTTGACCGAATGTGCGATACAGGCAGAAGGAGGCGTCTGCGACCCCATAAACTATATACATTCTTGATCAGCATCAACAGCCGAGTCGATATAGCCCTGTCCGTGTGTCCATCTGTCTGTATGAACATCGAGATCTCAGAGACTATAAAAGCTAGAGCTACGAAATTTGGAGACAACATGTCAAAATTTGGTAGGCAGCTGAAGTTTATTTTAGATGTTGTCCACGCCTCCTTCCGCCTCCGTTAATCGAAAAAAACGATTTCCAAGCATCATGTTAAAGCTAGAACGTTCAGTTTTGGCACAACACAATGGTAATCATCATCTTAATGATCTCTGAAAATTTGGTTACAAGCGGGCAAAAAACACGGAAGTTATTAACGAATTACTTTTATAAGGTGAAATCGGAGGCAGTTGCACCTGTACAGCTAGCCGTTCCTACTTTTTCTTTTTCATTTGATCGTGTTTATTATGCTTCTCTAAATGTTGTATCAATTTCATAGTCTTATCATTAGGGTAACTATATTGATATTATGTTTTTAGGCCATGGATTTTAAAAAAATCATGACCGTTTGCATTTGACCGAATGTGCGATACAGGCAGAAGGAGGCGTCTGCGACCCCATAAACTATACACATTCTTGATCAGCATCAACAGCCGAGTCGATATAGCCCTATCTGTGTGTCCATCTATCTGTATGAACATCGAGATCTCAGAGACTATAAAAGCTAGAGCTACGAAATTTGGAGACAACATGTCAAAATTCGGTAGGCAGCTGAAGTTTATTTTAGATGTTGTCCACGCCTACTTCCGCCTCCGCTAATCGAAAAAAACGATTTCCAAGCATCATGTTAAAGATAGAACGTTCAGTTTTGGCACAACACAATGGTAATCATCATCTTAATGATCTCTGAAAATTTGGTTACAAGCGGGCAAAAAACACGGAAGTTATTAACGAATTACTTTTATAAGGTGAAATCGGAGGCAGTTGCACCTGTACAGCTAGCCGTTCCTACTTTTTCTTTTTCATTTGATCGTGTTTATTATGCTTCTCTAAATGTTGTATCAATTTCATAGTCTTATCATTAGGGTAACTATATTGATATTATGTTTTTAGGCCATGGATTTTAAAAAAATCATGACCGTTTGCATTTGACCGAATGTGCGATACAGGCAGAAGGAGGCGTCTGCGACCCCATAAACTATACACATTCTTGATCAGCATCAACAGCCGAGTCGATATAGCCCTATCTGTGTGTCCATCTGTCTGTATGAACATCGAGATCTCAGAGACTATAAAAGCTAGAGCTACGAAATTTGGAGACAACATGTCAAAATTTGGTAGGCAGCTGAAGTTTATTTTAGATGTTGTCCACGCCTCCTTCCGCCTCCGTTAATCGAAAAAAACGATTTCCAAGCATCATGTTAAAGCTAGAACGTTCAGTTTTGGCACAACACAATGGTAATCATCATCTTAATGATCTCTGAAAATTTGGTTACAAGCGGGCAAAAAACACGGAAGTTATTAACGAATTACTTTTATAAGGTGAAATCGGAGGCAGTTGCACCTGTACAGCTAGCCGTTCCTACTTTTTCTTTTTCATTTGATCGTGTTTATTATGCTTCTCTAAATGTTGTATCAATTTCATAGTCTTATCATTAGGGTAACTATATTGATATTATGTTTTTAGGCCATGGATTTTAAAAAAATCATGACCGTTTGCGTTTGTCCGAATGTGCGATACAGGCAGAAGGAGGCGTCTGCGACCCCATAAACTATACACATTCTTGATCAGCATCAACAGCCGAGTCGATATAGCCCTATCTGTGTGTCCATCTATCTGTATGAACATCGAGATCTCAGAGACTATAAAAGCTAGAGCTACGAAATTTGGAGACAACATGTCAAAATTCGGTAGGCAGCTGAAGTTTATTTTAGATGTTGTCCACGCCTACTTCCGCCTCCGCTAATCGAAAAAAACGATTTCCAAGCATCATGTTAAAGATAGAACGTTCAGTTTTGGCACACACAATGGTAATCATCATCTTAATGACCTCTGAAAATTTGGTTACAATCGGGCAAAAAACACAGAAGTTATTAACGAATTACTTTTATAAGGTGAAATCGGAGGCAGTTGCACCTGTACAGCTAGCCGTTCCTACTTTTTCTTTTTCATTTGATCGTGTTTATTATGCTTCTCTAAATGTTGTATCAATTTCATAGTCTTATCATTAGGGTAACTATATTGATATTATGTTTTTAGGCCATGGATTTTAAAAAAATCATGACCGTTTGCATTTGACCGAATGTGCGATACAGGCAGAAGGAGGCGTCTGCGACCCCATAAACTATACACATTCTTGATCAGCATCAACAGCCGAGTCGATATAGCCCTATCTGTGTGTCCATCTATCTGTATGAACATCGAGATCTCAGAGACTATAAAAGCTAGAGCTACGAAATTTGGAGACAACATGTCAAAATTCGGTAGGCAGCTGAAGTTTATTTTAGATGTTGTCCACGCCTACTTCCGCCTCCGCTAATCGAAAAAAACGATTTCCAAGCATCATGTTAAAGCTCGAACGTTCAGTTTTGGCACAACACAATGGTAATCATCATCTTAATGATCTCTGAAAATTTGGTTACAATCGGGCAAAAAACACAGAAGTTATTAACGAATTACTTTTATAAGGTGAAATCGGAGGCAGTTGCACCTGTACAGCTAGCCGTTCCTACTTTTTCTTTTTCATTTGATCGTGTTTATTATGCTTCTCTAAATGTTGTATCAATTTCATAGTCTTATCATTAGGGTAACTATATTGATATTATGTTTTTAGGCCATGGATTTTAAAAAAATCATGACCGTTTGCATTTGACCGAATGTGCGATACAGGCAGAAGGAGGCGTCTGCGACCCCATAAACTATATACATTCTTGATCAGCATCAACAGCCGAGTCGATATAGCCCTATCTGTGTGTCCATCTGTCTGTATGAACATCGAGATCTCAGAGACTATAAAAGCTAGAGCTACGAAATTTGGAGACAACATGTCAAAATTCGGTAGGCAGCTGAAGTTTATTTTAGATGTTGTCCACGCCTACTTCCGCCTCCGCTAATCGAAAAAAACGATTTCCAAGCATCATGTTAAAGATAGAACGTTCAGTTTTGGCACACACAATGGTAATCATCATCTTAATGACCTCTGAAAATTTGGTTACAATCGGGCAAAAAACACAGAAGTTATTAACGAATTACTTTTATAAGGTGAAATCGGAGGCAGTTGCACCTGTACAGCTAGCCGTTCCTACTTTTTCTTTTTCATTTGATCGTGTTTATTATGCTTCTCTAAATGTTGTATCAATTTCATAGTCTTATCATTAGGGTAACTATATTGATATTATGTTTTTAGGCCATGGATTTTAAAAAAATCATGACCGTTTGCATTTGACCGAATGTGCGATACAGGCAGAAGGAGGCGTCTGCGACCCCATAAACTATATACATTCTTGATCAGCATCAACAGCCGAGTCGATATAGCCCTATCTGTGTGTCCATCTGTCTGTATGAACATCGAGATCTCAGAGACTATAAAAGCTAGAGCTACGAAATTTGGAGACAACATGTCAAAATTCGGTAGGCAGCTGAAGTTTATTTTAGATGTTGTCCACGCCTCCGTTAATCGAAAAAAACGATTTCCAAGCATCATGTTAAAGCTAGAACGTTCAGTTTTGGCACAACACAATGGTAATCATCATCTTAATGATCTCTGAAAATTTGGTTACAATCGGGCAAAAAACACGGAAGTTATTAACGAATTACTTTTATAAGGTGAAATCGGAGGCAGTTGCACCTGTACAGCTAGCCGTTCCTACTTTTGCTTTTTCATTTGATCGTGTTTATTATGCTTCTCTAAATGTTGTATCAATTTCATAGTCTTATCATTAGGGTAACTATATTGATATTATGTTTTTAGGCCATGGATTTTAAAAAAATCATGACCGTTTGCATTTGACCGAATGTGCGATACAGGCAGAAGGAGGCGTCTACGACCCCATAAACTATACACATTCTTGATCAGCATCAACAGCCGAGTCGATATAGCCCTATTTGTGTGTCCATCTGTCTGTATGAACATCGAGATCTCAGAGACTATAAAAGCTAGAGCTACGAAATTTGGAGACAACATGTCAAAATTTGGTAGGCAGCTGAAGTTTATTTTAGATGTTGTCCACGCCTCCTTCCGCCTCCGCTAATCGAAAAAAACGATTTCCAAGCATCATGTTAAAGCTAGAACGTTCAGTTTTGGCACAACACAATGGTAATCATCATCTTAATGACCTCTGAAAATTTGGTTACAATCGGGCAAAAAACACGGAAGTTATTAACGAATTACTTTTATAAGGTGAAATCGGAGGCAGTTGCACCTGTACAGCTAGCCGTTCCTACTTTTTCTTTTTCATTTGATCGTGTTTATTATGCTTCTCTAAATGTTGTATCAATTTCATAGTCTTATCATTAGGGTAACTATATTGATATTATGTTTTTAGGCCATGGATTTTAAAAAAATCATGACCGTTTGCATTTGACCGAATGTGCGATACAGGCAGAAGGAGGCGTCTGCGACCCCATAAACTATATACATTCTTGATCAGCATCAACAGCCGAGTCGATATAGCCCTATCTGTGTGTCCATCTGTCTGTATGAACATCGAGATCTCAGAGACTATAAAAGCTAGAGCTACGAAATTTGGAGACAACATGTCAAAATTTGGTAGGCAGCTGAAGTTTATTTTAGATGTTGTCCACGCCTCCTTCCGCCTCCGTTAATCGAAAAAAACGATTTCCAAGCATCATGTTAAAGCTAGAACGTTCAGTTTTGGCACAACACAATGGTAATCATCATCTTAATGATCTCTGAAAATTTGGTTACAAGCGGGCAAAAAACACAGAAGTTATTAACGAATTACTTTTATAAGGTGAAATCGGAGGCAGTTGCACCTGTACAGCTAGCCGTTCCTACTTTTTCTTTTTCATTTGATCGTGTTTATTATGCTTCTCTAAATGTTGTATCAATTTCATAGTCTTATCATTAGGGTAACTATATTGATATTATGTTTTTAGGCCATGGATTTTAAAAAAATCATGACCGTTTGCATTTGACCGAATGTGCGATACAGGCAGAAGGAGGCGTCTGCGACCCCATAAACTATACACATTCTTGATCAGCATCAACAGCCGAGTCGATATAGCCCTATCTGTGTGTCCATCTATCTGTATGAACATCGAGATCTCAGAGACTATAAAAGCTAGAGCTACGAAATTTGGAGACAACATGTCAAAATTCGGTAGGCAGCTGAAGTTTATTTTAGATGTTGTCCACGCCTACTTCCGCCTCCGCTAATCGAAAAAAACGATTTCCAAGCATCATGTTAAAGCTAGAACGTTCAGTTTTGGCACAACACAATGGTAATCATCATCTTAATGACCTCTGAAAATTTGGTTACAATCGGGCAAAAAACACAGAAGTTATTAACGAATTACTTTTATAAGGTGAAATCGGAGGCAGTTGCACCTGTACAGCTAGCCGTTCCTACTTTTTCTTTTTCATTTGATCGTGTTTATTATGCTTCTCTAAATGTTGTATCAATTTCATAGTCTTATCATTAGGGTAACTATATTGATATTATGTTTTTAGGCCATGGATTTTAAAAAAATCATGACCGTTTGCATTTGACCGAATGTGCGATACAGGCAGAAGGAGGCGTCTGCGACCCCATAAACTATACACATTCTTGATCAGCATCAACAGCCGAGTCGATATAGCCCTATCTGTGTGTCCATCTATCTGTATGAACATCGAGATCTCAGAGACTATAAAAGCTAGAGCTACGAAATTTGGAGACAACATGTCAAAATTCGGTAGGCAGCTGAAGTTTATTTTAGATGTTGTCCACGCCTACTTCCGCCTCCGCTAATCGAAAAAAACGATTTCCAAGCATCATGTTAAAGATAGAACGTTCAGTTTTGGCACACACAATGGTAATCATCATCTTAATGACCTCTGAAAATTTGGTTACAATCGGGCAAAAAACACAGAAGTTATTAACGAATTACTTTTATAAGGTGAAATCGGAGGCAGTTGCACCTGTACAGCTAGCCGTTCCTACTTTTTCTTTTTCATTTGATCGTGTTTATTATGCTTCTCTAAATGTTGTATCAATTTCATAGTCTTATCATTAGGGTAACTATATTGATATTATGTTTTTAGGCCATGGATTTTAAAAAAATCATGACCGTTTGCATTTGACCGAATGTGCGATACAGGCAGAAGGAGGCGTCTGCGACCCCATAAACTATACACATTCTTGATCAGCATCAACAGCCGAGTCGATATAGCCCTATCTGTGTGTCCATCTGTCTGTATGAACATCGAGATCTCAGAGACTATAAAAGCTAGAGCTACGAAATTTGGAGACAACATGTCAAAATTCGGTAGGCAGCTGAAGTTTATTTTAGATGTTGTCCACGCCTACTTCCGCCTCCGCTAATCGAAAAAAACGATTTCCAAGCATCATGTTAAAGATAGAACGTTCAGTTTTGGCACAACACAATGGTAATCATCATCTTAATGATCTCTGAAAATTTGGTTACAATCGGGCAAAAAACACAGAAGTTATTAACGAATTACTTTTATAAGGTGAAATCGGAGGCAGTTGCACCTGTACAGCTAGCCGTTCCTACTTTTTCTTTTTCATTTGATCGTGTTTATTATGCTTCTCTAAATGTTGTATCAATTTCATAGTCTTATCATTAGGGTAACTATATTGATATTATGTTTTTAGGCCATGGATTTTAAAAAAATCATGACCGTTTGCATTTGACCGAATGTGCGATACAGGCAGAAGGAGGCGTCTGCGACCCCATAAACTATACACATTCTTGATCAGCATCAACAGCCGAGTCGATATAGCCCTATCTGTGTGTCCATCTATCTGTATGAACATCGAGATCTCAGAGACTATAAAAGCTAGAGCTACGAAATTTGGAGACAACATGTCAAAATTCGGTAGGCAGCTGAAGTTTATTTTAGATGTTGTCCACGCCTACTTCCGCCTCCGCTAATCGAAAAAAACGATTTCCAAGCATCATGTTAAAGATAGAACGTTCAGTTTTGGCACACACAATGGTAATCATCATCTTAATGACCTCTGAAAATTTGGTTACAATCGGGCAAAAAACACAGAAGTTATTAACGAATTACTTTTATAAGGTGAAATCGGAGGCAGTTGCACCTGTACAGCTAGCCGTTCCTACTTTTTCTTTTTCATTTGATCGTGTTTATTATGCTTCTCTAAATGTTGTATCAATTTCATAGTCTTATCGTTAGGGTAATTATATTGATATTATGTTTTTAGGCCATGGGTATTAAAAAAATCATGACCGTTTGCGTTTGACCGAATGTGCGATACAGGCAGAAGGAGGCGTCTGCGACCCCATAAACTATATACATTCTTGATCAGCATCAACAGCCGAGTCGATATAGCCCTGTCCGTGTGTCCATCTGTCTGTATGAACATCGAGATCTCAGAGACTATAAAAGCTAGAGCTACGAAATTTGGAGACAACATGTCAAAATTTGGTAGGCAGCTGAAGTTTATTTTAGATGTTGTCCACGCCTCCTTCCGCCTCCGTTAATCGAAAAAAACGATTTCCAAGCATCATGTTAAAGCTAGAACGTTCAGTTTTGGCACAACACAATGGTAATCATCATCTTAATGATCTCTGAAAATTTGGTTACAAGCGGGCAAAAAACACGGAAGTTATTAACGAATTACTTTTATAAGGTGAAATCGGAGGCAGTTGCACCTGTACAGCTAGCCGTTCCTACTTTTTCTTTTTCATTTGATCGTGTTTATTATGCTTCTCTAAATGTTGTATCAATTTCATAGTCTTATCATTAGGGTAACTATATTGATATTATGTTTTTAGGCCATGGATTTTAAAAAAATCATGACCGTTTGCATTTGACCGAATGTGCGATACAGGCAGAAGGAGGCGTCTGCGACCCCATAAACTATACACATTCTTGATCAGCATCAACAGCCGAGTCGATATAGCCCTATCTGTGTGTCCATCTATCTGTATGAACATCGAGATCTCAGAGACTATAAAAGCTAGAGCTACGAAATTTGGAGACAACATGTCAAAATTCGGTAGGCAGCTGAAGTTTATTTTAGATGTTGTCCACGCCTACTTCCGCCTCCGCTAATCGAAAAAAACGATTTCCAAGCATCATGTTAAAGATAGAACGTTCAGTTTTGGCACACACAATGGTAATCATCATCTTAATGACCTCTGAAAATTTGGTTACAATCGGGCAAAAAACACAGAAGTTATTAACGAATTACTTTTATAAGGTGAAATCGGAGGCAGTTGCACCTGTACAGCTAGCCGTTCCTACTTTTTCTTTTTCATTTGATCGTGTTTATTATGCTTCTCTAAATGTTGTATCAATTTCATAGTCTTATCATTAGGGTAACTATATTGATATTATGTTTTTAGGCCATGGATTTTAAAAAAATCATGACCGTTTGCGTTTGTCCGAATGTGCGATACAGGCAGAAGGAGGCGTCTGCGACCCCATAAACTATATACATTCTTGATCAGCATCAACAGCCGAGTCGATATAGCCCTGTCTGTGTGTCCATCTGTCTGTATGAACATCGAGATCTCAGAGACTATAAAAGCTAGAGCTACGAAATTTGGAGACAACATGTCAAAATTCGGTAGGCAGCTGAAGTTTATTTTAGATGTTGTCCACGCCTACTTCCGCCTCCGCTAATCGAAAAAAACGATTTCCAAGCATCATGTTAAAGATAGAACGTTCAGTTTTGGCACACACAATGGTAATCATCATCTTAATGACCTCTGAAAATTTGGTTACAATCGGGCAAAAAACACAGAAGTTATTAACGAATTACTTTTATAAGGTGAAATCGGAGGCAGTTGCACCTGTACAGCTAGCCGTTCCTACTTTTTCTTTTTCATTTGATCGTGTTTATTATGCTTCTCTAAATGTTGTATCAATTTCATAGTCTTATCATTAGGGTAACTATATTGATATTATGTTTTTAGGCCATGGATTTTAAAAAAATCATGACCGTTTGCATTTGACCGAATGTGCGATACAGGCAGAAGGAGGCGTCTGCGACCCCATAAACTATACACATTCTTGATCAGCATCAACAGCCGAGTCGATATAGCCCTATCTGTGTGTCCATCTATCTGTATGAACATCGAGATCTCAGAGACTATAAAAGCTAGAGCTACGAAATTTGGAGACAACATGTCAAAATTCGGTAGGCAGCTGAAGTTTATTTTAGATGTTGTCCACGCCTACTTCCGCCTCCGCTAATCGAAAAAAACGATTTCCAAGCATCATGTTAAAGATAGAACGTTCAGTTTTGGCACACACAATGGTAATCATCATCTTAATGACCTCTGAAAATTTGGTTACAATCGGGCAAAAAACACAGAAGTTATTAACGAATTACTTTTATAAGGTGAAATCGGAGGCAGTTGCACCTGTACAGCTAGCCGTTCCTACTTTTTCTTTTTCATTTGATCGTGTTTATTATGCTTCTCTAAATGTTGTATCAATTTCATAGTCTTATCATTAGGGTAACTATATTGATATTATGTTTTTAGGCCATGGATTTTAAAAAAATCATGACCGTTTGCGTTTGACCGAATGTGCGATACAGGCAGAAGGAGGCGTCTGTGACCCCATAAACTATATACATTCTTGATCAGCATCAACAGCCGAGTCGATATAGCCCTGTCTGTGTGTCCATCTGTCTGTATGAACATCGAGATCTCAGAGACTATAAAAGCTAGAGCTACGAAATTTGGAGACAACATGTCAAAATTTGGTAGGCAGCTGAAGTTTATTTTAGATGTTGTCCACGCCTCCTTCCGCCTCCGTTAATCGAAAAAAACGATTTCCAAGCATCATGTTAAAGCTAGAACGTTCAGTTTTGGCACAACACAATGGTAATCATCATCTTAATGATCTCTGAAAATTTGGTTACAAGCGGGCAAAAAACACAGAAGTTATTAACGAATTACTTTTATAAGGTGAAATCGGAGGCAGTTGCACCTGTACAGCTAGCCGTTCCTACTTTTTCTTTTTCATTTGATCGTGTTTATTATGCTTCTCTAAATGTTGTATCAATTTCATAGTCTTATCATTAGGGTAACTATATTGATATTATGTTTTTAGGCCATGGATTTTAAAAAAATCATGACCGTTTGCGTTTGACCGAATGTGCGATACAGGTAGAAGGAGGCGTCTGCGACCCCATAAACTATACACATTCTTGATCAGCATCAACAGCCGAGTCGATATAGCCCTATCTGTGTGTCCATCTATCTGTATGAACATCGAGATCTCAGAGACTATAAAAGCTAGAGCTACGAAATTTGGAGACAACATGTCAAAATTCGGTAGGCAGCTGAAGTTTATTTTAGATGTTGTCCACGCCTCCTTCCGCCTCCGTTAATCGAAAAAAAAGATTTCCAAGCATCATGTTAAAGCTAGAACGTTCAGTTTTGGCACACACAATGGTAATCATCATCTTAATGACCTCTGAAAATTTGGTTACAATCGGGCAAAAAACACAGAAGTTATTAACGAATTACTTTTATAAGGTGAAATCGGAGGCAGTTGCACCTGTACAGCTAGCCGTTCCTACTTTTTCTTTTTCATTTGATCGTGTTTATTATGCTTCTCTAAATGTTGTATCAATTTCATAGTCTTATCATTAGGGTAACTATATTGATATTATGTTTTTAGGCCATGGATTTTAAAAAAATCATGACCGTTTGCGTTTGTCCGAATGTGCGATACAGGCAGAAGGAGGCGTCTGCGACCCCATAAACTATATACATTCTTGATCAGCATCAACAGCCGAGTCGATATAGCCCCGTCTGTGTGTCCATCTATCTGTATGAACATCGAGATCTCAGAGACTATAAAAGCTAGAGCTACGAAATTTGGAGACAACATGTCAAAATTTGGTAGGCAGCTGAAGTTTATTTTAGATGTTGTCCACGCCTACTTCCGCCTCCGCTAATCGAAAAAAACGATTTCCAAGCATCATGTTAAAGATAGATAGAACGTTCTAATGCTCTTTTGGCACACACATGGTAATCATCATTTTCCCTAAAATTTGGTTATGGAAAAACACAGAAGTTATTAACGAATTACTTTTATAAGGTGAAATCGGAGGCAGTTGCACCTGTCCAACCAGGCGTTCCTTCTTTTTTTTTTTTTTTTTTTGTTTATTTCATTATCTTAATGTATCAATTTCATAGTCTTATCATTAGGGTAACTATATTGATATTATGTTTTTAGGCCATGGATTTAAAAAAATCATGACCGTTTGCGTTTGACCGAATGTGCGATACAGGCAGAAGGAGGCGTCTGCGACCCCATAAACTATATACATTCTTGATCAGCATCAACAGCCGAGTCGATATAGCCCTATCTGTGTGTCCATCTGTCTGTATGAACATCGAGATCTCAGAGACTATAAAATCTAGAGCTACGAAATTTGGAGACAACATGTCAAAATTTGGTAGGCAGCTGAAGTTTATTTTAGATGTTGTCCACGCCTCCTTCCGCCTCCGCTAATCGAAAAAAACGATTTCCAAGCATCATGTTAAAGCTAGAACGTTCAGTTTTGGCACACACAATGGTAATCATCATCTTAATGACCTCTGAAAATTTGGTTACAATCGGGCAAAAA
>JAECWR010000286.1:0-23629 GCA_018150935.1 Drosophila pruinosa
TATGAAAAATTCTTATATGAAAAAAATAATATGACAATGGAGTGTTGCCTTGCCGGCATAAGCAATATAATAAATGGCATAAATAATGAAGTTAAGTGGTGTATTATTAAATTAATGGACCCAAGGTAATCGGTAGATGGTAGTACCAAAGAAAACAAGAGAATTGTAGAAAACGTGGCACAAAACCTATACAAGATGAGCAGTGTGAACTCATGTGTTGTATGATAGGATGCATACAATTTATTGAATAAATTAATCGTTATTTGTCGTCTTCAGAACGTCTTGGCTGCGATTAGTGTAATATATTAGATAACAAAGGAAATTAGCCAATAATACTTAATAGATTTCCTGTTATCATTGTGTCAATTCTATTGGCAGCATCCTTAAGGGCTAAGTCAGTTTTATGTTAAGAGTACCAAAATGTACGGTGTTGTTTGTCTTTCAATTGGAATATACCATATGTTAGAATGCATAATTCGATACAAGATGGTCGTAATAAACTTGGTCTTAGCTAAATATTTAATCACATTATGTATGTTAGTGTGGTTATGGCTTTATTTAATATAATATTGTTACTTCAAAAGTTGCATAGTGGACAAATTATCAATTTGTTATCAAAATGAAATAAACTTTAATTTAGATTTATTTAAATTAAAAGTGTATGTGTGACAATTTATATTAAGTAAGTCGAAATAAAACGATATTTTTGAACGAATTATATGGATATATATTTATATATATGTCGGGTTATTAATATTAGCGGCTTCACCGTCCGTCCATCCGTCCATATTAGCGTCACTCATAACGATCAACACTATATAATTTGTACAGCTGTGTGCAATCAACGAGTCTACATGCGTCTGCTTGGGCTTCTCAACGATTAATATCACCTTTTTGTGCGATTAATATCACTCTCACTGCTTTTTGTCTTCTCATTTTTTGACATTTCCGTTTCATTATGTCGCTTTCTCACTCTAACCAAGCAGCGCAAGTGGCCACGTTCAGCAACAGCTCTATCGTTCTCATTTTTGCACAATCCCGTTCATAGATAATTCATCTATTCATCCTCACACATTGACAATAAATAGGAACATGCATAATAGTAAAAGGGAGCATGGAGAAGAAGTAAATAGCGATTACGCGCATACCTATTATTTTCGCCACGACACGGCCATTCTGACATTTACACGTCATCGTGTAAGCTTTTGATACCGAGATACCAGGGTATCAAGATCACATACTTTTATCACTATTCAATAACATTTCGTTTCCTTAGTTTGACTTTATTAGGTGTATTTCTTAAATCTTAATTCTGTGAACAAACAAAACAACTTTTATTTCATTGTTGCTGAGTTAACTCATTTTCATATTCAGTTTCATAACATATTTTCATATTCAGTTTAATTGACCAGTAATACATCAGCTTATAACTTATCTTAACATTACCATTTATCGATTGCTATGTATCGATCTTCCGCCAGTTCACACACACTTGACTATTGATTCAATCAAAATTCATCGCCTCTCCTGGACGGATCTCTCTTGTTACAAACAACAGGTGACAAAGATATCTCTTCGTCTCTAGACGGATAACTCTTTATTACTTATTCATCGTCTAATCTTGACGGATAACTCTCAACTCATCGTCTCACCTAGACGGATATCTCTCGTTCACAAAAGAACTCATTGGCGGGCTTTTCTCTTCATTCATCTATTTCTATATTTCAGCTATTTCTCTACATCGTTTAACTCATTCGGGATTTCTGCATCCGGCAATTTCCGTATATCTTCATGGCAATACTTGAACGATCGGTTACTCGTCAACGACTTTAGCGTATACCTGTCGCCCTCTAATACTTCAGTTACCAAAAACGGTCCTCTGAATTCCGGATCTAACTTGGTTTCTAACTTGGTTTGGTCTTTTTGTTCATTTCTCAATAGCATATACGGCTGCCCTACTGCTATCGAATCTGAATTTGTCGTAAGACGCTGAGGAAGTCATATTTTCTGTCGCATGAGCTTTAACAGCTAAGTTTTCGACCAACTCATCTGTCTCAAATTTGTTAACAATTTCTATTATCTCTGGGTCTAACCGTTGCTCAGCAAGAAGCCAAGTACTTGATATTTCAGACATATTTACTCGTTTTTCGGGAATCTGGTTTATTGACAGAATGTGTTCGGGTGATAAAGGATTTCTTGATAGGAAATCGACATGAGCCATACGCTTACCCTCTCTATTCTGAATTTCGAAATTAAACGATTGTAAGTAGGCCCACCAGCGTTGAACTCTGGAGGTTAAATTTACTTTTGTAAGAGAAGCTTTTAGTGAATTGCAGTCTGTGTAGACAACAAACACACGGTCAATAAGATAATGGCGAAAATGTTTAACGGCTTTTACCACTGCCAAGGTTTCCAGCTCGTAAGAGTGAAATCTAGATTCAACAGAGGTTGTTGTTTTGCTGAAGTACTCGATTATATGGGGGCTTGCTTTCTATACGGTGCAAAAGTATCGCTCCATATCCACAAGAACTTGCATCAGTGTGCAACTCAATAGAATATTGCGGGTCGACAATTACCAGAACAGGCTCATTGGTGAGGATCGTCACAACTTTGAGTCTGATCTCTTCTAGCTCAGCGCTCCATGCAATCTTGCCGTTACCTGACGAAAGTGAATACAAAGGTTTCATGAGTTGGGAGACTCCGGGCACGAATTTGCGAAAGTAAGAGACCAAGCCAATGAATTGTCTAACGCCGGAGACAGTTTGAGGAGGAGGCAAGGAGCTTAACGAATCTATCTTTCGCACATTCGGACGAATCTCTCCCGCTCGCACTTCATAGCCCAAATACTGAACAGTTGTTTTGAGAAAACTGCATTTAGCAAGGTTAAAGGTAAAACCAGCCTTTGTAAGAACATCCAAAACAGTTTTTAGCCTTTCCAAAGCCAATTCTTTGGTTGGCGATACTACCATTATATCGTCCATGTAAACAATTACAAAAGAGTTAGCAAGGTCACCAAGTGCATTTATGACTGCGCGCTGGAAAACAGATGGCGCATTTTTGAGGCCAAAAGGCATTGTAAGAAATTCGAATTGGCCGTCTGGGGTCACAAATGCAGTATATTCCACGGATTCAGGTGAATCGGGATTTGGTGGAAACCACTCGCCATATCCAGGCATGTGAAATAATTTGCTCCGCGAAGTCTAGCAATTTGATCGCTGATAAGCGGCAAGGGGGTATTTATCCGAAATCGTGTTCGAGTTAAGCTCTCTAAAGTCAACACATAGACGGTCGGTTCCATTCTTCTTTTTGACGAGCAAAATGGGGCTGCATTCGCACTGCTTCTCTCTTCGGGGCTAAGTCTGTAAGGTCGGCGCTGAACAGTTTTAGTTGGGTCAATCAAGCGGATTTTCATTTCGCCTGTATTTACTCGAGTATGAGGTATCCCATTGGTAAATGAAGTCGAGTGCTTTTCAAGTAGCTCGATTAATTGAGCTTTTCAGTGTCAACTAATTCGGTGTCAATATCGGGCAAAGTAAACGATCGCTCTGTAACGGAACAATTATTAACAGTTTTTGATTTTACAACTTTAAAATTATCGGATGCCAAAATTACATAAAAGCCTTGTTTACGTATTTCTCGCCCTATCAGAATATCACCCTCAATTGCTCGTTCGGGACTACATGAAATAATATTTCTAGAAAATTTTCGTTTATGGTGACTTCACTCAAAATTTGCAATGTACCGCACACACTGCCACCACCAATGCCTTTTATCATTACGATATTGTTTATACGTTTACCAGATAACTTATTACTAATGACGTCTTTAATAAGGGAGCACTCTGCACCGGAATCGAAACAAATTGGATAGATCTCACCTCGTTGATGCAAACTTCCCTTTGGCTCAGACACAACACTGGTTAACAGTCTTCTGTTGAGTCACATCTTGCTTGGCTGCACTTCCGTTTTTCGGGCACTGATTGGAGAAATGTCCCAGTTGGCCGCACCGATAGCACGTAACATTTGATTTTTCATGCTGTGGTTTCGCCTCTCTATCTTGTCGCATTTTACTTCGACATTCAGCAATTCGATGTCCCGGCTTTGAACAGAAGTGGCATACAACTGGCGATGCCTTACGATTCTTCTGGTCAGGTCCAAGGTTGTCATCTCGAGCATGTCGCTTCTTATCGAATGTAAACGCTTTTAACTCCGCCTGTAGCTTGCTTCTGGTACGCACATTCGATGTGAAGAGGACGCGCTGCAAACGACTGTCAATGTTTTCCCATATGCGCAAGAACAGTTGTAACGGCAATTTCTTCTATCTCCATATTTCGCCACTTTGTAGTCAGCGTCGTCATCAAACGACTCGCATATACCGCGTAACATTTCGGCGCCAGTCGGGCGGCTGTTGAGTAAATTTAAAAACGTAGCGGCCGGCGTCTCTTCGGTTTCAAAGCGCTGCAGAAATAATTCCTGGAACTCTCGCCAAGTCATGCCATGGTACGAAATTTGTGGAAGCCATTGAGATGCACCATGCAGTTGCTCAGTGCCATGATCAATTTACTTCCTTGAAGAGGGTGCTCCGATAGAATTATATCGGTTGTTGAACACCACTTTGCTGCCTCTACGCATGCAGCATCAGGGCTAAATTTGGGAAGCTTAACATCATAACTGGATTGTTGCTCACGTGCCGGCGTCACTTGTATGAGTTTTACAAGTTCAGCCAAATTTCGATTTTACATTTCGACAACTGCACGCCACTGCTCCTCAGAAAATGCAGGGTGTGGCACAGATCCCACTTCTGATGTCAAGTTATTAATATTAGCGGATTCACCGTCCGTCCATCCGTCCATATTAGCGTCACTCATAACGATCAACACTATATAATTTGAACAGCTGTGCGCAATCAACGAGTCTACATGCGTCTGCTTGGGCTTCTCAACGATTAATATCACCTTTTTGTGCGATTAATATCACTCTCACTGCTTTTGTCTTCTCATTTTTTGACATTTCCGTTTCATTATGTCGCTTTCTCACTCTAACCAAGCAGCGCAAGTGGCCACGTTCAGCAACAGCTCTATCGTTCTCATTTTTGCACAATCCCGTTCATAGATAATTCATCTATTCATCCTCACACATTGACAATAAATAGGAACATGCATAATAGTAAAAGGGAGCATGGAGAAGAAGTAAATAGCGATTACGCGCATACCTATTATTTTCGCCACGACATATACAACATATATATATATTAACAGTTGTCAGTTATTTAATACTAACGAACGTGATTGCTATCTAAATGTGGCCATATTCGTTTAGTACATGTCATATGCAAAATATATATATATTTTATTGAATATTATCATTATTTTTATTCAAAAATATTTTTGTGTTGTCATGTATTTACATATTTGAATATACATTTATGTGGAAATATTTAATATTATTCAAATAAAGAAAAATAACATTATTCTGGTTGATCCTGCCAGTAGTTATGTGCTTGTCTCAAAGATTAAGCCATGCATGTCTAAGTACACACGAATTAAAAGTGAAACCGCAAAAGGCTCATTATATCAGTCATGGTTCCTTAGATCGTTAACAGTTACTTGGATAACTGTGGTAATTCTAGAGCTAATACATGCAATTAAAACGCGGACCTTCTGGAACGTGTGCTTTTATTAGGCTAAAACCAAGCGATCGCAAGATCGTTACACTGGTTGAACTCTAGATAACATGCAGATCGTATGGTCTCGTACCGACGACAGATCTTTCAAATGTCTGCCCTATCAACTTTTGATGGTAGTATCTAGGACTACCATGGTTGCAACGGGTAACGGGGAATCAGGGTTCGATTCCGGAGAGGGAGCCTGAGAAACGGCTACCACATCTAAGGAAGGCAGCAGGCGCGTAAATTACCCACTCCCAGCTCGGGGAGGTAGTGACGAAAAATAACAATACAGGACTCATATCCGAGGCCCTGTAATTGGAATGAGTACACTTTAAATCCTTTAACAAGGACCTATTGGAGGGCAAGTCTGGTGCCAGCAGCCGCGGTAATTCCAGCTCCAATAGCGTATATTAAAGTTGTTGCGGTTAAAAACGTTCGTAGTTGAACTTGTGCTTCATACGGGTAGTGCAACTTACATTTGTAGTTAGTACTATACCTTTATGTATTTAAGCGTATTACCGGTGGAGTTCTTATGTATAATTAAATACTTGTATTTTTTTATATATTCCTCCTATTTAAAAACCTGCATTAGTGCTCTTCATCGAGTGTTATTGTGGGCCGGTACAATTACTTTGAACAAATTAGAGTGCTTAAAGCAGGCTTCAAATGCCTGAATATTCTGTGCATGGGATAATGAAATAAGACCTCTGTTCTGCTTTCATTGGTTTTCGGATCAAGAGGTAATGATTAATAGAAGCAGTTTGGGGGCATTAGTATTACGACGCGAGAGGTGAAATTCTTGGACCGTCGTAAGACTAACTTAAGCGAAAGCATTTGCCAAAGATGTTTTCATTAATCAAGAACGAAAGTTAGAGGTTCGAAGGCGATCAGATACCGCCCTAGTTCTAACCATAAACGATGCCAGCTAGCAATTGGGTGTAGCTACTTTTATGGCTCTTCAGTCGCTTCCCGGGAAACCAAAGCTTTTGGGCTCCGGGGGAAGTATGGTTGCAAAGCTGAAACTTAAAGGAATTGACGGTAGGGCACCACCAGGAGTGGAGCCTGCTGCCTAATTTGACTCAACACGGGAAAACTTACCAGGTCCGAACATAAGTGTGTAAGACAGATTGATAGCTCTTTCTCGAATCTATGGGTGGTGGTGCATGGCCGTTCTTAGTTCGTGGAGTGATTTGTCTGGTTAATTCCGATAACGAACGAGACTCAAATATATTAAATAGATATCTTCAGGATTATGGTGTTGAAGCTTATATAGCCTTCATCCATGGTGGCAGTAAAATGTTTATTGTGTTTGAATGTGTTTATATAAGTGGAGCTGTACCTGTTGGTTTGTCCCATTATAAGGACACTAGCTTCTTAAATGGACAAATTGCGTCTAGCAATAATGAGATTGAGCAATAACAGGTCTGTGATGCCCTTAGATGTCCTGGGCTGCACGCGCTACAATGAAAGTATCAACGTGTATTTCCTAGACCGAGAGGTCCGGGTAAACCGCTGAACCACTTTCATGCTTGGGATTGTGAACTGAAACTGTTCACATGAACTTGGAATTCCCAGTAAGTGTGAGTCATTAACTCGCATTGATTACGTCCCTGCCCTTTGTACACACCGCCCGTCGCTACTACCGATTGAATTATTTAGTGAGGTCTCCGGACGTGATCACTGTGACGCCTTGTGTGTTGCGGTTGTTTCGCAAAAGTTGACCGAACTTGATTATTTAGAGGAAGTAAAAGTCGTAACAAGGTTTCCGTAGGTGAACCTGCGGAAGGATCATTATTGTATAATGAATCTAACCGTTAAAAAAATTAAATTTTATATTATTTCAATGTGTAAAATGATATTCATTGTAAGTATTTAAAATTTAATAAAAACAAATGAAATATAAATATATGGCATTTTGCATAAATGTATTGTTCATATTCCAATGCGCATACATTGTATAAACGCAACAACCTAAATTAAACAATGTTGTACCTGTTTTTCAGGTTAATGCTTTACATATATTGATGGTAATAAAATAATGTAGAAATTTTATTAATATATTTGTAATCTGTTATTATCACCGATTTTGTAAAACTAAGACATTTCGCAACATTTCTTTCGATATATAAAAATATTTTATTGAAGGAATTGATATATGCCAGTAAAATGGTGTATTTTTAATTTCTTTCAATAAAAAAATGTTTTGACGTAATGAAATAAACCAAAAAATTTGTATCACTCTAAGCGGTGGATCACTCGGCTCATGGGTCGATGAAGAACGCAGCAAACTATGCGTCATCGTGTGAACTGCAGGACACATGAACAGCGACATTTTGAACGCATATCGCAGTCCATGCTGTTATGTACTTTAATTAATTTTAGAGTGCTGCTTGGACTACATATGGTTGAGGGTTGTAAGACTATACTAAAAAAGTTGTTTAAAATTTTTCGAAATTTTATGCATATGGTATATTATTCGATAATATAAAATTGAATGTAAAAAATTCTTATTTAAAATATTCATAATATTAAATAAATGGAATTACTATGCCTCTATTTTGTAAGAGAAATTTGAAGAATTATATATTCTTTATTCAATTCAAATAGTACTGAGGAACGTCTAGCATAAAATATGTGATTTTTATATAAACTAGAATTGCCTCTTATTAATGAATATGAATAAAGAAAAATTTGTGTGAATAATATGGACCTTCAAACTAAAAATATAGTACTTTTCATATTGTTAAAATAAATAACATTTTTATTTAAACATATATTGTATAATTATACAACCTCAACTCATATGGGACTACCCCCTGAATTTAAGCATATTAATTAGGGGAGGAAAAGAAACTAACAAGGATTTTCTTAGTAGCGGCGAGCGAAAAGAAATCAGTTCAGCACTAAGTCACTTTGTCTATATGACAAATGTAAGATGCGGTGTATGGAACGTCAATATTCTAGTATGAGAAATTAACGATTTAAGTCGTTCTTAAATGAGGCCAATTACCTATAGAGGGTGCCAGGCCCGTATAACGTTAATGATTATTAGATGATGTTTCCAAAGAGTCGTGTTGCTTGATAGTGCAGCACTAAGTGGGTGGTAAACTCCATCTAAAACTAAATATAACCATGAGACCGATAGTAAACAAGTACCGTGAGGGAAAGTTGAAAAGAACTCTGAATAGAGAGTTAAATAGTACGTGAAACTGCTTAGAGGTTAAGCCCGATGAACCTGAATATCCGTTATGGAAAATTCATCATTAGAGTTGTAATATTTAATCAATATTATAATAATAGCGTGCATTTTTTCCATATAAGGACATTGTAATCTATTAGTATAAATAATTTATTAAACGATTGTGATAAATGTTTTTTTAAATTAGAATGCTTGCATTTTAACATAAAATAAATGTCATAAATTTGATAAAGTGCTGATAGATTTATATGAATACAGTGCGTTAATTTTTTCGGAATTATATAATGGCATGATTATCATTGATTATTGTGTTTATTATAAGCACATGTATGATTAACAATGCGAAAGATTCAGGATACCTTCGGGACCCGTCTTGAAACAAGGACCAAGGAGTCTAACATATGTGCAAGTTATTGGGATAAAAACCTAATAGCGTAATTAACTTGACTATTAATGGGATTAGTTTTTTAACTATTTATAGTTATTTAACGCAATCCCGGGTGCGTTCTAAAGAGTTATGTATAATGGTATTTATATTATTTATGCCTCTAACTGGAACGTACCTTGAGCATATATGCTGTGACCCGAAAGATGGTGAACTATACTTGATCAGGTTGAAGTCAGGGGAAACCTTGATGGAAGACCGAAACAGTTCTGACGTGCAAATCGATTGTCAGAATTGAGTATAGGGGCGAAAGACCAATCGAACCATCTAGTAGCTGGTTCCTTCCGAAGTTTCCCTCAGGATAGCTGGTGCATTTAACTGTTGTATAAAATAATCTTATCTGGTAAAGCGAATGATTAAAGGCCTTAGGGTCGAAACGATCTTAACCTATTCTCAAACTTTAAATGGGTAAGAACCTTAACTTTCTTGATATGAAGTTTAAGGTTATGATATAATGTGCCCAGTGGGCCACTTTTGGTAAGCAGAACTGGCGCTGTGGGATGAACCAAACGTAATGTTACGGTGCCCAAATTAACAACTCATTCAGAAACCATGAAAGGCGTTGGTTGCTTAAAACAGCAGGACGGTGATCATGGAAGTCGAAATCCGCTAAGGAGTGTGTAACAACTCACCTGCCGAAGCAACTAGCCCTTAAAATGGATGGCGCTTAAGTTGTATACCTATACATTACCGCTAAAGTAGATGATTTATATTACTTGTAATATAAATTTTGAAACTTTAGTGAGTAGGAAGGTACAATGATGTGCATAGAAGTGTTTGGCGTAAGCCTGCATGGAGCCGTCATTGGTACAGATCTTGGTGGTAGAAGCAAATAATCGAATGAGACCTTGGAGGACTGAAGTGGAGAAGGGTTTCGTGTGAACAGTGGTTGATCACGAGTTAGTCGGTCCTAAGTTCAAGGCGAAAGCCGAAAATTTTCAAGTAAAAAGTTGTCATTTATATAAATATTGTGTGTATCATAAACTTGAATAATTTTGAACGAAAGGGAATACGGTTCCAATTCCGTAACCTGTTGAGTATCCGTTTGTTATTAAATATGGGCCTCGTGCTCATCCTGGCAACAGGAACGACCATAAAGAAGCCGTCGAGAGGTATCGGAAGAGTTTTCTTTTCTGTTTTATAGCCGCATATACTGTTGTGTCGATATTTTCTCCTCGGACCTTGAAAATTTATGGTGGGGACACGCAAACTTCTCAACAGGCCGTACCAATATCCGCAGCTGGTCTCCAAGGTGAAGAGTCTCTAGTCGATAGAATAATGTAGGTAAGATCCGTAACTTCGGGATAAGGATTGGCTCTGAAGATTGAGATAGTCGGGCTTGATTGAGAAACAATAACATGGTTTATGTGCTCGTTCTGGGTAAATAGAGTTTCTATCATTTATGGTAGTTTCTTGTTCCCCGGATAGTTTAGTTACGTAGCCAATTGTGGAACTTTCTTGCTAAAATTTTTAAGAATACTAACTGGGCAACCAGTTAGTTCTTTTAGATTAGAACGATTATCAATTAACAATCAATTCAGAACTGGCACGGACTTGGGGAATCCGACTGTCTAATTAAAACAAAGCATTGTGATGGCCCTAGCGGGTGTTGACACAATGTGATTTCTGCCCAGTGCTCTGAATGTCAAAGTGAAGAAATTCAAGTAAGCGCGGGTCAACGGCTGGAGTAACTATGAGGTCTCGGACCACGAGGGGGAGGCACGAATTGAGAGGCAGTGTCGTGCAGGATGTGATGCTCCCGAAACACTAAACCACATTCTGCAGAAATGTCATCGTACGCATGGGAGGCGGGTGGCTAGACACAACAGTGTGGCTTCTTATCTTAAGCAGGGGCTTGAGTTACGGTTTTATACTGTCATTGCTGAACCAAGTCTGCAGGGAGAGAGCAGGATATATAAGCCGGACCTGGTGGCCTTCCGACCAGATCACACTTTAGTGATCGACGCGCAGGTTGTGACAGACGGACTTGATCTTGACCAAGCTCATCATAGTAAGGTTGAGATCTATGACAGACAGGACTTACGAACTACATTGATAAGGGATAATCAGGCACATGAGGATATTAGAACCGTTTCTGCCACTCTAAACTGGAGGGGCATCTGGAGCTATCAGTCCGTAACAAGACTGAGAGCACTCGGTGTCCTAAACGCTGCTGACAGCAATGTTATCAGTACCAGGGTAGTAGTTGGTGGAGTTTGCGGATTCAAAACATTTATGTTCCATACTGGATACCACCGTAGAGTGAGCTAACATTTATTGTAATACTTTCCTTATACTAGTCTGCTACCTAGGCCAACATCTTAAAGGTACAAAGAAAAGGGAAAATAGCCATGCGCTGCGTCATATTTGATTGGCGTCAGTGTGTGGGCAAAAGATCATTTCCTACAGTAGCCAAATGCCTCGTCATCTAATTAGTGACGCGCATGAATGGATTAACGAGATTCTTACTGTCTCTATCTAGTCAGAGTTTTGCCGCCGTCGTGTGAAGACGTTTTTTTTCAGTGCGCGCACGCCGCTGTGTTATTCTCGTTTCTGATTAGTAAAGTTCCGTTATCTACGCGCATTGCCTTTCGTTTCGCTCTCTCGCGCTCATTTAGTGACGAATTTTATAAACATTAGCCGTGAATACGGTCAATTTTGGGGTTGATATTTTTGCACGTGTGCAAGCAGCTTAACTTTGTTGGTTCTCTGGAAAAAAAGCTCTTATAAAAAGTTGAGTGAACACGTGGTTGGAAAGCTTGCTTTTGGTGTGTGACCTGATAGTATTGTTTCAAAAGCTGATTGCTTTTGGTGTGTGACCTGTCTAGCATAGTTTCCTTTGGATTGTGTCCTCGCTAACACTCGAACTATTAAAAGCATTTAGTGCATATTTGTTCCGGTAGGGGAGCTATGTCTTCCATTCGGAGCAGTGTTGCTGGTGGCGCTAGTGACTCCAGTGATGCAGGAGGCCGAAACATGAGTCATAGATGCCGGCGTGGACGCGGCAAATCTAAGATGCGCCTCGCCCACATCAGTGAGCAGTGACGAGGCGACGTCGGCGAAACGGCCTTCCGCTTCATATGTCGATGTAAATGTTGATGCAGCTGGCACTACTGGAGCCTTTTTGCTGCCACCACTGGTGGCACTGGAGCCGATGCAGACACTGGACCAATTGGAGTGCGAGTTCACGAGGTGCGTGAGCTGAAGCGAGGCGGTGCCATTATTCGCACCCCTTCCGTTAGCGAGATGAAAAGATCGTTTCGAACAAAAAATTCAACGAGGTCGTCCTGGATGTTGAGCAGAACCGAGGAATCCGGTCGAGAATCACAGTGTTTGATGTTGACACTGCCATACTCCAGGAGGTTTTCATGGAGGAGCTCTACGAGAATCATTTTAAGGGAGAATTCTCGCCGTCGGCATTTGCAAAGATGGTGCATCTGGAGACGAAGCCGTGGTCGGTCACTGACGGTGCCAGAGTCAATCTGACACTCGAATGTGACGAAAAGGCGGAAGCGGTGCTTGATAAGATCGGCCGGGTCTACATCAAGTGGTTCTCTTTCCGCTGTAGGTCGCTCGTTCGTACGTATGCGTGTCATCGCTGCGTTGGATTCGATCATAAGGTTTCCCAATGCCGTTTGAAGAGCGAAGTATGCCGCCAGTGCGGGCAGACAGGTCATGTAGCTGCGAAATGTACAAACCCGGTGGACTGCCGAAACTGTCATTTCAAGGGGCTCCCCCTCCGGGCACTATATGCTGTCGGAGACGTGCCCAATATACGGCGCTGTCTTAGCGAGGGTGCAAGCTAGACATTAAAATGTTTAGCTTCATCCAAGCTAATTGTGGTCGAGGTCGAGCCGCTACCATTGAACTCTTAGTTCGGGTGCGAGACCCCGCCACATGTTCGCTCTGGTGCAGGAACCGTACGTCGATGCCTTTCACCGCATTACAGGCATTCCATCTGGAATACGTGTATTTGCTGATCGCCGTTCGAAGGCTGCCATCTTTGTAAATGACCTTGATGCCATCTGTATGCCCATCGAACCGCTCATCACGGAGTTTGGCGTATGCGTGAGTGTCACTGGAAGATTTGGCTCAATCTTCTTGAGCTCCGTATACTGCCAATTCAACACTGATTTGGAACCCTACCTCGCCTATTTGGATGCGGTGCTACTACAGGCCAGTAGCAATCCAGTCATCTTCGGCTTGGATGCTAACTCAGTGTCACCCATGTGGTTCAGCAAATCACTCGAGCGTGCTCGTGGTGACTTGAACCAACATAGGGGTGAACTGCTGTCCGAGTGGATCGTAGGAAGCGGAGCCGGAGTGCTCAATGAGGTCAGTAGTTTGTACACGTTTGATAATCGGCGAGCACAGAGCGATATCGACGTCACGATTGTCAACGTAGCAGCGCCTATGTGGGCCACATATGACTGGAGAGTGGACGAGTGGGACCTTAGTGATCACAACATAATACGTGTTGAGGTTACGCGAGGATCCAGAGACACAGTTGAGAGGGACTCTCCTGTTCCGTCCTGGAACATCTCCAATGCATGTTGGCAATTGTTCCGTGGAGGAAAATAGAGGATCTTTCGCAGGAATACCAAGATATGCCTATCGATGATCAAGTGTCCGTAACGCGAGCACTGGTGCACGATGTGTGCGATCGTGCGCTTGGACGCAGGCAGCCGAGAGCCGTTCGGAAAGTGGTCTGGTGGAATGCCGACCTGAGTACGAAGCGCCGAGAGGTCAGGAGACTGAGGCGACGGTTACAGAATGCTCGTCGTCCCGGTGACACGAGGCTGCCCACAGGGTTCCATTACTGGTCCATTTATATGGAACACGATGATGGAAGTGCTTCTTCGGCGCTTGGAGCCTCAGCGCGTATGCAGACGACCTGCTGCTTCTTGTTGAGGGAAACTCTCGTAGCGATCTGGAGACGAAAGGTCAGGAGTACATGTCCATCGTGGGAGCTTGGGGAGCTGAAGTCGGTGTATCGGTTTCAACCAGCAAGACGGCTGTCATTCTACTGAAAGGTAGGCTATCGGCAAACAGGCGACCAAGGGTACGATTTGCAGGAGCAGGCCTGCCTTATGTCGATAAGTACCGGTATCTAGGCATCACGGTCGGCGAGCGGTTGAGCTTCCTCCCGCATATCACGTCTTTACGTGATCGGCTGGCCGGAGTGGTAGGTGCACTAGCACGCGTATTGCGAGTTAACTGGGGGTTCAGTCCTTGCGCTAAGCGAACCACCTATGCCGGACTTATGGTACCTTGTGCACTGTTTGGTGCCTCAGTTTGGTATGCCGTGGCGATGAGACAGGTGGTGGCCAGAAGGCGCCTATTGTCCTACCAGAGGCTGATCCTTCTTGGATGTCTGCCGGTTTGCCGTACAGTGTCCACTGTGGCACTGCAAGTTCTTGCTGGAGCTCCCCGTTTGACCTGGAGGCCATGAAAATGGCAATCAGATTCAAACTTAAGCGTAACCACCCGTTGGAGGAAGGCGATTGGCTGTATGGTCAGGATCTGGCTGGACTTGCCCACAAGCAGAAGCTGACGCAGCTGGACGACCGGATGCTACAGGAGTGGCAAAGCAGATGGGATAATGATGATGACCCCGGCCGGGTGACACACCTATTCATCCCAGATGCAGGATTCGTCTTGAAGAGGCGAGACTTTAGTTTCACTTTACATGCGAGATTTCTGCTGACAGGCCATGGATCGCTAAATGCATTTCTGCATAGCAGAGGTCTAAGCGAGACGCGCGCATGCATGTGCGGTGCTGATCGTGAAGACTGGCTACACGTGTTGTGTGAATGCCCCCTGTATGCGGACTTGCGGAACCTCGATGGACTGGGAGTTCGACTAACCCATGGTACCTGGAGTGTGTCTGGAGCGGTACAGACATACGAGAGTATGCAGCGACTACAAGCATTTGCCGGTGCCTTGTTCGTAAGACGCCGACAAATGCGTGCCGTGGAGGCGACACTTGGGTTACCAGCCCCGAGCTGAAAAGCTAAAACTGGTTACACCCGTGTGGTTGGCGGGTCTTAGAATTCCACCACAGTGCATCTCTGCTTGTCGTACGAGGCGACTGAAGGGTTTACCTGGGCTGCCAGTCCCGAGCTAAATAAGCTAAAACTGGTTTCACCCGTGTGGTTGGCGGGTCTTAGAGTTCCACCACAGTGCATCTCTGCTTGTCGTACGAGGCGACTAAACGAGGTACCTGGGTTGCCAGTCCCGAGCTGTGAAGCTAAAACTGGTCACACCCGTGTGGTGGTCGAGTCTTAGAATTTCACCACAGTTGCCTCCGCTTGTCGTATGAGTCGACTAAAAGAGGTAGCGTCAGCAACGCTTAACTGTTTGGAGTTTAGTTTGCAAGTATGTTATAGTACGAAGTCTGATCAGAGGCTAATTTCTGAACCACGGGGATCGGGAGCCCACGGAACTTGTTCCGTCCCGATCAGCGGATGCGGCCCTTCGGGGAGAATCGTGGTGGCTGTGGTTTAACGTCCAAGCGGATATGAGTTGTGCTCGGCGTGGAGTTGCGCAATACAACCGGTTGCCGTGATACCATAGAACGGAAGAGGGTGGGCCTCGCTCCTTACAAAGGAGGAAGTAACAACCCAATACAGTTGTAACTTCAAATTTGTACTGGCGGAAAGGTTTTCCGCCAGGGCGCTGATTGACGCTTAATTCAAATCCCGTGCTTGGGCACCGTGAGATTAAGCCATAATGGCAGGTGCTCACGTAAAACCTCCGGACCTCATGTCCCTATCTACTATCTAGCGAAACCACAGCCAAGGGAACGGGCTTGGAATAATTAGCGGGGAAAGAAGACCCTTTTGAGCTTTGACTCTAATCTGGCAGTGTAAGGAGACATAAGAGGTGTAGAATAAGTGGGAGATATTAGATTTCGGTTTAGTATCGACAATGAAATAACACTACTCTTATTGTTTCCTTACTTACTTGTTTAAATGGAACGTGTATCATTTCCTAGCCATTATACGGATATATTTATTATATCTTATGGTATTGGGTTTTGATGCAAGCTTCTTGATGAAAGTATCACGAGTTTGTTATATAATCGCAAACAAATTCATTAATGAGAGAGTGCATTTATGTATTCTTGATTTAAAATCTGGTATAACTCCAATTACTCAGGTATGATCCAATTCAAGGACATTGCCAGGTAGGAGTTTGACTGGGGCGGTACATCTCTCAAATAATAACGAAGGTGTCCCAAGGCCAGCTCAGTGCGGACAGAAACCACACATAGAGCAAAAGGGCAAATGCTGACTTGATCTCGGTGTTCAGTACACACAGGGACAGCAAAGCTCGGCCTATCGATCCTTTTGGTTTAAAGAGTTTTTAACAAGAGGTGTCAGAAAAGTTACCATAGGGATAACTGGCTTGTGGCGGCCAAGCGTTCATAGTGACGTCGCTTTTTGATCCTTCGATGTCGGCTCTTCCTATCATTGTGAAGCAAAATTCACCAAGCGTTGGATTGTTCACCCATGCAAGGGAACGTGAGCTGGGGTTAGACCGTCGTGAGACAGGTTAGTTTTACCCTACTAATGACAAAACGTTGTTGCGACAGCATTCCTGCATAGTACGAGAGGAACCGCAGGTACGGACCAATGGCACAATACTTGTTCGAGCGAACAGTGGTATGACGCTACGTCCGCTGGATTATGCCTGAACGCCTCTAAGGTCGTATCCGCGCTGGACAGCAATGATAAATAAGGGTCAATTTGCATTGCATGGCTTCTAAACCATTAAAAGTTTATTAATCATTTAATAGACGACAATGGATGTGATGCCAATGTTACATATAACATAGTAAATTGGGAGGATCTTCGATCATCTGGTGCCGCGCTAGTTATATATTAAAACATTATTTAATACAATGACAAAGCCTTGAATCAATTGTAAACGACTTTTATAACAGGCAAGGTGTTGTAAGTGGTTGAGCAGCTGCCATACTGCAATCCACTGAAGCTTATCCTTTTGCTTGATGATTCGATAAAAATTATATTTTTATGAACATCAAAATTCATAAAATCTATATATATAAAAAGAACAACCCCAAAAATCTACGAAAACTTATAACTCAAGAACGGCTGAACCGATTTAGCTGAAAATTGGCAGTGAGATAGCTTAGAGCCAGGAGAAGGACATAGGATACTTTATCCCGTGAAAATCTTTGCAAAAACCGGAAAATAGAAAAAACAGTTTTTAGCAAAACGCCAACACCAAAGGATGCTCTGAATTTAAATTGAAAAAATCGTTTTTCGCAACAAACGACAACACCAAAGGAGGCTCTGAAATCCGAAATCGAAATTATACATGTATGTTTCTTCATTCGCTGTGCATCGTTCATTGAGTGATTATTATTGGGATAAAAATAATAAAATAAATAAATCCGAAATCGAAATTATACGTGTATGTTTTTTCATTCGCTGTGCATCGTTCATTGAGTGATTGTTAGAATAAAATAAATAAGATAAATAAAATAAATAAAATAGTAATAGTAAAATAGTAATAGTAAAATAGTAATAGTAAAATAGTAAGTAAAATAAATAAATAAAATAAATAAATGAAAACAAAAAAAAAATAAAAAAATTAAATAAATAAATTAAATAAATAAAAAAATAAATAAAATAAATAAAATAAATAAAATAAATAAAATAAATAAATAAATAAAATAAATAAAATAAATAAATAAAATAAATAAATAAAATAAATAAAATAAATAAATAAAATAAATAAATAAATAAAATAAATAAAATAAATAAAATAAATAAAATAAATAAAATAAATAAAATAAATAAAATAAATAAAATAAATAAAATAAATTAAATAAATTAATAAAATAAATAAATACAGATAGATAGATACAGATAGATAGATACAGATAGATAGATACAGATAGATAGATACAGATAGATAGATGCAGATAGATAGATACAGATAGATAGATACAGATAGATAGATACAGATAGATAGATACAGATAGATAAATACAGATAGATAGATACAGATAGATACAGATAGATAGATACAGATAGATAGATACAGATAGATAGATACAGATAGATAGATACAGATAGATAGATACAGATAGATACAGATAGATACAGATAGATACAGATAGATACAGATAGATACAGATAGATACAGATAGATACAGATAGATACAGAGAGATACAGAGAGATACAGAGAGATACAGAGAGATACAGATAGATACAGAGAGATAGATAGATACAGAGAGATAGATAGATAGATAGAGATAGATAGATAGATAGATATAGCTAGATAGATAGAGATAAATAGATAGATAGATACAGATAGAGATAGATACAGATAGAGATAGATTTTATTTTTTTGTATTTTTTCCAATTAAAAACAAATGCTTATTTATTGTCAAGGAAGGAAGGCGGAACAAGTTCGCCGGTTCACTAGTAATATATATATATTTAATATAGATATATATACATAATGTATATATAAATATTTATATATATAAATATTTAAAATAAATGCACATCATATATATTATATATTAATATATATAAGTGTGCATATATAAAGAACGAAAGTTAAAAAGGCCGCCTAATAATTAAGAAATATATATTATGATAATGATTAAATATATATTTGTAAAATTTATTAATATCTAATAATGCTACAGTTTAAAAATGTTATATTAAAAACTTGCCCGATATTAAAGAACTGTACATTATTATCACGATGAAATATATGTATCTGTAACATATATTAATATTTAATAATGATACAATTTATATATAAAGAAGATGGTAATGGTAGAGCAGATACCATAAAGCGAATCCACTCCACTAAAGCTAATCACTCGATAAAAATATAATTTTATGAACATCAAAACACATAAGATATAAATATTTCAAATATATGTGCATATATATTTAAACATATATAAATGTACGTATTAAGAATAAAAAGTATAAATACTAGTCTTAAAACTTGCCCTATCTTTAAGAAATATATATTATGATGATGCGATAAATGTATGTATAAATTATATTAATATATAACAATGATACAATTTATAAATAAAATTAGAAGAAAATGAAATTGGTTTACTATGGTAAACCTTTGGCTTAAGATATACAAATATATATAAATATTTAATATATGTGTACATATATACATTAACGTATAAATAATGGAAAGTACTTTATATACTAATTGAAGAAATTGCCTGGCTAAAAAAAAGTTGGTCATAAAATAACTTCCTTGTAGCATATGCTCTTAATAAATAATTATTAAATTTCACAATAATATAATTTCAATAATATTATGTACAATGATTGGCTTACTATGTATGTTACATAATATCGATATATAAATAAAATTAAATATTTGGGAGATTGAACAAATTTAGTTATGCAATATCTAAATGTGGAGTGTTAAGAAAATAATTGAAAAAGTAAATTTTAACAGTGCGTTATGTATTGAACAAATTTCGTATAGCGGTGTGTTATGATGGTTTACTAAACATAGAAAGTTTAGCAGTGTGATATATGGTTTAGTGAACAAATAATATTTAGCGGTATGTTATGTGGTTTATTGAACAAATAAAGTTTGGCAGTGCGTTATGTATTGAACAAATTTGGTATAGCGGTGTGTTAAGATGGTTTAGTAAACATAGAAAGTTTAGCAGTGTGATATATGGTTTAGTGAACAAATAATGTTTAGCGGTATGTTATGTGGTTTATTGAACAAGTAAAGTTTAGCAGTGCGTTATGTATTGAACAAATTTGGTATAGCGGTGTGTTATGATGGTTTACTAAACATAGAAAGTTTAGCAGTGTGATATATGGTTTAGTGAATAAATAATGTTTATCGGTATGTTATGTGGTTTATTGAACAAGTAAAGTTTAGCAGTGCGTTATGTATTGAACAAATTTGGTATAGCAGTGTGATATATGGTTTAGTGAACAAATAATGTTTAGCGGTATGTTATGTGGTTTATTGAACAAATAAAGTTTAGCAGTGCGTTATGTATTGAACAAATTTGGTATAGCGGTGTGTTAAGATGGTTTAGTAAACATAGAAAGTTTAGCAGTGTGATATATGGTTTATTGAACAAATAATGTTTAGCGGTATCTTATGTGGTTTATTGAACAAATAAAGTTTAGCATTGCGTTATGTATTGAACAAATTTGGTATAGCGGTGTATTATGATGGTTTACTAAACATAGAAAGTTTAGCAGTGTTATATATGGTTTAGTGAACAAGTGATTTTAGCGGTATGTTATGTGGTTTATTGAACAAATAAAGTTTAGCAGTGCGTTATGTATTGAACAAATTTGGTATAGCGGTGTGTTATGATGGTTTACTAAACATAGAAAGTTTAGCAGTGTGATATATGGTTTAATGAACAAGAAATGTTTAGCGGTATGTTATGTGGTTTATTGAACAAATAAAGTTTAGCAGTGCGTTATGTATTCAATAAATTTGGTATAGCGGTGTGTTAAGATGGTTTAGTAAACATAGAAAGTTTAGCAGTGTGATATATGGTTTAGTGAACAAATAATGTTTAGCGGTATGTTATGTGGTTTATTGAACAAATACAGTTTAGCAGTGCGTTATGGATTCAATAAATTTGGTGTAGCAGTGTGATATATGGTTTAGTGAACCAGTAAGTGTTTCGGTTTGTTATGTGGTTTATTGAACAAATAAAGTTTAGCAGTGCGTTGTGTATTCAATAAATTTGGTATAGCGGTGTGTTATGATGGTTAACTAAACATGGAAAGTTTAGCAGTGTGATATATGGTTTTAGTGAACAAATAATGTTTAGCGGTATGTTATGTGGTTTATTGAACAAGTAAAGTTTAGCAGTGCGTTATGTATTGAACAAATTTGGTATAGCGGTGTGTTATGATGGTTTACTAAACATAGAAAGTTTAGCAGTGTGATATATGGTTTAGTGAACAAATAATGTTTAGCAGTGCGCTATGTACTAAACAAATTTGGTTAAGCGGTGTGTTACGCAGTTTATTGAACAAATACAGTTTAGCAGTGTGATATTTGGTTTATTCAATAAATTCAGTATAGCAGTGTGTTATGTGATCCATTAAACCCAAAAAAAGTTGTAGGTGGTAATACCAAAGAAAATGTTGATTTTGTAAAAAACGTGTCACAAAACCTATATAGGGGAGTGGTGTCGCGCAAGGCATGTCATATGAAAAATTTTTATATGAAAAAAATCATGACAGTGGAGTGTTGCCTTGCCGGCATAAGCAATATAATATATAAACGGCATAAATAATGAAGTTAAGTGGTGTATTATTAAATTAATGGACCCAAGGTAATCGGTAGATGGTAGTACCAAAGAAAACAAGAGAATTGTAGAAAACGTGGCACAAAACCTATACAAGATGAGCAGTGTGAACTCATGTGTTGTATGATAGGATGCATACAATTTATTGAATAAATTAATCGTTATTTGTCGTCTTCAGAACGTCTTGGCTGCGATTAATGTAATATATTAGATAACAAGGGAATTAGCCAATAATACTTAATAGATTTCCTGTTATCATTGTGTCAATTCTATTGGCAGCATCCTTAAGGGCTAAGTCAGTTTTATGTTAATAGTACCAAAATGTACGATGTTGTTTGTCTTTCAATTGGAATATACCATATGTTAGAATGCATAATTCGATACAAGATGGTCGTAATAAACTGGTCTTAGCTAAATATTTAATCACATTATGTATGTTAGTGTGGTTATGGCTTTATTTAATATAATATTGTTACTTCAAAAGTTGCATAGTGGACAAATTATCAATTTGTTATCAAAATGAAATAAACTTTAATTTAGATTTATTTAAATTAAAAGTGTATGTGAGACAATTTATATTAAGTAAGTCGAAATAAAATGATATTTTTGAACGAATTATATGGATATATATTTATATATACAACATATATATATATTAACAGTTGTCAGTTATTTAATACTAACGAACGTGATTGCTATCTAAATGTGGCCATATTCGTTTAGTACATGTCATATGCAAAATATATATATATTTTATTGAATATTATCATAGTTTTTATTCAAAAATATTTTGAGTTGTCATGTATTTACATATTTGAATATACATTTATGTGGAAATATTTAATATTATTCACATAAAGAAAAATAACATTATTCTGGTTGATCCTGCCAGTAGTTATATGCTTGTCTCAAAGATTAAGCCATGCAGTACACACGAATTAAAAGTGAAACCGCAAAAGGCTCATTATATCAGTTATGGTTCCTTAGATCGTTAACAGTTACTTGATAACTGTGGTAATTCTAGAGCTAATACATGCAATTAAAACACGGACCTTCTGGAACGTGTGCTTTATTAGGCTAAAACCAAGCGATCGCAAGATCGTTACACTGGTTGAACTCTAGATAACATGCAGATCGTATGGTCACGTACCGACGACAGATCTTTCAAATGTCTGCCCCATCAACTTTTGATGGTAGTATCTAGGACTACCATGGTTGCAACGGGTAACGGGGAATCAGGGTTCGATTCCGAGAGGGAGCCTGAGAAACGGCTACCACATCTAAGGAAGGCAGCAGGCGCAGCAGACCCACTCCCAGCTCGGGGAGGTAGTGACGAAAAATAACAATACAGGACTCATATCCGAGGCCCTGTAATTGGAATGAGTACACTTTAAATCCTTTAACAAGGACCTATTGGAGGGCAAGTCTGGTGCCAGCAGCCGCGGTAATTCCTTGTGCTTCATACGGGTAGTGCAACTTACAATTGTAGTTAGTACTATACCTTTATGTATGTAAGCGTATTACTGGTGGAGTTCTTATGTATAATTAAATACTTGTATTTTTTATATATTCCACCTATTTTAAAACCTGCATTAGTGCTCTTCATCGAGTGTTATTGGGGCCGGTACAATTACTTTGAACAAATTAGAGTGCTTAAAGCAGGCTTCAAATGCCTGAATATTCTGTGCATGGGATAATGAAATAAGACCTCTGTTCTGCTTTCATTGGTTTTCAGATCAAGAGGTAATGATTAATAGAAGCAGTTTGGGGCATTAGTATTACGACGCGAGAGGTGAAATTCTTGGACCGTCGTAAGACTAACTTAAGCGAAAGCATTTGCCAAAGATGTTTTCATTAATCAAGAACGAAAGTTAGAGGTTCGAAGGCGATCAGATACCGCCCTAGTTCTAACCATAAACGATGCCAGCTAGCAATTGGGTGTAGCTACTTTTATGGCTCTCTCAGTCGCTTCCCGGGAAACCAAAGCTTGTG
>JAECWR010000287.1:0-173017 GCA_018150935.1 Drosophila pruinosa
AATGTGCGTATTAGGCAGAAGAAGGCGTCTGCGAGCCCATAAACTATATACATTCTTGATCAGCATCAACATCCGAGTTGATATAGCCCTGTCTGTCTGTCCATCTGCCTGTATGAACATCGAGATCTCAGAAACTATAAAAGCTAGAGCTACAAAATTTGGAGACAACATGTAAACACTTGGTAGGCAGCTGAGGTTTATTTTAGATGTTGGCCACGCTCTTCCGCCTCCGTAAATCGAAAAAAACGATTTCCAAGTATCATGTTAAAGCGAGAACGTTCAGTTTTGGCACACACAATACTAATCATGATCTTAATAATCTCTGAAAATTTGGTTTGAACAGAAGTTATTAAGGAATTACTTTTATAAGGTGCAGCTGCACCTGACAGCTAATTGTCCCTCAGTCGATGGTCGCTCTTTATTATTCATCCATTCAGTAAAATTGGGTGACTGATATCTCACAGTCGAGGCAACTCGACAGTAGCTTTCTTACATGTTTTACCCAATAATTATTATAATTTTCATACATTTATAACATTATTAAACACTGCATTTCAAGAATATCTTCTTTTATGCTCTAACTTCCGCATGTACACTTAAAATCCATGACCTCGTACAGTTAAAGCTTAACTGTAGCCGTTCCTACTTGTTTCTTTTCATTTGAGAGTGTTTCTCTATATGTTGTATCAATTTCATATTCTTGACATTTAGGGTAACTATATTGATATTATGTTTTTAGGTCATGGATATTAAAAAAATCATGACCTTTTGCGTTTGTCATAATGTGCTTAATAGGCAGAAGGAGGCGTCTGCGAGCCCATAAACTATATACATTCTTGATCAGTATCAACATACGAGTTGATATAGCCCTGTCTGTCTGTCCGTCTGCCTGTATGAACATCGAGATCTCAGAAACTATAAAAGCTAGAGCTACGAAATTTGGAGACAACATGTAAACGCTTGGTAGGCAGCTGAAGTTTATTTTAGATGTTGGACACGCCGCCTTCCGCCTCCGTAAATCGAAAAAAATGATTTTCGAGCATCATTTTAAGGCTTCACCTTTCAGTTTTGGCACACACAATACTAATCATAATCTTAATAATCTCATTATGTTTTTAGGTCATGGATATTAAAAAAATCATGACCTTTTGCGTTTGTCATAATGTGCTTAATAGGCAGAAGGAGGCGTCTGCGAGCCCATAAACTATATACATTCTTGATCAGTATCAACATACGAGTTGATATAGCCCTGTCTGTCTGTCCGTCTGCCTGTATGAACATCGAGATCTCAGAAACTATAAAAGCTAGAGCTACGAAATTTTGAGACAACATGTAAACACTTGGTAGGAAGCTGAAGTTTATTTTAGATGTTGGCCACGCCTCCTTCCGCCTCCGTAGATCGAAAAAAACGATTTCCAAGTATCATGTTAAAGCTAGAACGTTCAGTTTTGGCACACACAATACTAATCATGATCTTAATAATCTCAGAAAATTTGGTTACAATCGGACAAAAAACACAGAAGTTATTAACGAATTACTTTTATAAGGTGAAATCGGGTGCAGCTGCACCTGACAGCCAATTGTCCCTCAGTCGATGGTCGCTCTTTATTATTCATCCATTCAGTAAAATTGGGTGACTGATATCTCACAGTCGAGGCAACTCGACAGTAGCTTTCTTACATGTTTTACCCAATAATTATTATAATTTTCATAATTTTATAACATTATTAAACACTGCGTTTCAAGAATATCTTCTTTTATGCTCTAACTTCCGCATGTACACTTAAAATCCATGAACTCGTACAGTCAAAGCTTGACTGTGGCCGTTCCTACTTGTTTCTTTTCATTTAATAGTGTTTCTCTAAATGTTGTATCAATTTCATATTCTTGACATTTAGGGTAACTATATTGAGATTATGTTTTTAGGTCATGGATATTAAAAAAATCATAACCTTTTGCGTTTGTCCTAATGTGCGTATTAGGCAGAAGAAGGCGTCTGCGAGCCCATAAACTATATACATTCTTGATCAGCATCAATATCCGAGTTGATATAGCCCTGTCTCTCTGTCCGTCTGCCTGTATGAACATCGAGATCTCAGAAACTATAAAAGCTAGAGCTACGAAATTTGGAGACAACATGTAAACACTTGGTAGGCAGCAGAAGATTATTTTAGATGTTGGCCACGCCTCCTTCCGCCTTCGTAAATCGAAAAAACGATTTCCGAGCATCATGTTAAAGCTAGAACGTTCAGTTTTGGCACACACAATACTAATCATGATCTTAATAATCTCAGAAAATTTGGTTACAATCGGACAAAAAACACAGAAGTTATTAACGAATTACTTTTATAAGGTAAAATCGGGTGCAGCTGCACCTGACAGCCAATTGTCCCTCAGTCGATGGTCGCTCTTTATTATTCATCCATTCAGTAAAATTGGGTGACTGATATCTCACAGTCGAGGCAACTCGACAGTAGCTTTCTTACATGTTTTACCCAATAATTATTATAATTTTCATAATTTTATAACATTATTAAACACTGCGTTTCAAGAATATCTTCTTTTATGCTCTAACTTCCGCATGTACACTTAAAATCCATGACCTCGTACAGTCAAAGCTTGACTGTGGCAGTTCCTACTTGTTTATTTTCATGTGATAGTGTTTCTCTAAATGTTGTATCAATTTCATATTCTTGACATTTAGGGTAACTATATTGAGATTATGTTTTTAGGTCATGGATATTAAAAAAATCATAACCTTTTGCGTTTGTCCTAATGTGCGTATTAGGCAGAAGGAGGCGTCTGCGAGCCCATAAACTATATACATTCTTGATCAGCATCAAAATCCGAGTTGATATAGCCCTGTCTGTCTGTCCGTCTGCCTGTATGAACATCGAGATCTCAGAAACTATAAAAGCTAGAGCTACGAAATTTGGAGACAACATGTAAACACTTGGTAGGCAGCTGAAGTTTATTTTAGATGTTGGCCACGCCTCCTTCCGCCTCCGTAAATCGAAAAAAACGATTTCCAAGCATCATGTTAAAGCTAGAACGTTCAGTTTTGGCACACACAATACTAATCATGATCTTAATAATCTCAGAAAATTTGGTTACAATCGGACAAAAAACACAGAAGTTATTAACGAATTACTTTTATAATGTGATATCGGGTGCAGCTGCACCTGACAGCTAATTGTCCTTCAGTCGATGGTCGCTCTTTATTATTCATCCATTCAGTAAAATTGGGTGACTGATATCTCACAGTCGAGGCAACTCGACAGTAGCTTTCTTACATGTTTTACCCAATAATTATTATAATTTTCATAAATTTATAACATTATTAAACACTGCATTTCAAGAATATCTTCTTTTATGCTCTAACTTCCGCATGTACACTTAAAATCCATGACCTCGTACAGTCAAAGCTTAACTGTAGCCGTTCCTACTTGTTTCTTTTCATTTGAGAGTGTTTCTCTAAATGTTGTATCAATTTCATATTCTTGACATTTAGGGTAACTATATTGATATTATGTTTTTAGGTCATGGATATTAAAAAAATCATGACCTTTTGCGTTTGTCCTAATGTGCGTATTAGGCAGAAGGAGGCGTCTGCGAGCCCATAAACTATATACATTCTTGATCAGCATCAACATCCGAGTTGATATAGCCCTGTCTGTCTGTCCGTCTGCCTGTATGAACATCGAGATCTCAGAAACTATAAAAGCTAGAGCTACGAAATTTGGAGACAACATGTAAACACTTGGTAGGAAGCTGAAGTTTATTTTAGATGTTGGCCACGCCTCCTTCCGCCTCCGTAAATCGAAAAAAACGATTTCCAAGCATCATGTTAAAGCTAGAACGTTCAGTTTTGGCACACACAATACTAATCATGATCTTAATAATCTCAGAAAATTTGGTTACAATCGGACAAAAAACACAGAAGTTATTAACGAATTACTTTTATAAGGTGAAATCGGGTGCAGCTGCACCTGACAGCTAATTGTCCCTCAGTCGATGGTCGCTCTTTATTATTCATCCATTCAGTAAAATTGGGTGACTGATATCTCACAGTCGAGGCAACTCGACAGTAGCTTTCTTACATGTTTTACCCAATAATTATTATAATTTTCATAAATTTATAACATTATTAAACACTGCATTTCAAGAATATCTTCTTTTATGCTCTAACTTCCGCATGTACACTTAAAATCCATGACCTCGTACAGTCAAAGCTTAACTGTAGCCGTTCCTACTTGTTTCTTTTCATTTGAGAGTGTTTCTCTAAATGTTGTATCAATTTCATATTCTTGACATTTAGGGTAACTATATTGATATTATGTTTTTAGGTCATGGATATTAAAAAAATCATGACCTTTTGCGTTTGTCCTAATGTGCGTATTAGGCAGAAGGAGGCGTCTGCGAGCCCATAAACTATATACATTCTTGATCAGCATCAACATCCGAGTTGATATAGCCCTGTCTGTCTGTCCGTCTGCCTGTATGAACATCGAGATCTCAGAAACTATAAAAGCTAGAGCTACAAAATTTGGAGACAACATGTAAACACTTGGTAGGAAGCTGAAGTTTATTTTAGATGTTGGCCACGCCTCCTTCCGCCTCCGTAAATCGAAAAAAACGATTTCCAAGCATCATGTTAAAGCTAGAACGTTCAGTTTTGGCACACACAATACTAATCATGATCTTAATAATCTCAGAAAATTTGGTTACAATCGGACAAAAAACACAGAAGTTATTAACGAATTACTTTTATAAGGTGAAATCGGGTGCAGCTGCACCTGAAGCTAATTGTCCTTCAGTCGATGGTCGCTCTTTATTATTCATCCATTCAGTAAAATTGGGTGACTGATATCTCACAGTCGAGGCAACTCGACAGTAGCTTTCTTACATGTTTTACCCAATAATTATTATAATTTTCATAAATTTATAACATTATTAAACACTGCATTTCAAGAATATCTTCTTTTATGCTCTAACTTCCGCATGTACACTTAAAATCCATGACCTCGTACAGTCAAAGCTTAACTGTAGCCGTTCCTACTTGTTTCTTTTCATTTGAGAGTGTTTCTCTAAATGTTGTATCAATTTCATATTCTTGACATTTAGGGTAACTATATTGATATTATGTTTTTAGGTCATGGATATTAAAAAAATCATGACCTTTTGCGTTTGTCCTAATGTGCGTATTAGGCAGAAGGAGGCGTCTGCGAGCCCATAAACTATATACATTCTTGATCAGCATCAACATCCGAGTTGATATAGCCCTGTCTGTCTGTCCGTCTGCCTGTATGAACATCGAGATCTCAGAAACTATAAAAGCTAGAGCTACAAAATTTGGAGACAACATGTAAACACTTGGTAGGAAGCTGAAGTTTATTTTAGATGTTGGCCACGCCTCCTTCCGCCTCCGTAAATCGAAAAAAACGATTTCCAAGCATCATGTTAAAGCTAGAACGTTCAGTTTTGGCACACACAATACTAATCATGATCTTAATAATCTCAGAAAATTTGGTTACAATCGGACAAAAAACACAGAAGTTATTAACGAATTACTTTTATAAGGTGAAATCGGGTGCAGCTGCACCTGTACAGCTAATTGTCCTTCAGTCGATGGTCGCTCTTTATTATTCATCCATTCAGTAAAATTGGGTGACTGATATCTCACAGTCGAGGCAACTCGACAGTAGCTTTCTTACATGTTTTACCCAATAATTATTATAATTTTCATAAATTTATAACATTATTAAACACTGCATTTCAAGAATATCTTCTTTTATGCTCTAACTTCCGCATGTACACTTAAAATCCATGACCTCGTACAGTCAAAGCTTAACTGTAGCCGTTCCTACTTGTTTCTTTTCATTTGAGAGTGTTTCTCTAAATGTTGTATCAATTTCATATTCTTGACATTTAGGGTAACTATATTGATATTATGTTTTTAGGTCATGGATATTAAAAAAATCATGACCTTTTGCGTTTGTCCTAATGTGCGTATTAGGCAGAAGGAGGCGTCTGCGAGCCCATAAACTATATACATTCTTGATCAGCATCAACATCCGAGTTGATATAGCCCTGTCTGTCTGTCCGTCTGCCTGTATGAACATCGAGATCTCAGAAACTATAAAAGCTAGAGCTACAAAATTTGGAGACAACATGTAAACACTTGGTAGGAAGCTGAAGTTTATTTTAGATGTTGGCCACGCCTCCTTCCGCCTCCGTAAATCGAAAAAAACGATTTCCAAGCATCATGTTAAAGCTAGAACGTTCAGTTTTGGCACACACAATACTAATCATGATCTTAATAATCTCAGAAAATTTGGTTACAATCGGACAAAAAACACAGAAGTTATTAACGAATTACTTTTATAAGGTGAAATCGGGTGCAGCTGCACCTGTACAGCTAATTGTCCTTCAGTCGATGGTCGCTCTTTATTATTCATCCATTCAGTAAAATTGGGTGACTGATATCTCACAGTCGAGGCAACTCGACAGTAGCTTTCTTACATGTTTTACCCAATAATTATTATAATTTTCATAAATTTATAACATTATTAAACACTGCATTTCAAGAATATCTTCTTTTATGCTCTAACTTCCGCATGTACACTTAAAATCCATGACCTCGTACAGTCAAAGCTTAACTGTAGCCGTTCCTACTTGTTTCTTTTCATTTGAGAGTGTTTCTCTAAATGTTGTATCAATTTCATATTCTTGACATTTAGGGTAACTATATTGATATTATGTTTTTAGGTCATGGATATTAAAAAAATCATGACCTTTTGCGTTTGTCCTAATGTGCGTGTTAGGCAGAAGGAGGCGTCTGCGAGCCCATAAACTATATACATTCTTGATCAGCATCAACATCCGAGTTGATATAGCCCTGTCTGTCTGTCCGTCTGCCTGTATGAACATCGAGATCTCAGAAACTATGAAAGCTAGAGCTACAAAATTTGGAGACAACATGTAAACACTTGGTAGGAAGCTGAAGTTTATTTTAGATGTTGGCCACGCCTCCTTCCGCCTCCGTAAATCGAAAAAAACGATTTCCAAGCATCATGTTAAAGGTAGAACGTTCAGTTTTGGCACACACAATACTAATCATGATCTTAATAATCTCAGAAAATTTGGTTACAATCGGACAAAAAACACAGAAGTTATTAACGAATTACTTTTATATGGTGAAATCGCGTGCAGATGCACCTGTACAGCTAATTGTCCTTCAGTCGATGGTCGCTCTTTATTATTCATCCATTCAGTAAAATTGGGTGACTAATATCTCACAGTCGAGGCAACTCGACAGTAGCTTTCTTACATGTTTTACCCAATAATTATTATAATTTTCATAAATTTATAACATTATTAAACACTGCATTTCAAGAATATCTTCTTTTATGCTCTAACTTCCGCATGTACACTTAAAATCCATGACCTCGTACAGTCAAAGCTTAACTGTAGCCGTTCCTACTTGTTTCTTTTCATTTGAGAGTGTTTCTCTAAATGTTGTATCAATTTCATATTCTTGACATTTAGGGTAACTATATTGATATTATGTTTTTAGGTCATGGATATTAAAAAAATCATGACCTTTTGCGTTTGTCCTAATGTGCGTATTAGGCAGAAGGAGGCGTCTGCGGGCCCATAAACTATATACATTCTTGATCAGCATCAACATCCGAGTTGATATAGCCCTGTCTGTCTGTCCGTCTGCCTGTATGAACATCGAGATCTCAGAAACTATAAAAGCTAGAGCTACAAAATTTGGAGACAACATGTAAACACTTGGTAGGAAGCTGAAGTTTATTTTAGATGTTGGCCACGCCTCCTTCCGCCTCCGTAAATCGAAAAAAACGATTTCCAAGCATCATGTTAAAGCTAGAACGTTCAGTTTTGGCACACACAATACTAATCATGATCTTAATAATCTCAGAAAATTTGGTTACAATCGGACAAAAAACACAGAAGTTATTAACGAATTACTTTTATAAGGTGAAATCGGGTGCAGCTGCACCTGTACAGCTAATTGTCCTTCAGTCGATGGTCGCTCTTTATTATTCATCCATTCAGTAAAATTGGGTGACTGATATCTCACAGTCGAGGCAACTCGACAGTAGCTTTCTTACATGTTTTACCCAATAATTATTATAATTTTCATAAATTTATAACATTATTAAACACTGCATTTCAAGAATATCTTCTTTTATGCTCTAACTTCCGCATGTACACTTAAAATCCATGACCTCGTACAGTCAAAGCTTAACTGTAGCCGTTCCTACTTGTTTCTTTTCATTTGAGAGTGTTTCTCTAAATGTTGTATCAATTTCATATTCTTGACATTTAGGGTAACTATATTGATATTATGTTTTTAGGTCATGGATATTAAAAAATCATGACCTTTTGCGTTTGTCCTAATGTGCGTATTAGGCAGAAGGAGGCGTCTGCGAGCCCATAAACTATATACATTCTTGATCAGCATCAACATCCGAGTTGATATAGCCCTGTCTGTCTGTCCGTCTGCCTGTATGAACATCGATATCTCAGAAACTATAAAAGCTAGAGCTACAAAATTTGGAGACAACATGTAAACACTTGGTAGGAAGCTGAAGTTTATTTTAGATGTTGGCCACGCCTCCTTCCGCCTCCGTAAATCGAAAAAAACGATTTCCAAGCATCATGTTAAAGCTAGAACGTTCAGTTTTGGCACACACAATACTAATCATGATCTTAATAATCTCCGAAAATTTGTTTACAATCGGACAAAAAACACAGAAGTTATTAAGGAATTACTTTTATAAGGTGAAATCGGGTGCAGCTGCACCTGACAGCTAATTGTCCTTCAGTCGATGGTCGCTCTTTATTATTCATCCATTCAGTAAAATTGGGTGACTGATATCTCACAGTCGAGGCAACTCGACAGTAGCTTTCTTACATGTTTTACACAATAATTATTATTATCTATCTATATATATATAAAAATCAATTGCTGTTCGTTAGTCTCGCTAAAACTCGAGAACGGCTGAACGGATTTATCTTATCTTGGTCTTGAATTATTCGTGGAGGTCTAGGGAAGGTTTAAAAGGTGAGAAAAATTCGAATAATTTCCGCGAAAACCCTAAAAACAGCCCTTTTCCCATTCAAAAAAAGTGTTGCCTACCCAAAGAACAATTTAGGGCAGCAAAAAAGTCGAACGACAAGTAGGCTGCGTTCATCAAGCCTGGACAAAAAAATCGAACGACATGCAAGCCTAGATATTTTATTTGGAAATCGTAATACGGATTTGCAACACACATGCTTCATTAAATTCTAAGATTTTGTGAGAGTTCAATCGTACTTCTATATATATAAAAATTGACAAATTGGCTCTGAAGGCCGAAATCGAAATTATACGTGTATGTTTTTTCATTCGCTGTGCATCGTCCGTTGAGTGATTATCAGAATAAAAATAATAAAATAAATAAATCCGAAATCGAAATTATACGTGTATGTTTTTCATTGGTGCATCGTTCATTGAGTGATTTTTAGAAATAAATAAATAAAATAAAAAAAATAAAATAAATAAAATAAATAAAATAAATAAAATAAATAAAATAAATAAAATAAATAAAATAAATAAAATAAATAAAATAAATAAAATAAATAAAATAAATAAAATAAATAAAATAAATAAAATAAATAAAATAAAATAAAATAAAATAAATAAAATAAATAAATTAAATAAAAAATGGGAAATTTTTTCAGAAACGGGAAATGGAAATCTTTGCAAAAAGGGAAATAGGAAATTGGAAATGGGAAAGCTTTGCAAAAACGGGAAATAGGAAATGGGAAATCTTTGCAAAAACGGGAAATAGGAAATGGGAAATGGGAAATGGAAATCTTTGCAAAAACGGGAAATAGGAAATGGGAAATAGGAAATCTTTGCAAAAACGGGAAATGGGAAATAGGAAATCTTTGCAAAAACGGAAAATAGGAAATAGGAAATCTTTGCAAAAATGGGAAATAGGAAATGGGAAATAGGAAATCTTTGCAAAACGGAAATGGGAAATAGGAAATCTTTGCAAAGAAATGGGAAATAGGAAATCTTTGCAAAAACCGGAAATGGGGAATAGGAAATCTTTGTAAAAACCGGAAATAGGAAATCGGAGATTGTTAGAACTTTTTCAGATTAATAGATATTTAATTTTTTTGTATTTTCTCCAATTAAAAAAAAGGCTTATTTATTGCCATTAAGGCGGAACAAAGTTCGCCGGGTCACTCTGATTTCTAAGTTAAGCAACATGATGTATCGAAAATAATAATAAAACTTCATGCTTTATTCAATAAATGATTTTTCATTAATAATTATTTTTGTTTGTTTTAAAATCATTTATGCTTATATATATACAAAAAACTTAAAGGAATTTTCATGAAAATTTTTGAAAACAGCCCTTTTCCCATTCAAAAAAAGTGTTGCCTACCCAAAGAACAATTTAGGGCAGTAAAAAAGTCGAACGACAAGTAGGCTGCGTTCATCAAGCCTGGACAAAAAAATCGAACGACAAGCAAGCCTAGATATTTTATTTGGAAATCGTAATACGGATTTGCAACACACATGCTTCATTGAATTCTAAGATTTTGTGAGAGTTCAATCGTACTTCTATATATATAAAAATTGACAAATTTTATTTGGAAAAAAATTGACAAATTTTATTTGAAAATTTTATTTTGGAATATTATTTTCGTGTTACGGATTTTCGAACGACAAGCAAGCCTGGATATTTTATTTTTATTTGGAAAAAAATCCTCAAAACAGCTCTGAATTTAAATTGGAAAAATCGTTTTTAGCAACAAACTCCAACACCAAAGGAGGCTCTGAAGGCCGAAATCGAAATTATACGTGTATGTTTTTTCATTCGCTGTGCATCGTTCATTGAGTGATTTTTAGAAATAAATAAAATAATTAAAATAAAATAAAATAAATAAAATAAATAAAATAAATAAAATAAAATAAAATAAATAAAATAAAATAAATAAAATAAATAAAATAAATAAAATAAATAAAATAAATAAAATAAATAAAATAAATAAAATAAAATAAAATAAATAAAATAAAATAAAATAAAATAAAATAAAATAAAATAAATAAAATAAATAGGAAATGGGAAATGGGAAATCTTTGCAGAAACGGGAAATGGGAAATCTTTGCAAAAACGGGAAATGGGAAATCTTTGCAAAAACGGGAAATGGGAAATCTTTGCAAAAACGGGAAATAGGAAATGGGAAATCTTTGCAAAAACGGGAAATAAGAAATCTTTGCAAAAACGGGAAATAGGAAATGGGGAAATGGGAAATCTTTGCAAAAACGGGAAATAGGAAATGGGAAATCTTTGCAAAAACGGGAAATAGGAAATCTTTGCAAAAACGGGAAATAGGAAATGGGAAATAAGAAATCTTTGCAAAAACGGGAAATAGGAAATGGAAAATAAAAAATGGGAAATGGGAAATCTTTGCAAAAACGGGAAATAGGAAATGGGAAATAGGAAATCTTTGCAAAAACGGGAAATAGGAAATCTTTGCAAAAACGGGAAATAGGAAATAGGAAATCTTTGCAAAAACGGGAAATAGAAAATGGGAAATAGGAAATCTTTGCAAAAACGGGAAATAGGAAATGGGAAATGGAAAATCTTTGCAAAAAACGGAAATAGGAAATGGGAAATAGAAATCTTTGCAAAAAACGGGAAATGGGAAATAGGAAATCTTTGTAAAAACCGGAAATAGGAAATCGGAGATTTTTAGAACTTTTTCAGATTAATAGATATTTAATTTTTTTTGTATTTTCTCCAATTAAAAAAAAAGGCTTTTTTATTGCCATTAAGGCGGAACAAAGTTCGCCGGGTCACTAAATGATTTTTCATTAATAATTATTTTGTTTGTTTTAAAATCATTTTATACAAAAGATTAGGCCTTTTATTTATCGATGAGGCAGTAAGAAATCTGCCGGGTCAGCTAGTTATCTATATATATAAAAATCAATTGCTGTTCGTTAGTCTCGCTAAAACTCGAGAACGGCTGAACGGATTTATCTTATCTTGGTCTTGAATTATTCGTGGAGGTCTAGGGAAGGTTTAAAAGGTGAGAAAAATTCGAATAATTTCCGCGAAAACCCTAAAAACAGCCCTTTTCCCATTCAAAAAAAGTGTTGCCTACCCAAAGAACAATTTAGGGCAGTAAAAAAAGTCGAACGACAAGTAGGCTGCGTTCATCAAGCCTGGACAAAAAATCGAACGACAAGCAAGCCTAGATATTTTATTTGGAAATCGTAATACGGATTTGCAACACACATGCTTCATTGAATTCTAAGATTTTGTGAGAGTTCAATCGTACTTCTATATATATAAAAATTGACAAATTTTATTTGGAAAAAAATTGACAAATTTTATTTGAAAATTTTATTTTGGAATATTATTTTCGTGTTACGGATTTTCGAACGACAAGCAAGCCTGGATATTTTATTTTTATTTGGAAAAAAAATCCTCAAAACAGCTCTGAATTTAAATTGGAAAAATCGTTTTTAGCAACAAACTCCAACACCAAAGGAGGCTCTGAAGGCCGAAATCGAAATTATACGTGTATGTTTTTTCATTCGCTGTGCATCGTTCATTGAGTGATTTTTAGAAATAAATAAAATAATTAAAATAAAATAAAATAAATAAAATAAATAAAATAAATAAAATAAATAAAATAAATAAAATAAATAAAATAAAATAAAATAAATAAAATAAAATAAATAAAATAAATAAAATAAATAAAATAAATAAAATAAATAAAATAAAATAAAATAAAATAAAATAAATAAAATAAATAAAATAAAATAAAATAAAAAATAAAATAAATAAAATAAAATAAAAAATAAAATAAATAGGAAATGGGAAATGGGAAATCTTTGCAGAAACGGGAAATGGGAAATCTTTGCAAAAACGGGAAATGGGAAATCTTTGCAAAAACGGGAAATAGGAAATCTTTGCAAAAACGGGAAATAGGAAATGGGAAATCTTTGCAAAAACGGGAAATAAGAAATCTTTGCAAAAACGGGAAATAGGAAATGGGGAAATGGGAAATCTTTGCAAAAACGGGAAATAGGAAATGGGAAATCTTTGCAAAAACGGGAAATAGGAAATCTTTGCAAAAACGGGAAATAGGAAATGGGAAATAAGAAATCTTTGCAAAAACGGGAAATAGGAAATCTTTGCAAAAACGGGAAATAGGAAATGGAAAATAAAAAATGGGAAATGGGAAATCTTTGCAAAAACGGGAAATAGGAAATGGGAAATAGGAAATCTTTGCAAAAACGGGAAATAGGAAATCTTTGCAAAAACGGGAAATAGGAAATAGGAAATCTTTGCAAAAACGGGAAATAGAAAATGGGAAATAGGAAATCTTTGCAAAGACGGGAAATAGGAAATGGAAATGGGAAATCTTTGCAAAAACGGGAAATAGGAAATCTTTGCAAAAACGGGAAATAGGAAATCTTTGTAAAAAACCGGAAATAGGAAATCGGAGATTTTAGAACTTTTTCAGATTAATAGATATTTAATTTTTTTGTATTTTCTCCAATTAAAAAAAAAGGCTTTTTATTGCCATTAAGGCGGAACAAAGTTCGCCGGGTCACTAAATGATTTTTCATTAATAATTATTTTGTTTGTTTTAAAATCATTTTATACAAAAGATTAGGTCTTTTATTTATCGATGAGGCAGTAAGAAATCTGCCGGGTCAGCTAGTCTATCTATATATATAAAAATCAATTGCTGTTCGTTAGTCTCGCTAAAACTCGAGAACGGCTGAACGGATTTATCTTATCTTGGTCTTGAATTATTCGTGGAGGTCTAGGGAAGGTTTAAAAGGTGAGAAAAATTCGAATAATTGCCGAGAAAATCCTCAAAACAGCTCTGAATTTAAATTGAAAAAATCGTTTTTAGCAACAAACTCCAACACCAAAGGAGGCTCTGAAGGCCGAAATCGAAATTATACGTGTATGTTTTTTCATTCGCTGTGCATCGTCGTCCGTTGAGTGATTATCAGAATAAAAATAATAAAATAAATAAATCCGAAACCGAAATTATACGTGTATGTTTTTTCATTCGCTGTGCATCGTTCATTGAGTGATTTTAGAAATAAATAAAATAAAATAAATAAAATAAATAAAATAAATTAAATAGGAAATGGGAAATGGGAAATCTTTGCAGAAACGGGAAATGGGAAGTCTTTGCAAAAACGGGATATGGGAAATCTTTGCAAAAACGTGAAATAGGAAATGGGAAATCTTTGCAAAAACGGGAAATAGGAAATCTTTGCAAAAACGGGAAATAGGAAATGGGGAAATGGGAAATCTTTGCAAAAACGGAAATAGGAAATCTTTGCAAAAACGGGAAATGAGAAATAGGAAATCTTTGCAAAAACGGGAAATGGGAAATAGGAAATCTATGCAAAAACCATCGGAAATGGGAAACCGGAATAGGAAATCGGAGATTGTTAGAACTTTTCAGATTAATGGATATTTAATTTTTTTTGTATTTTCTCCAATTAAAAAAAGGCTTATTTATTGCCATTAAGGCGGAACAAGGAAATGGGAAATAGGAAATCTTTGCAAAAAACGGGAAATAGGCAGTGGGAAATAGGAAATCTTTGCAAAAACGGGAAATAGGAAATCTTTGCAAAAACGGCTGTGAAAAGACTGATGAATAACGTCATTGAGGCGACAATCATAAAAGGAAAATACAAAGGAGAGGATGTCTTGATCCCGCGGATACCGATGATTCCAACGGACTTACCATTCGATTTTTAATGCTTACAATTTCCAGTACGTCTGGCCTTTGCGATGACCATAAATAAATCGCAAGGACAGTCTTTTGAAGTTTGTGGAATCCCTGTTTCGCGCATGGACAATTATACGTCGCGTGTTCGCGCGTCGGAAAACCGTCTTCTTTGTTTATTTACGCACCAAAAACAAAACAAAAATATAGTTTATGAGAAAGCTTTAAATTAATTAACAGACTGTGTTTTCACAGTGTGTGTCTGTGAATATCAAATTTAAACCTGATAAATAGCCAGTATTTCAGGAAAACTCTGATTTCTAAGTAAGCAACATGATGTGTCGAAAATAATAATAAAACTTCATGCTTTATTCAATAAATGATTTTTCATTAATAATTATTTTGTTTGTTTTAAAATCATTTTATACAAAAGATTAGGTCTTTTATTTATCGATGAGGCAGTAAGAAATCTGCCGGGTCAGCTAGTCTATATATATAAAAATCAATTGCTGTTCGTTAGTCTCGCTAAAACTCGAGAACGGCTGAACGGATTTATCTTATCTTGGTCTTGAATTATTCGTGGAGGTCCAGGGAAGGTTTAAAAGGTGAGAAAAATTCGAATAATTGCCGGGAAAATCCTCAAAACAGCTCTGAATTTAAATTGAAAAAATCGTTTTTAGCAACAAACTCCAACACCAAAGGAGGCTCTGAAGGCCGAAATCGAAATTATACGTGTATGTTTTTTCATTCGCTGTGCATCGTCCGTTGAGTGATTATCAGAATAAAAATAATAAAATAAATAAATCCGAAATCGAAATTATTGAGTGATTTTTAGAAATAAATAAAATAAATAAAATAAAATAAATAAAATAAATAAAATAAAATAAATAAAATAAATAAAATAAATAAAATAAATTAAATGGGAAATGGGAAATCTTTGCAGAAACGGAAAATGGGAAATCTTTGCAAAAACGGGAAATGGGAAATCTTTGCGAAAACGTGAAATAGGAAATGGGAAATCTTTGCAAAAACGGGAAATAGGAAATCTTTGCAAAAAGGGGAAATAGGAAATGGGAAATCTTTGCAAAAACGGGAAATAGGAAATGGGAAATCTTTGCAAAAACGGGAAATAGGAAATCTTTGCAACAACGGGAAATGGGAAATCTTTGCAAAAACGGGAAATAGGAAATCTTTGGAAAAAGGGAAAAAGGAAATGGAAAATAAAAAATGGGAAATGGGAAATCTTTGCAAAAACGGGAAATAGGAAATGGGAAATAGGAAATCTTTGCAAAAACGGGAAATAGGAAATGGGAAATAGGAAATCTTTGCAAAAAACGGAAATAGGAAATCTTTGCAAAAACGGCAAATAGGAAATAGGAAATCTTTGCAAAAACGGGAAATGAGAAATAGGAAACCTTTGCAAAAACGGCAAATGGGAAATAGGAAATCTATGCAAAAACCGGAAATGGGAAATAGGAAGTCTTTGCAAATACCGGAAATGGGAAACCGGAATAGGAAAACGGAGATTGTTAGAACTTTTTCAGATTAATAGATATTTAATTTTTTTTGTATTTTCTCCAATTAAAAAAAGGCTTATTTATTGCCATTAAGGCGGAACAAGGAAATGGGAAATAGGAAATCTTTGCAAAAACGGGAAATAGGAAGTGGGAAATAGGAAATCTTTGCAAAAACGGGAAATAGGAAATCTTTGCAAAAACGGCTGTGAAAAGACTGATGAATAACGTCATTGAGGCGACAATCATAAAAGGAAAATACAAAGGAGAGGATGTCTTGATCCCGCGGATACCGATGATTCCAACGGACTTACCATTCGATTTTAAATGCTTACAATTTCCAGTACGTCTGGCCTTTGCGATGACCATAAATAAATCGCAAGGACAGTCTTTTGAAGTTTGTGGAATCCCTGTTTCGCGCATGGACAATTATACGTCGCGTGTTCGCGCGTCGGAAAACCGTCTTCTTTGTTTATTTACGCACCACAAAACAAAACAAAAAATATAGTTTATGAGAAAGCTTTAAATTAATTAACAGACTGTATTTTCACAGTGTGTGTCTGTGAATATCAAATTTAAACCTTATAAATAGCCAGTATTTCAGGAAAACTCTGATTTCTAAGTAAGCAACATGATGTATCGAAAATAATAATAAAACTTCATGCTTTATTCAATAAATGATTTTTCATTAATAATTATTTTGTTTGTTTTAAAATCATTTTATACAAAAGATTAGGTCTTTTATTTATCGATGAGGCAGTAAGAAATCTGCCGGGTCAGCTAGTCTATATATATAAAAATCAATTGCTGTTCGTTAGTCTCGCTAAAACTCGAGAACGGCTGAACGGATTTATCTTATCTTGGTCTTGAATTATTCGTGGAGGTCTAGGGAAGGTTTAAAAGGTGAGAAAAATTCGAATAATTTCCGCGAAAACCCTAAAAACAGCCCTTTTCCCATTCAAAAAAAGTGTTGCCTACCCAAAGAACAATTTAGGGCAGCAAAAAAAGTCGAACGACAAGTAGGCTGCGTTCATCAAGCCTGGACAAAAAAATCGAACGACAAGCAAGCCTAGATATTTTATTTGGAAATCGTAATACGGATTTGCAACACACATGCTTCATTAAATTCTAAGATTTTGTGAGAGTTCAATCGTACTTCTATATATATAAAAATTGACAAATTGGCTCTGAAGGCCGAAATCGAAATTATACGTGTATGTTTTTTCATTCGCTGTGCATCGTCCGTTGAGTGATTATCAGAATAAAAATAATAAAATAAATAAATCCGAAATCGAAATTATACGTGTATGTTTTTTTCATTCGCTGTGCATCGTTCATTGAGTGATTTTTAGAAATAAATAAAATAAATAAAATAAATAAAATAAATAAAATAAATAAAATAAATAAAATAAATAAAATAAATAAAATAAATAAAATAAATAAAATAAATAAAATAAATAAAATAAATAAAATAAATAAATAAAATAAAATAAAATAAAATAAATAAATTAAATAAAAAATGGGAAATTTTTGCAGAAACGGGAAATGGGAAATCTTTGCAAAAACGGGAAATAGGAAATTGGAAATGGGAAAGCTTTGCAAAAACGGGAAATGGGAAATGGAAATCTTTGCAAAAACGGGAAATAGGAAATGGGAAATGGGAAATGGAAATCTTTGCAAAAACGGGAAATAGGAAATGGGAAATAGGAAATCTTTGCAAAAACGGGAAATGGGAAATATGAAATCTTTGCAAAAACGGAAAATAGGAAATAGGAAATCTTTGCAAAAACGGGAAATAGGAAATGGGAAATAGGAAATCTTTGCAAAAACGGGAAATGGGAAATAGGAAATCTTTGCAGAAATGGGAAATAAGAAATCTTTGCAAAAACCGGAAATGGGAAATAGGAAATCTTTGCAAAAACCGGAAATGGGAAATAGGAAATCTTTGTAAAAACCGGAAATAGGAAATCGGAGATTGTTAGAACTTTTCAGATTAATAGATATTTAATTTTTTTGTATTTTCTCCAATTAAAAAAAAGGCTTATTTATTGCCATTAAGGCGGAACAAAGTTCGCCGGGTCACTCTGATTTCTAAGTAAGCAACATGATGGATCGAAAATAATAATAAAACTTCATGCTTTATTCAATAAATGATTTTTCATTAATAATTATTTTGTTTGTTTTAAAATCATTTTATACAAAAGATTAGGTCTTTTATTTATCGATGAGGCAGTACGAAATCTGCCGGGTCAGCTAGTCTATATATATAAAAATCAATTGCTGTTCGTTAGTCTCGCTAAAACTCGAGAACGGCTGAACGGATTTATCTTATCTTGGTCTTGAATTATTCGTGGAGGTCTAGGGAAGGTTTAAAAGGTGAGAAAAATTCGAATAATTTCCGCGAAAACCCTAAAAACAGCCCTTTTCCCATTCAAAAAAAGTGTTGCCTACCCAAAGAACAATTTAGGGCAGTAAAAAAGTCGAACGACAAGTAGGCTGCGTTCATCAAGCCTGGACAAAAAAATCGAACGACAAGCAAGCCTAGATATTTTATTTGGAAATCGTAATACGGATTTGCATCACACATGCTTCATTGAATTCTAAGATTTTGTGAGAGTTCAATCGTACTTCTATATATATAAAAATTGACAAATTTTATTTGGAAAAAAATTGACAAATTTTATTTGAAAATTTTATTTTGGAATATTATTTTCGTGTTACGGATTTTCGAACGACAAGCAAGCCTGGATATTTTATTTTTATTTGGAAAAAAAATCCTCAAAACAGCTCTGAATTTAAATTGGAAAAATCGTTTTTAGCAACAAACTCCAACACCAAAGGAGGCTCTGAAGGCCGAAATCGAAATTATACGTGTATGTTTTTTCATTCGCTGTGCATCGTTCATTGAGTGATTTTTAGAAATAAATAAAATAATTTAAATAAAATAAAATAAATAAAATAAATAAAATAAATAAAATAAATAAAATAAATAAAATAAATAAAATAAAATAAAATAAATAAAATAAAATAAATAAAATAAATAAAATAAATAAAATAAAATAAAATAAAATAAAATAAATAAAATAAATAAAATAAATAAAATAAAATAAAATAAAATAAAATAAAATAAATAAAATAAAATAAAATAAAATAAAATAAATAAAATAAATAGGAAATGGGAAATGGGAAATCTTTGCAGAAACGGGAAATGGGAAATCTTTGCAAAAACGGGAAATGGGAAATCTTTGCAAAAACGGGAAATAGGAAATCTTTGCAAAAACGGGAAATAGGAAATGGGAAATCTTTGCAAAAACGGGAAATAAGAAATCTTTGCAAAAACGGGAAATAGGAAATGGGGAAATGGGAAATCTTTGCAAAAACGGGAAATAGGAAATGGGAAATCTTTGCAAAAACGGGAAATAGGAAATCTTTGCAAAAACGGGAAATAGGAAATGGGAAATAAGAAATCTTTGCAAAAACGGGAAATAGGAAATCTTTGCAAAAACGGGAAATAGGAAATGGAAAATAAAAAATGGGAAATGGGAAATCTTTGCAAAAACGGGAAATAGGAAATGGGAAATAGGAAATCTTTGCAAAAACGGGAAATAGGAAATCTTTGCAAAAACGGGAAATAGGAAATAGGAAATCTTTGCAAAAACGGGAAATAGAAAATGGGAAATAGGAAATCTTTGCAAAAACGGGAAATAGGAAATGGGAAATGGGAAATCTTTGCAAAAACGGGAAATAGGAAATCTTTGCAAAAACGGGAAATGGGAAATAGGAAATCTTTGTAAAAACCGGAAATAGGAAATCGGAGATTTTTAGAACTTTTTCAGATTAATAGATATTTAATTTTTTTTGTATTTTCTCCAATTAAAAAAAAAGGCTTTTTTATTGCCATTAAGGCGGAACAAAGTTCGCCGGGTCACTAAATGATTTTTCATTAATAATTATTTTGTTTGTTTTAAAATCATTTTATACAAAAGATTAGGTCTTTTATTTATCGATGAGGCAGTAAGAAATCTGCCGGGTCAGCTAGTCTATATATATAAAAATCAATTGCTGTTCGTTAGTCTCGCTAAAACTCGAGAACGGCTGAACGGATTTATCTTATCTTGGTCTTGAATTATTCGTGGAGGTCTAGGGAAGGTTTAAAAGGTGAGAAAAATTCGAATAATTTCCGCGAAAACCCTAAAAACAGCCCTTTTCCCATTCAAAAAAAGTGTTGCCTACCCAAAGAACAATTTAGGGCAGCAAAAAAGTCGAACGACAAGTAGGCTGCGTTCATCAAGCCTGGACAAAAAAATCGAACGACAAGCAAGCCTAGATATTTTATTTGGAAATCGTAATACGGATTTGCAACACATATGCTTCATTGAATTCTAAGATTTTGTGAGAGTTCAATCGTATTTCTATATATATAAAATCTATCTATATATATAAAAATCAATTGCTGTTCGTTAGTCTCGCTAAAACTCGAGAACGGCTGAACGGATTTATCTTATCTTGGTCTTGAATTATTCGTGGAGGTCTAGGGAAGGTTTAAAAGGTGAGAAAAATTCGAATAATTTCCGCGAAAACCCTAAAAACAGCCCTTTTCCCATTCAAAAAAAGTGTTGCCTACCCAAAGAACAATTTAGGGCAGCAAAAAAGTCGAACGACAAGTAGGCTGCGTTCATCAAGCCTGGACAAAAAAATCGAACGACAAGCAAGCCTAGATATTTTATTTGGAAATCGTAATACGGATTTGCAACACATATGCTTCATTGAATTCTAAGATTTTGTGAGAGTTCAATCGTATTTCTATATACATAAAAATTGACAAATTGGCTCTGAAGGCCGAAATCGAAATTATACGTGTATGTTTTTTCATTCGCTGTGCATCGTCCGTTGAGTGATTATCAGAATAAAAATAATAAAATAAATAAATCCGAAATCGAAATTATACGTGTATGTTTTTTCATTCGCTGTGCATCGTTCATTGAGTGATTTTTAGAAATAAATAAAATAAATAAAATAATTAAAATAACATAAATAAAATAAAATAAATAAAATAAAATAAATAAAATAAATAAAATAAATAAAATTAATAAAATAAATAAAAAAATTAAAATAAAATAATTAAAATAAAATAATTAAAATAAAATAAATAAAATAAAATAAATAAAATAAAATAAATAAATTAAATAAATTAAATAAATTAAATAAATTAAATAAATTAAATAAAATAAATAAAATAAATAAAATAAATAAAATAAATAAAATAAATAAAATAAATAAAATAAATAAAATAAATAAAATAAATAAAATAAATAAAATAAATAAAATAAATAAAATAAATAAAATAAATAAAATAAATAAAATAAATAAAATAAATAAAATAAATAAAATAAATAAAATAAATAAAATAAATAAAATAAATAAAATAAATAAAATAAATAAAATAAATAAAATAAATAAAATAAATAAAATAAATAAAATAAATAAAATAAATAAAATAAATAAATTAAATAAATTAAATAAATTAAATAAATTAAATAAATTAAATAAATTAAATAAATTAAATAAATTAAATAAATTAAATAAATTAAATAAATTAAATAAATTAAATAAATTAAATAAATTAAATAAATTAAATAAATTAAATAAATTAAATAAATTAAATAAATTAAATAAATTAAATAAATTAAATAGGAAATGGGAAATCTTTGCAAAAACGGGAAATAGGAAATGGGAAATCTTTGCAAAAACGGGAAATAGGAAATGGGGAAATCTTTGCAAAAACGGGAAATAGGAAATGGAAAATAAGAATGGGAAATGGGAAATCTTTGCAAAAACGGGAAATAGGAAATGGGAAATAGGAAATCTTTGCAAAAACGGGAAATAGGAAATGGGAAATAGGAAATCTTTGCAAAAACGGGAAATAGGAAATGGGAAATAGGAAATCTTTGCAAAAACGGGAAGTAGGAAATAGGAAATCTTTGCAAAAACGGGAAATAGGAAATGGGAAATAAAATAGGAAATGGGAAATGGGATATCTTTGCAAAAACGGGAAATAGGAAATCTTTGCAAAAACGGGAAATAGGAAATGGGAAATGGGAAATCTTTGCAAAAACGGGAAATAGGAAATGGGAAATGGGATATCTTTGCAAAAACGGGAAATAGGAAATCTTTGCAAAAACGGGAAATAGGAAATGGGAAATGGGAAATCTTTGCAAAAACGGGAAATAGGAAATGGGAAATGGGAAATCTTTGCAAAAACGGGAAATAGGAAATGGGAAATAGGAAATCTTTGCAAAAACGGGATATAGGAAATGGGAAATAGGAAATCTTTGCAAAAACGGGAAATAGGAAATGGGAAATAGGAAATCTTTGTAAAAACGGGAAATAGGAAATAGGAAATCTTTGCAAAAACGGGAAATAGGAAATGGGAAATAGGAAATCTTTGCAAAAACGGGAAATGGGAAATAGGAAATCTTTGCAAAAACCGGAAATAGGAAATCTTTGCAAAAACCGGAAATGGGAAATAGGAAATCTTTGTAAAAACCGGAAATAGGAAATCGGAGATTGTTAGAACTTTTTCAGATTAATAGATATTTAATTTTTTTTGTATTTTCTTCAATTAAAAAAAAGACTTATTTATTACCATTAAGGCGGAACAAAGTTCGCCGGGTCACTCTGATTTCTAAGTAAGCAACATGATGTATCGAAAATAATAATTATAATAATTTAAAATCATTTTATACAAAAGATTAGGTCTTTTATCGATGAGGCAGTACGAAATCTGCCGGGTCAGCTAGTAATGTTATAAATTTATGAAAATTATAATAATTATTGGGTAAAACATGTAAGAAAGCTACTGTCGAGTTGCCTCGACTGTGAGATATTAGTCACCCAATTTTACTGAATGGATGAATAATAAAGAGCGACCATCGATTGAAGGACAATTAGCTGTACAGGTGCAGCTGCACCCGATTTCACCTTGTAAAAGTAATTCGTTAATAACTTCTATGTTTTTTGTCCGATTGTAACCAAATTTTTGAGATTATTAGAATCATGGTTAGTATTGTGTGTGCCAAAACTGAACGTTCTAGCTTTAACATGATGCTTGGAAATCGTTTTTTTCGATTTCCGGAGGCGGAAGGAGGCGTGGCCAACATCTATATATATAAAAATCAATTGCTGTTCGTTAGTCTCGCTAAAACTCGAGAACGGCTGAACGGATTTATCTTATCTTGGTCTTGAATTATTCGTGGAGGTCTAGGGAAGGTTTAAAAGGTGAGAAAAATTCGAATAATTGCCGGGAAAATCCTTAAAACAGCTCTGAATTTAAATTGAAAAAATCGTTTTTAGCAACAAACTCCAACACCAAAGGAGGCTCTGAAGGCCGAAATCGAAATTATACGTGTATGTTTTTTCATTCGCTGTGCATCGTCCGTTGAGTGATTATCAGAATAAAAATAATAAAATAAATGAATCCGAAATCGAAATTATACGTGTATGTTTTTTCATTCGCTGTGCATCGTTCATTGAGTGATTTTTAGAAATAAATAAAATAAAATAAATAAAATAAAATAAATAAAATAAATTAAATAGGAAATGGGAAATGGGAAATCTTTGCAGAAACGGGAAATGGGAAATCTTTGCAAAAACGGGAAATGGGAAATCTTTGCAAAAACGGGAAATAGGAAATGGGAAATCTTTGCAAAAACGGGAAATAGGAAATCTTTGCAAAAACGGGAAATAGGAAATGGGAAATCTTTGCAAAAACGGGAAATAGGAAATCTTTGCAAAAACGGGAAATGGGAAATCTTTGCAAAAACGGGAAATAGGAAATCTTTGGAAAAAGGGAATGGAAAATAAAAAATGGGAAATGGGAAATCTTTGCAAAAACGGGAAATAGGAAATGGGAAATAGGAAATCTTTGCAAAAACGGGAAATAGGAAATAGGAAATCTTTGCAAAAACGGGAAATAGGAAATCTTTGCAAAAACGGGAAATAGGAAATCTTTGCAAAAACGGGAAATGAGAAATAGGAAATCTTTGCAAAAACGGGAAATGGGAAATAGGAAATCTATGCAAAAACCGGAAATGGGAAATAGGAAATCTTTGCAAATACCGGAAATGGGAAACCGGAATAGGAAATCGGAGATTGTTAGAACTTTTTCAGATTAATAGATATTTAATTTTTTTTGTATTTTCTCCAATTAAAAAAAAGGCTTATTTATTGCCATTAAGGCGGAACAAGGAAATGGGAAATAGGAAATCTTTGCAAAAACGGGAAATAGGAAGTGGGAAATAGGAAATCTTTGCAAAAACGGGAAATAGGAAATCTTTGCAAAAACGGCTGTGAAAAGACTGATGAATAACGTCATTGAGGCGACAATCATAAAAGGAAAATACAAAGGATACCGATGATTCCAACGGACTTACCATTCGATTTTAAATGCTTACAATTTCCAGTACGTCTGGCCTTTGCGATGACCATAAATAAATCGCAAGGACAGTCTTTTGAAGTTTGTGGAATCCCTGCTTCGCGCATGGACAATTATACGTCGCGTGTTCGCGCGTCGGAAAACCGTCTTCTTTGTTTATTTACGCACCACAAAACAAAACAAAAAATATAGTTTATGAGAAAGCTTTAAATTAATTAACAGACTGTATTTTCACAGTGTGTGTTTGTGAATATCAAATTTAAACCTTATAAATAGCCAGTATTTCAGGAAAACTCTGATTTCTAAGTAAGCAACATGATGTATCGAAAATAATAATAAAACTTCATGCTTTATTCAATAAATGATTTTTCATTAATAATTATTTTGTTTGTTTTAAAATCATTTTATTTATCGATGAGGCAGTAAGAAATCTGCCGGGTCAGCTAGTCTAAAATAAATTTCAGCTGCCTACCAAGTGTGTACATGTTGTCTCCAAATTTTGTAGCTCTAGCTTTTATAGTTTCTGAGATCTCGATGTTCATACAGGCAGACGGACAGACAGACAGGGCTATATCAACTCGGATGTTGATGCTGATCAAGAATGTATATAATTTATGGGCTCGCAGACGCCTCCTTCTGCCTAATACGCACATTAGGACAAACGCAAAAGGTCATGATTTTTTTAATATCCATGACCTAAAAACATAATATCAATATAGTTACCCTAAATGTCAAGAATATGAAATTGATACAACATTTAGAGAAACACTCTCAAATGAAAAGAAACAAGTAGGAACGGCTACAGTTAAGCTTTGACTGTACGAGGTCATGGATTTTAAGTGTACATGCGGAAGTTAGAGCATAAAAGAAGATATTCTTGAAATGCAGTGTTTAATAATGTTATAAATTTATGAAAATTATAATAATTATTGGGTAAAACATGTAAGAAAGCTACTGTCGAGTTGCCTCGACTGTGAGATATTAGTCACCCAATTTTACTGAATGGATGAATAATAAAGAGCGACCATCGATTGAAGGACAATTAGCTGTACAGGTGCAGCTGCAGCCGATTTCACCTTATAAAAGTAATTCGTTAATAACTTCTATGTTTTTTGTCCGATTTTAACCAAATTTTTGAGATTATTAAGATCATGGTTAGTATTGTGTGTGCCAAAACTGAACGTTTTAGATTTAACACAATGCTTGGAAATCGTTTTTTCGATTTCCGGAGGCGGAAGGAGGCGTGGCCAACATCTAAAATAAATTTCAGCTGCCTACCAAGTGTGTACATGTTGTCTCCAAATTTTGTAGCTCTAGCTTTTATAGTTTCTGAGATCTCGATGTTCATACAGGCAGACGGACAGACAGACAGGGCTATATCAACTCGGATGTTGATGCTGATCAAGAATGTATATAATTTATGGGCTCGCAGACGCCTCCTTCTGCCTAATACGCACATTAGGACAAACGCAAAGGTCATGATTTTTTTAATATCCATGACCTAAAAACATAATATCAATATAGTTACCCTAAATGTCAAGAATATGAAATTGATACAACATTTAGAGAAACACTCTCAAATGAAAAGAAACAAGTAGGAACGGCTACAGTTAAGCTTTGACTGTACGACGTCATGGATTTTAAGTGTACATGCGGAAGTTAGAGCATAAAAGAAGATATTCTTGAAATGCAGTGTTTAAAAATGTTATAAATTTATGAAAATTATAATAATTATTGGGTAAAACATGTAAGAAAGCTACTGTCGAGTTGCCTCGACTGTGAGATATTAGTCACCCAATTTTACTGAATGGATGAATAATAAAGAGCGACCATCGATTGAAGGACAATTAGCTGTACAGGTGCAGCTGCAGCCGATTTCACCTTATAAAAGTAATTCGTTAATAACTTCTATGTTTTTTGTGTTTGTAACCAAATTTTTTGAGATTATTAAGATCATGGTTAGTATTGTGTGTGCCAAAACTGAACGTTCGTTCGTTAATAACTTCTATGTTTTTTGTCCGATTGTAACCAAATTTTTTGAGATTATTAAGATCATGGTTAGTATTGTGTGTGCCAAAACTGAACGTTCTAGCTTTAACATGATGCTTGGAAATCGTTTTTTTCGATTTCCGGAGGCGGAAGGAGGCGTGGCCAACATCTAAAATAAATTTCAGCTGCCTACCAAGTGTGTACATGTTGTCTCCAAATTTTGTAGCTCTAGCTTTTATAGTTTCTGAGATCTCGATGTTCATACAGGCAGACGGACAGACAGACAGGGCTACATCAACTCGGATGTTGATGCTGATCAAGAATGTATATAATTTATGGGCTCGCAGACGCCTCCTTCTGCCTAATACGCACATTAGGACAAACGCAAAAGGTCATGATTTTTTTAATATCCATGACCTAAAAACATAATATCAATATAGTTACCCTAAATGTCAAGAATATGAAATTGATACAACATTTAGAGAAACACTCTCAAATGAAAAGAAACAAGTAGGAACGGCTACAGTTAAGCTTTGACTGTACGAGGTCATGGATTTTAAGTGTACATGCGGAAGTTAGAGCATAAAAGAAGATATTCTTGAAATGCAGTGTTTAATAATGTTATAAATTTATGAAAATTATAATAATTATTGTGTAAAACATGTAAGAAAGCTACTGTCGAGTTGCCTCGACTGTGAGATATTAGTCACCCAATTTTACTGAATGGATGAATAATAAAGAGCGACCATCGATTGAAGGACAATTAGCTGTACAGGTGCAGCTGCACTCGATTTCACCTTGTAAAAGTAATTCGTTAATAACTTCTATGTTTTTTGTCCGATTGTAACCAAATTTTTTGAGATTATTAAGATCATGGTTAGTATTGTGTGTGCCAAAACTGAACGTTCTAGCTTTAACATGATGCTTGGAAATCGTTTTTTCGATTTCCGGAGGCGGAAGGAGGCGTGGCCAACATCTAAAATAAATTTCAGCTGCCTACCAAGTGTTTACATGTTGTCTCCAAATTTTGTAGCTCTAGCTTTTATAGTTTCTGAGATCTCGATGTTCATACAGGCAGACGGACAGACAGACAGGGCTATATCAACTCGGATGTTGATGCTGATCAAGAATGTATATAGTTTATGGGCTCGCAGACGCCTCCTTCTGCCTAATACGCACATTAGGACAAACGCAAAAGGTCATGATTTTTTTAATATCCATGACCTAAAAACATAATATCAATATAGTTACCCTAAATGTCAAGAATATGAAATTGATACAACATTTAGAGAAACACTCTCAAATGAAAAGAAACAAGTAGGAACGGCTACAGTTAAGCTTTGACTGTACGAGGTCATGGATTTTAAGTGTACATGCGGAAGTTAGAGCATAAAAGAAGATATTCTTGAAATGCAGTGTTTAATAATGTTATAAATTTATGAAAATTATAATAATTATTGGGTAAAACATGTAAGAAAGCTACTGTCGAGTTGCCTCGACTGTGAGATATTAGTCACCCAATTTTACTGAATGGATGAATAATAAAGAGCGACCATCGATTGAAGGACAATTAGCTGTACAGGTGCAGCTGCACCCGATTTCACCTTATAAAAGTAATTCGTTAATAACTTCTATGTTTTTTGTCCGATTGTAACCAAATTTTTTGAGATTATTAAGATCATGGTTAGTATTGTGTGTGCCAAAACTGAACGTTCTAGCTTTAACATGATGCTTGGAAATCGTTTTTTTCGATTTACGGAGGCGGAAGGAGGCGTGGCCAACATCTAAAATAAATTTCAGCTGCCTACCAAGTGTTTACATGTTGTCTCCAAATTTTGTAGCTCTAGCTTTTATAGTTTCTGAGATCTCGATGTTCATACAGGCAGACGGACAGACAGACAGGGCTATATCAACTCGGATGTTGATGCTGATCAAGAATGTATATAGTTTATGGGCTCGCAGACGCCTCCTTCTGCCTAATACGCACATTAGGACAAACGCAAAAGGTCATGATTTTTTTAATATCCATGACCTAAAAACATAATATCAATATAGTTACCCTAAATGTCAAGAATATGAAATTGATACAACATTTAGAGAAACACTCTCAAATGAAAAGAAACAAGTAGGAACGGCTACAGTTAAGCTTTGACTGTACGAGGTCATGGATTTTAAGTGTACATGCGGAAGTTAGAGCATAAAAGAAGATATTCTTGAAATGCAGTGTTTAATAATGTTATAAATTTATGAAAATTATAATAATTATTGGGTAAAACATGTAAGAAAGCTACTGTCGAGTTGCCTCGACTGTGAGATATTAGTCACCCAATTTTACTGAATGGATGAATAATAAAGAGCGACCATCGATTGAAGGACAATTAGCTGTACAGGTGCAGCTGCACCCGATTTCACCTTATAAAAGTAATTCGTTAATAACTTCTATGTTTTTTGTCCGATTGTAACCAAATTTTCTGAGAATATTAAGATCATGATTAGTATTGTGTGTGCCAAAACTGAACGTTCTAGCTTTAACATGATGCTTGGAAATCGTTTTTTCGATTTACGGAGGCGGAAGGAGGCGTGGCCAACATCTAAAATAAATTTCAGCTGCCTACCAAGTGTTTACATGTTGTCTCCAAATTTTGTAGCTCTAGCTTTTATAGTTTCTGAGATCTCGATGTTCATACAGGCAGACGGACAGACAGACAGGGCTATATCAACTCGGATGTTGATGCTGATCAAGAATGTATATAGTTTATGGGCTCGCAGACGCCTCCTTCTGCCTAATACGCACATTAGGACAAACGCAAAAGGTCATGATTTTTTTAATATCCATGACCTAAAAACATAATATCAATATAGTTACCCTAAATGTCAAGAATATGAAATTGATACAACATTTAGAGAAACACTCTCAAATGAAAAGAAACAAGTAGGAACGGCTACAGTTAAGCTTTGACTGTACGAGGTCATGGATTTTAAGTGTACATGCGGAAGTTAGAGCATAAAAGAAGATATTCTTGAAATGCAGTGTTTAATAATGTTATAAATTTATGAAAATTATAATAATTATTGGGTAAAACATGTAAGAAAGCTACTGTCGAGTTGCCTCGACTGTGAGATATTAGTCACCCAATTTTACTGAATGGATGAATAATAAAGAGCGACCATCGATTGAAGGACAATTAGCTGTACAGGTGCAGCTGCACCCGATTTCACCTTATAAAAGTAATTCGTTAATAACTTCTATGTTTTTTGTCCGATTGTAACCAAATTTTCTGAGAATATTAAGATCATGATTAGTATTGTGTGTGCCAAAACTGAACGTTCTAGCTTTAACATGATGCTTGGAAATCGTTTTTTTCGATTTACGGAGGCGGAAGGAGGCGTGGCCAACATCTAAAATAAATTTCAGCTGCCTACCAAGTGTTTACATGTTGTCTCCAAATTTTGTAGCTCTAGCTTTTATAGTTTCTGAGATCTCGATGTTCATACAGGCAGACGGACAGACAGACAGGGCTATATCAACTCGGATGTTGATGCTGATCAAGAATGTATATAGTTTATGGGCTCGCAGACGCCTCCTTCTGCCTAATACGCACATTAGGACAAACGCAAAAGGTCATGATTTTTTTAATATCCATGACCTAAAAACATAATATCAATATAGTTACCCTAAATGTCAAGAATATGAAATTGATACAACATTTAGAGAAACACTCTCAAATGAAAAGAAACAAGTAGGAACGGCTACAGTTAAGCTTTGACTGTACGAGGTCATGGATTTTAAGTGTACATGCGGAAGTTAGAGCATAAAAGAAGATATTCTTGAAATGCAGTGTTTAATAATGTTATAAATTTATGAAAATTATAATAATTATTGGGTAAAACATGTAAGAAAGCTACTGTCGAGTTGCCTCGACTGTGAGATATTAGTCACCCAATTTTACTGAATGGATGAATAATAAAGAGCGACCATCGATTGAAGGACAATTAGCTGTACAGGTGCAGCTGCACCCGATTTCACCTTATAAAAGTAATTCGTTAATAACTTCTATGTTTTTTGTCCGATTGTAACCAAATTTTTTGAGATTATTAAGATCATGGTTAGTATTGTGTGTGCCAAAACTGAACGTTCTAGCTTTAACATGATGCTTGGAAATCGTTTTTTTCGATTTACGGAGGCGGAAGGAGGCGTGGCCAACATCTAAAATAAATTTCAGCTGCCTACCAAGTGTTTACATGTTGTCTCCAAATTTTGTAGCTCTAGCTTTTATAGTTTCTGAGATCTCGATGTTCATACAGGCAGACGGACAGACAGACAGGGCTATATCAACTCGGATGTTGATGCTGATCAAGAATGTATATAGTTTATGGGCTCGCAGACGCCTCCTTCTGCCTAATACGCACATTAGGACAAACGCAAAAGGTCATGATTTTTTTAATATCCATGACCTAAAAACATAATATCAATATAGTTACCCTAAATGTCAAGAATATGAAATTGATACAACATTTAGAGAAACACTCTCAAATGAAAAGAAACAAGTAGGAACGGCTACAGTTAAGCTTTGACTGTACGAGGTCATGGATTTTAAGTGTACATGCGGAAGTTAGAGCATAAAAGAAGATATTCTTGAAATGCAGTGTTTAATAATGTTATAAATTTATGAAAATTATAATAATTATTGGGTAAAACATGTAAGAAAGCTACTGTCGAGTTGCCTCGACTGTGAGATATTAGTCACCCAATTTTACTGAATGGATGAATAATAAAGAGCGACCATCGATTGAAGGACAATTAGCTGTACAGGTGCAGCTGCACCCGATTTCACCTTATAAAAGTAATTCGTTAATAACTTCTATGTTTTTTGTCCGATTGTAACCAAATTTTCTGAGAATATTAAGATCATGATTAGTATTGTGTGTGCCAAAACTGAACGTTCTAGCTTTAACATGATGCTTGGAAATCGTTTTTTCGATTTACGGAGGCGGAAGGAGGCGTGGCCAACATCTAAAATAAATTTCAGCTGCCTACCAAGTGTTTACATGTTGTCTCCAAATTTTGTAGCTCTAGCTTTTATAGTTTCTGAGATCTCGATGTTCATACAGGCAGACGGACAGACAGACAGGGCTATATCAACTCGGATGTTGATGCTGATCAAGAATGTATATAGTTTATGGGCTCGCAGACGCCTCCTTCTGCCTAATACGCACATTAGGACAAACGCAAAAGGTCATGATTTTTTTAATATCCATGACCTAAAAACATAATATCAATATAGTTACCCTAAATGTCAAGAATATGAAATTGATACAACATTTAGAGAAACACTCTCAAATGAAAAGAAACAAGTAGGAACGGCTACAGTTAAGCTTTGACTGTACGAGGTCATGGATTTTAAGTGTACATGCGGAAGTTAGAGCATAAAAGAAGATATTCTTGAAATGCAGTGTTTAATAATGTTATAAATTTATGAAAATTATAATAATTATTGGGTAAAACATGTAAGAAAGCTACTGTCGAGTTGCCTCGACTGTGAGATATTAGTCACCCAATTTTACTGAATGGATGAATAATAAAGAGCGACCATCGATTGAAGGACAATTAGCTGTACAGGTGCAGCTGCACCCGATTTCACCTTATAAAAGTAATTCGTTAATAACTTCTATGTTTTTTGTCCGATTGTAACCAAATTTTCTGAGAATATTAAGATCATGATTAGTATTGTGTGTGCCAAAACTGAACGTTCTAGCTTTAACATGATGCTTGGAAATCGTTTTTTTCGATTTACGGAGGCGGAAGGAGGCGTGGCCAACATCTAAAATAAATTTCAGCTGCCTACCAAGTGTTTACATGTTGTCTCCAAATTTTGTAGCTCTAGCTTTTATAGTTTCTGAGATCTCGATGTTCATACAGGCAGACGGACAGACAGACAGGGCTATATCAACTCGGATGTTGATGCTGATCAAGAATGTATATAGTTTATGGGCTCGCAGACGCCTCCTTCTGCCTAATACGCACATTAGGACAAACGCAAAAGGTCATGATTTTTTTAATATCCATGACCTAAAAACATAATATCAATATAGTTACCCTAAATGTCAAGAATATGAAATTGATACAACATTTAGAGAAACACTCTCAAATGAAAAGAAACAAGTAGGAACGGCTACAGTTAAGCTTTGACTGTACGAGGTCATGGATTTTAAGTGTACATGCGGAAGTTAGAGCATAAAAGAAGATATTCTTGAAATGCAGTGTTTAATAATGTTATAAATTTATGAAAATTATAATAATTATTGGGTAAAACATGTAAGAAAGCTACTGTCGAGTTGCCTCGACTGTGAGATATTAGTCACCCAATTTTACTGAATGGATGAATAATAAAGAGCGACCATCGATTGAAGGACAATTAGCTGTACAGGTGCAGCTGCACCCGATTTCACCTTATAAAAGTAATTCGTTAATAACTTCTATGTTTTTTGTCCGATTGTAACCAAATTTTTTGAGATTATTAAGATCATGGTTAGTATTGTGTGTGCCAAAACTGAACGTTCTAGCTTTAACATGATGCTTGGAAATCGTTTTTTTCGATTTACGGAGGCGGAAGGAGGCGTGGCCAACATCTAAAATAAACTTCAGCTGCCTACCAAGTGTTTACATGTTGTCTCCAAATTTTGTAGCTCTAGCTTTTATAGTTTCTGAGATCTCGATGTTCATACAGGCAGACGGACAGACAGACAGGGCTATATCAACTCGGATGTTGATGCTGATCAAGAATGTATATAGTTTATGGGCTCGCAGACGCCTCCTTCTGCCTAATACGCACATTAGGACAAACGCAAAAGGTCATGATTTTTTTAATATCCATGACCTAAAAACATAATATCAATATAGTTACCCTAAATGTCAAGAATATGAAATTGATACAACATTTAGAGAAACACTCTCAAATGAAAAGAAACAAGTAGGAACGGCTACAGTTAAGCTTTGACTGTACGAGGTCATGGATTTTAAGTGTACATGCGGAAGTTAGAGCATAAAAGAAGATATTCTTGAAATGCAGTGTTTAATAATGTTATAAATTTATGAAAATTATAATAATTATTGGGTAAAACATGTAAGAAAGCTACTGTCGAGTTGCCTCGACTGTGAGATATTAGTCACCCAATTTTACTGAATGGATGAATAATAAAGAGCGACCATCGATTGAAGGACAATTAGCTGTACAGGTGCAGCTGCACCCGATTTCACCTTATAAAAGTAATTCGTTAATAACTTCTATGTTTTTTGTCCGATTGTAACCAAATTTTCTGAGAATATTAAGATCATGATTAGTATTGTGTGTGCCAAAACTGAACGTTCTAGCTTTAACATGATGCTTGGAAATCGTTTTTTTCGATTTACGGAGGCGGAAGGAGGCGTGGCCAACATCTAAAATAAACTTCAGCTGCCTACCAAGTGTTTACATGTTGTCTCCAAATTTTGTAGCTCTAGCTTTTATAGTTTCTGAGATCTCGATGTTCATACAGGCAGACGGACAGACAGACAGGGCTATATCAACTCGGATGTTGATGCTGATCAAGAATGTATATAGTTTATGGGCTCGCAGACGCCTCCTTCTGCCTAATACGCACATTAGGACAAACGCAAAAGGTCATGATTTTTTTAATATCCATGACCTAAAAACATAATATCAATATAGTTACCCTAAATGTCAAGAATATGAAATTGATACAACATTTAGAGAAACACTCTCAAATGAAAAGAAACAAGTAGGAACGGCTACAGTTAAGCTTTGACTGTACGAGGTCATGGATTTTAAGTGTACATGCGGAAGTTAGAGCATAAAAGAAGATATTCTTGAAATGCAGTGTTTAATAATGTTATAAATTTATGAAAATTATAATAATTATTGGGTAAAACATGTAAGAAAGCTACTGTCGAGTTGCCTCGACTGTGAGATATTAGTCACCCAATTTTACTGAATGGATGAATAATAAAGAGCGACCATCGATTGAAGGACAATTAGCTGTACAGGTGCAGCTGCACCCGATTTCACCTTATAAAAGTAATTCGTTAATAACTTCTATGTTTTTTGTCCGATTGTAACCAAATTTTCTGAGAATATTAAGATCATGATTAGTATTGTGTGTGCCAAAACTGAACGTTCTAGCTTTAACATGATGCTTGGAAATCGTTTTTTTCGATTTACGGAGGCGGAAGGAGGCGTGGCCAACATCTAAAATAAATTTCAGCTGCCTACCAAGTGTTTACATGTTGTCTCCAAATTTTGTAGCTCTAGCTTTTATAGTTTCTGAGATCTCGATGTTCATACAGGCAGACGGACAGACAGACAGGGCTATATCAACTCGGATGTTGATGCTGATCAAGAATGTATATAGTTTATGGGCTCGCAGACGCCTCCTTCTGCCTAATACGCACATTAGGACAAACGCAAAAGGTCATGATTTTTTTAATATCCATGACCTAAAAACATAATATCAATATAGTTACCCTAAATGTCAAGAATATGAAATTGATACAACATTTAGAGAAACACTCTCAAATGAAAAGAAACAAGTAGGAACGGCTACAGTTAAGCTTTGACTGTACGAGGTCATGGATTTTAAGTGTACATGCGGAAGTTAGAGCATAAAAGAAGATATTCTTGAAATGCAGTGTTTAATAATGTTATAAATTTATGAAAATTATAATAATTATTGGGTAAAACATGTAAGAAAGCTACTGTCGAGTTGCCTCGACTGTGAGATATTAGTCACCCAATTTTACTGAATGGATGAATAATAAAGAGCGACCATCGATTGAAGGACAATTAGCTGTACAGGTGCAGCTGCACCCGATTTCACCTTATAAAAGTAATTCGTTAATAACTTCTATGTTTTTTGTCCGATTGTAACCAAATTTTTTGAGATTATTAAGATCATGGTTAGTATTGTGTGTGCCAAAACTGAACGTTCTAGCTTTAACATGATGCTTGGAAATCGTTTTTTCGATTTACGGAGGCGGAAGGAGGCGTGGCCAACATCTAAAATAAACTTCAGCTGCCTACCAAGTGTTTACATGTTGTCTCCAAATTTTGTAGCTCTAGCTTTTATAGTTTCTGAGATCTCGATGTTCATACAGGCAGACGGACAGACAGACAGGGCTATATCAACTCGGATGTTGATGCTGATCAAGAATGTATATAGTTTATGGGCTCGCAGACGCCTCCTTCTGCCTAATACGCACATTAGGACAAACGCAAAAGGTCATGATTTTTTTAATATCCATGACCTAAAAACATAATATCAATATAGTTACCCTAAATGTCAAGAATATGAAATTGATACAACATTTAGAGAAACACTCTCAAATGAAAAGAAACAAGTAGGAACGGCTACAGTTAAGCTTTGACTGTACGAGGTCATGGATTTTAAGTGTACATGCGGAAGTTAGAGCATAAAAGAAGATATTCTTGAAATGCAGTGTTTAATAATGTTATAAATTTATGAAAATTATAATAATTATTGGGTAAAACATGTAAGAAAGCTACTGTCGAGTTGCCTCGACTGTGAGATATTAGTCACCCAATTTTACTGAATGGATGAATAATAAAGAGCGACCATCGATTGAAGGACAATTAGCTGTACAGGTGCAGCTGCACCCGATTTCACCTTATAAAAGTAATTCGTTAATAACTTCTATGTTTTTTGTCCGATTGTAACCAAATTTTTTGAGATTATTAAGATCATGGTTAGTATTGTGTGTGCCAAAACTGAACGTTCTAGCTTTAACATGATGCTTGGAAATCGTTTTTTTCGATTTCCGGAGGCGGAAGGAGGCGTGGCCAACATCTAAAATAAACTTCAGCTGCCTACCAAGTGTTTACATGTTGTCTCCAAATTTTGTAGCTCTAGCTTTTATAGTTTCTGAGATCTCGATGTTCATACAGGCAGACGGACAGACAGACAGGGCTATATCAACTCGGATGTTGATGCTGATCAAGAATGTATATAGTTTATGGGCTCGCAGACGCCTCCTTCTGCCTAATACGCACATTAGGACAAACGCAAAAGGTCATGATTTTTTTAATATCCATGACCTAAAAACATAATATCAATATAGTTACCCTAAATGTCAAGAATATGAAATTGATACAACATTTAGAGAAACACTCTCAAATGAAAAGAAACAAGTAGGAACGGCTACAGTTAAGCTTTGACTGTACGAGGTCATGGATTTTAAGTGTACATGCGGAAGTTAGAGCATAAAAGAAGATATTCTTGAAATGCAGTGTTTAATAATGTTATAAATTTATGAAAATTATAATAATTATTGGGTAAAACATGTAAGAAAGCTACTGTCGAGTTGCCTCGACTGTGAGATATTAGTCACCCAATTTTACTGAATGGATGAATAATAAAGAGCGACCATCGATTGAAGGACAATTAGCTGTACAGGTGCAGCTGCACCCGATTTCACCTTATAAAAGTAATTCGTTAATAACTTCTATGTTTTTTGTCCGATTGTAACCAAATTTTTGAGATTATTAAGATCATGGTTAGTATTGTGTGTGCCAAAACTGAACGTTCTAGCTTTAACATGATGCTTGGAAATCGTTTTTTCGATTTCCGGAGGCGGAAGGAGGCGTGGCCAACATCTAAAATAAACTTCAGCTGCCTACCAAGTGTTTACATGTTGTCTCCAAATTTTGTAGCTCTAGCTTTTATAGTTTCTGAGATCTCGATGTTCATACAGGCAGACGGACAGACAGACAGGGCTATATCAACTCGGATGTTGATGCTGATCAAGAATGTATATAGTTTATGGGCTCGCAGACGCCTCCTTCTGCCTAATACGCACATTAGGACAAACGCAAAAGGTCATGATTTTTTTAATATCCATGACCTAAAAACATAATATCAATATAGTTACCCTAAATGTCAAGAATATGAAATTGATACAACATTTAGAGAAACACTCTCAAATGAAAAGAAACAAGTAGGAACGGCTACAGTTAAGCTTTGACTGTACGAGGTCATGGATTTTAAGTGTACATGCGGAAGTTAGAGCATAAAAGAAGATATTCTTGAAATGCAGTGTTTAATAATGTTATAAATTTATGAAAATTATAATAATTATTGGGTAAAACATGTAAGAAAGCTACTGTCGAGTTGCCTCGACTGTGAGATATTAGTCACCCAATTTTACTGAATGGATGAATAATAAAGAGCGACCATCGATTGAAGGACAATTAGCTGTACAGGTGCAGCTGCACCCGATTTCACCTTATAAAAGTAATTCGTTAATAACTTCTATGTTTTTTGTCCGATTGTAACCAAATTTTTTGAGATTATTAAGATCATGGTTAGTATTGTGTGTGCCAAAACTGAACGTTCTAGCTTTAACATGATGCTTGGAAATCGTTTTTTTCGATTTCCGGAGGCGGAAGGAGGCGTGGCCAACATCTAAAATAAACTTCAGCTGCCTACCAAGTGTTTACATGTTGTCTCCAAATTTTGTAGCTCTAGCTTTTATAGTTTCTGAGATCTCGATGTTCATACAGGCAGACGGACAGACAGACAGGGCTATATCAACTCGGATGTTGATGCTGATCAAGAATGTATATAGTTTATGGGCTCGCAGACGCCTCCTTCTGCCTAATACGCACATTAGGACAAACGCAAAAGGTCATGATTTTTTAATATCCATGACCTAAAAACATAATATCAATATAGTTACCCTAAATGTCAAGAATATGAAATTGATACAACATTTAGAGAAACACTCTCAAATGAAAAGAAACAAGTAGGAACGGCTACAGTTAAGCTTTGACTGTACGAGGTCATGGATTTTAAGTGTACATGCGGAAGTTAGAGCATAAAAGAAGATATTCTTGAAATGCAGTGTTTAATAATGTTATAAATTTATGAAAATTATAATAATTATTGGGTAAAACATGTAAGAAAGCTACTGTCGAGTTGCCTCGACTGTGAGATATTAGTCACCCAATTTTACTGAATGGATGAATAATAAAGAGCGACCATCGATTGAAGGACAATTAGCTGTACAGGTGCAGCTGCACCCGATTTCACCTTATAAAAGTAATTCGTTAATAACTTCTATGTTTTTTGTCCGATTGTAACCAAATTTTTTGAGATTATTAAGATCATGGTTAGTATTGTGTGTGCCAAAACTGAACGTTCTAGCTTTAACATGATGCTTGGAAATCGTTTTTTTCGATTTCCGGAGGCGGAAGGAGGCGTGGCCAACATCTAAAATAAACTTCAGCTGCCTACCAAGTGTTTACATGTTGTCTCCAAATTTTGTAGCTCTAGCTTTTATAGTTTCTGAGATCTCGATGTTCATACAGGCAGACGGACAGACAGACAGGGCTATATCAACTCGGATGTTGATGCTGATCAAGAATGTATATAGTTTATGGGCTCGCAGACGCCTCCTTCTGCCTAATACGCACATTAGGACAAACGCAAAAGGTCATGATTTTTTTAATATCCATGACCTAAAAACATAATATCAATATAGTTACCCTAAATGTCAAGAATATGAAATTGATACAACATTTAGAGAAACACTCTCAAATGAAAAGAAACAAGTAGGAACGGCTACAGTTAAGCTTTGACTGTACGAGGTCATGGATTTTAAGTGTACATGCGGAAGTTAGAGCATAAAAGAAGATATTCTTGAAATGCAGTGTTTAATAATGTTATAAATTTATGAAAATTATAATAATTATTGGGTAAAACATGTAAGAAAGCTACTGTCGAGTTGCCTCGACTGTGAGATATTAGTCACCCAATTTTACTGAATGGATGAATAATAAAGAGCGACCATCGATTGAAGGACAATTAGCTGTACAGGTGCAGCTGCACCCGATTTCACCTTATAAAAGTAATTCGTTAATAACTTCTATGTTTTTTGTCCGATTGTAACCAAATTTTTTGAGATTATTAAGATCATGGTTAGTATTGTGTGTGCCAAAACTGAACGTTCTAGCTTTAACATGATGCTTGGAAATCGTTTTTTCGATTTCCGGAGGCGGAAGGAGGCGTGGCCAACATCTAAAATAAACTTCAGCTGCCTACCAAGTGTTTACATGTTGTCTCCAAATTTTGTAGCTCTAGCTTTTATAGTTTCTGAGATCTCGATGTTCATACAGGCAGACGGACAGACAGACAGGGCTATATCAACTCGGATGTTGATGCTGATCAAGAATGTATATAGTTTATGGGCTCGCAGACGCCTCCTTCTGCCTAATACGCACATTAGGACAAACGCAAAAGGTCATGATTTTTTTAATATCCATGACCTAAAAACATAATATCAATATAGTTACCCTAAATGTCAAGAATATGAAATTGATACAACATTTAGAGAAACACTCTCAAATGAAAAGAAACAAGTAGGAACGGCTACAGTTAAGCTTTGACTGTACGAGGTCATGGATTTTAAGTGTACATGCGGAAGTTAGAGCATAAAAGAAGATATTCTTGAAATGCAGTGTTTAATAATGTTATAAATTTATGAAAATTATAATAATTATTGGGTAAAACATGTAAGAAAGCTACTGTCGAGTTGCCTCGACTGTGAGATATTAGTCACCCAATTTTACTGAATGGATGAATAATAAAGAGCGACCATCGATTGAAGGACAATTAGCTGTACAGGTGCAGCTGCACCCGATTTCACCTTATAAAAGTAATTCGTTAATAACTTCTATGTTTTTTGTCCGATTGTAACCAAATTTTCTGAGAATATTAAGATCATGATTAGTATTGTGTGTGCCAAAACTGAACGTTCTAGCTTTAACATGATGCTTGGAAATCGTTTTTTTCGATTTACGGAGGCGGAAGGAGGCGTGGCCAACATCTAAAATAAACTTCAGCTGCCTACCAAGTGTTTACATGTTGTCTCCAAATTTTGTAGCTCTAGCTTTTATAGTTTCTGAGATCTCGATGTTCATACAGGCAGACGGACAGACAGACAGGGCTATATCAACTCGGATGTTGATGCTGATCAAGAATGTATATAGTTTATGGGCTCGCAGACGCCTCCTTCTGCCTAATACGCACATTAGGACAAACGCAAAAGGTCATGATTTTTTTAATATCCATGACCTAAAAACATAATATCAATATAGTTACCCTAAATGTCAAGAATATGAAATTGATACAACATTTAGAGAAACACTCTCAAATGAAAAGAAACAAGTAGGAACGGCTACAGTTAAGCTTTGACTGTACGAGGTCATGGATTTTAAGTGTACATGCGGAAGTTAGAGCATAAAAGAAGATATTCTTGAAATGCAGTGTTTAATAATGTTATAAATTTATGAAAATTATAATAATTATTGGGTAAAACATGTAAGAAAGCTACTGTCGAGTTGCCTCGACTGTGAGATATTAGTCACCCAATTTTACTGAATGGATGAATAATAAAGAGCGACCATCGATTGAAGGACAATTAGCTGTACAGGTGCAGCTGCACCCGATTTCACCTTATAAAAGTAATTCGTTAATAACTTCTATGTTTTTTGTCCGATTGTAACCAAATTTTTTGAGATTATTAAGATCATGGTTAGTATTGTGTGTGCCAAAACTGAACGTTCTAGCTTTAACATGATGCTTGGAAATCGTTTTTTCGATTTACGGAGGCGGAAGGAGGCGTGGCCAACATCTAAAATAAACTTCAGCTGCCTACCAAGTGTTTACATGTTGTCTCCAAATTTTGTAGCTCTAGCTTTTATAGTTTCTGAGATCTCGATGTTCATACAGGCAGACGGACAGACAGACAGGGCTATATCAACTCGGATGTTGATGCTGATCAAGAATGTATATAGTTTATGGGCTCGCAGACGCCTCCTTCTGCCTAATACGCACATTAGGACAAACGCAAAAGGTCATGATTTTTTTAATATCCATGACCTAAAAACATAATATCAATATAGTTACCCTAAATGTCAAGAATATGAAATTGATACAACATTTAGAGAAACACTCTCAAATGAAAAGAAACAAGTAGGAACGGCTACAGTTAAGCTTTGACTGTACGAGGTCATGGATTTTAAGTGTACATGCGGAAGTTAGAGCATAAAAGAAGATATTCTTGAAATGCAGTGTTTAATAATGTTATAAATTTATGAAAATTATAATAATTATTGGGTAAAACATGTAAGAAAGCTACTGTCGAGTTGCCTCGACTGTGAGATATTAGTCACCCAATTTTACTGAATGGATGAATAATAAAGAGCGACCATCGATTGAAGGACAATTAGCTGTACAGGTGCAGCTGCACCCGATTTCACCTTATAAAAGTAATTCGTTAATAACTTCTATGTTTTTTGTCCGATTGTAACCAAATTTTTTGAGAATATTAAGATCATGATTAGTATTGTGTGTGCCAAAACTGAACGTTCTAGCTTTAACATGATGCTTGGAAATCGTTTTTTTCGATTTACGGAGGCGGAAGGAGGCGTGGCCAACATCTAAAATAAACTTCAGCTGCCTACCAAGTGTTTACATGTTGTCTCCAAATTTTGTAGCTCTAGCTTTTATAGTTTCTGAGATCTCGATGTTCATACAGGCAGACGGACAGACAGACAGGGCTATATCAACTCGGATGTTGATGCTGATCAAGAATGTATATAGTTTATGGGCTCGCAGACGCCTCCTTCTGCCTAATACGCACATTAGGACAAACGCAAAAGGTCATGATTTTTTTAATATCCATGACCTAAAAACATAATATCAATATAGTTACCCTAAATGTCAAGAATATGAAATTGATACAACATTTAGAGAAACACTCTCAAATGAAAAGAAACAAGTAGGAACGGCTACAGTTAAGCTTTGACTGTACGAGGTCATGGATTTTAAGTGTACATGCGGAAGTTAGAGCATAAAAGAAGATATTCTTGAAATGCAGTGTTTAATAATGTTATAAATTTATGAAAATTATAATAATTATTGGGTAAAACATGTAAGAAAGCTACTGTCGAGTTGCCTCGACTGTGAGATATTAGTCACCCAATTTTACTGAATGGATGAATAATAAAGAGCGACCATCGATTGAAGGACAATTAGCTGTACAGGTGCAGCTGCACCCGATTTCACCTTATAAAAGTAATTCGTTAATAACTTCTATGTTTTTTGTCCGATTGTAACCAAATTTTTGAGATTATTAAGATCATGGTTAGTATTGTGTGTGCCAAAACTGAACGTTCTAGCTTTAACATGATGCTTGGAAATCGTTTTTTTCGATTTCCGGAGGCGGAAGGAGGCGTGGTCAACATCTAAAATAAACTTCAGCTGCCTACCAAGTGTTTACATGTTGTCTCCAAATTTTGTAGCTCTAGCTTTTATAGTTTCTGAGATCTCGATGTTCATACAGGCAGACGGACAGACAGACAGGGCTATATCAACTCGGATGTTGATGCTGATCAAGAATGTATATAGTTTATGGGCTCGCAGACGCCTCCTTCTGCCTAATACGCACATTAGGACAAACGCAAAAGGTCATGATTTTTTTAATATCCATGACCTAAAAACATAATATCAATATAGTTACCCTAAATGTCAAGAATATGAAATTGATACAACATTTAGAGAAACACTCTCAAATGAAAAGAAACAAGTAGGAACGGCTACAGTTAAGCTTTGACTGTACGAGGTCATGGATTTTAAGTGTACATGCGGAAGTTAGAGCATAAAAGAAGATATTCTTGAAATGCAGTGTTTAATAATGTTATAAATTTATGAAAATTATAATAATTATTGGGTAAAACATGTAAGAAAGCTACTGTCGAGTTGCCTCGACTGTGAGATATTAGTCACCCAATTTTACTGAATGGATGAATAATAAAGAGCGACCATCGATTGAAGGACAATTAGCTGTACAGGTGCAGCTGCACCCGATTTCACCTTATAAAAGTAATTCGTTAATAACTTCTATGTTTTTTGTCCGATTGTAACCAAATTTTTTGAGAATATTAAGATCATGATTAGTATTGTGTGTGCCAAAACTGAACGTTCTAGCTTTAACATGATGCTTGGAAATCGTTTTTTTCGATTTACGGAGGCGGAAGGAGGCGTGGCCAACATCTAAAATAAACTTCAGCTGCCTACCAAGTGTTTACATGTTGTCTCCAAATTTTGTAGCTCTAGCTTTTATAGTTTCTGAGATCTCGATGTTCATACAGGCAGACGGACAGACAGACAGGGCTATATCAACTCGGATGTTGATGCTGATCAAGAATGTATATAGTTTATGGGCTCGCAGACGCCTCCTTCTGCCTAATACGCACATTAGGACAAACGCAAAAGGTCATGATTTTTTTAATATCCATGACCTAAAAACATAATATCAATATAGTTACCCTAAATGTCAAGAATATGAAATTGATACAACATTTAGAGAAACACTCTCAAATGAAAAGAAACAAGTAGGAACGGCTACAGTTAAGCTTTGACTGTACGAGGTCATGGATTTTAAGTGTACATGCGGAAGTTAGAGCATAAAAGAAGATATTCTTGAAATGCAGTGTTTAATAATGTTATAAATTTATGAAAATTATAATAATTATTGGGTAAAACATGTAAGAAAGCTACTGTCGAGTTGCCTCGACTGTGAGATATTAGTCACCCAATTTTACTGAATGGATGAATAATAAAGAGCGACCATCGATTGAAGGACAATTAGCTGTACAGGTGCAGCTGCACCCGATTTCACCTTATAAAAGTAATTCGTTAATAACTTCTATGTTTTTTGTCCGATTGTAACCAAATTTTTTGAGATTATTAAGATCATGGTTAGTATTGTGTGTGCCAAAACTGAACGTTCTAGCTTTAACATGATGCTTGGAAATCGTTTTTTTCGATTTACGGAGGCGGAAGGAGGCGTGGCCAACATCTAAAATAAACTTCAGCTGCCTACCAAGTGTTTACATGTTGTCTCCAAATTTTGTAGCTCTAGCTTTTATAGTTTCTGAGATCTCGATGTTCATACAGGCAGACGGACAGACAGACAGGGCTATATCAACTCGGATGTTGATGCTGATCAAGAATGTATATAGTTTATGGGCTCGCAGACGCCTCCTTCTGCCTAATACGCACATTAGGACAAACGCAAAAGGTCATGATTTTTTTAATATCCATGACCTAAAAACATAATATCAATATAGTTACCCTAAATGTCAAGAATATGAAATTGATACAACATTTAGAGAAACACTCTCAAATGAAAAGAAACAAGTAGGAACGGCTACAGTTAAGCTTTGACTGTACGAGGTCATGGATTTTAAGTGTACATGCGGAAGTTAGAGCATAAAAGAAGATATTCTTGAAATGCAGTGTTTAATAATGTTATAAATTTATGAAAATTATAATAATTATTGGGTAAAACATGTAAGAAAGCTACTGTCGAGTTGCCTCGACTGTGAGATATTAGTCACCCAATTTTACTGAATGGATGAATAATAAAGAGCGACCATCGATTGAAGGACAATTAGCTGTACAGGTGCAGCTGCACCCGATTTCACCTTATAAAAGTAATTCGTTAATAACTTCTATGTTTTTTGTCCGATTGTAACCAAATTTTTTGAGATTATTAAGATCATGGTTAGTATTGTGTGTGCCAAAACTGAACGTTCTAGCTTTAACATGATGCTTGGAAATCGTTTTTTCGATTTCCGGAGGCGGAAGGAGGCGTGGCCAACATCTAAAATAAACTTCAGCTGCCTACCAAGTGTTTACATGTTGTCTCCAAATTTTGTAGCTCTAGCTTTTATAGTTTCTGAGATCTCGATGTTCATACAGGCAGACGGACAGACAGACAGGGCTATATCAACTCGGATGTTGATGCTGATCAAGAATGTATATAGTTTATGGGCTCGCAGACGCCTCCTTCTGCCTAATACGCACATTAGGACAAACGCAAAAGGTCATGATTTTTTTAATATCCATGACCTAAAAACATAATATCAATATAGTTACCCTAAATGTCAAGAATATGAAATTGATACAACATTTAGAGAAACACTCTCAAATGAAAAGAAACAAGTAGGAACGGCTACAGTTAAGCTTTGACTGTACGAGGTCATGGATTTTAAGTGTACATGCGGAAGTTAGAGCATAAAAGAAGATATTCTTGAAATGCAGTGTTTAATAATGTTATAAATTTATGAAAATTATAATAATTATTGGGTAAAACATGTAAGAAAGCTACTGTCGAGTTGCCTCGACTGTGAGATATTAGTCACCCAATTTTACTGAATGGATGAATAATAAAGAGCGACCATCGATTGAAGGACAATTAGCTGTACAGGTGCAGCTGCACCCGATTTCACCTTATAAAAGTAATTCGTTAATAACTTCTATGTTTTTTGTCCGATTGTAACCAAATTTTTTGAGATTATTAAGATCATGGTTAGTATTGTGTGTGCCAAAACTGAACGTTCTAGCTTTAACATGATGCTTGGAAATCGTTTTTTTCGATTTCCGGAGGCGGAAGGAGGCGTGGCCAACATCTAAAATAAACTTCAGCTGCCTACCAAGTGTTTACATGTTGTCTCCAAATTTTGTAGCTCTAGCTTTTATAGTTTCTGAGATCTCGATGTTCATACAGGCAGACGGACAGACAGACAGGGCTATATCAACTCGGATGTTGATGCTGATCAAGAATGTATATAGTTTATGGGCTCGCAGACGCCTCCTTCTGCCTAATACGCACATTAGGACAAACGCAAAAGGTCATGATTTTTTTAATATCCATGACCTAAAAACATAATATCAATATAGTTACCCTAAATGTCAAGAATATGAAATTGATACAACATTTAGAGAAACACTCTCAAATGAAAAGAAACAAGTAGGAACGGCTACAGTTAAGCTTTGACTGTACGAGGTCATGGATTTTAAGTGTACATGCGGAAGTTAGAGCATAAAAGAAGATATTCTTGAAATGCAGTGTTTAATAATGTTATAAATTTATGAAAATTATAATAATTATTGGGTAAAACATGTAAGAAAGCTACTGTCGAGTTGCCTCGACTGTGAGATATTAGTCACCCAATTTTACTGAATGGATGAATAATAAAGAGCGACCATCGATTGAAGGACAATTAGCTGTACAGGTGCAGCTGCACCCGATTTCACCTTATAAAAGTAATTCGTTAATAACTTCTATGTTTTTTGTCCGATTGTAACCAAATTTTTTGAGATTATTAAGATCATGGTTAGTATTGTGTGTGCCAAAACTGAACGTTCTAGCTTTAACATGATGCTTGGAAATCGTTTTTTTCGATTTCCGGAGGCGGAAGGAGGCGTGGCCAACATCTAAAATAAACTTCAGCTGCCTACCAAGTGTTTACATGTTGTCTCCAAATTTTGTAGCTCTAGCTTTTATAGTTTCTGAGATCTCGATGTTCATACAGGCAGACGGACAGACAGACAGGGCTATATCAACTCGGATGTTGATGCTGATCAAGAATGTATATAGTTTATGGGCTCGCAGACGCCTCCTTCTGCCTAATACGCACATTAGGACAAACGCAAAAGGTCATGATTTTTTTAATATCCATGACCTAAAAACATAATATCAATATAGTTACCCTAAATGTCAAGAATATGAAATTGATACAACATTTAGAGAAACACTCTCAAATGAAAAGAAACAAGTAGGAACGGCTACAGTTAAGCTTTGACTGTACGAGGTCATGGATTTTAAGTGTACATGCGGAAGTTAGAGCATAAAAGAAGATATTCTTGAAATGCAGTGTTTAATAATGTTATAAATTTATGAAAATTATAATAATTATTGGGTAAAACATGTAAGAAAGCTACTGTCGAGTTGCCTCGACTGTGAGATATTAGTCACCCAATTTTACTGAATGGATGAATAATAAAGAGCGACCATCGATTGAAGGACAATTAGCTGTACAGGTGCAGCTGCACCCGATTTCACCTTATAAAAGTAATTCGTTAATAACTTCTATGTTTTTTGTCCGATTGTAACCAAATTTTTTGAGATTATTAAGATCATGGTTAGTATTGTGTGTGCCAAAACTGAACGTTCTAGCTTTAACATGATGCTTGGAAATCGTTTTTTTCGATTTCCGGAGGCGGAAGGAGGCGTGGCCAACATCTAAAATAAACTTCAGCTGCCTACCAAGTGTTTACATGTTGTCTCCAAATTTTGTAGCTCTAGCTTTTATAGTTTCTGAGATCTCGATGTTCATACAGGCAGACGGACAGACAGACAGGGCTATATCAACTCGGATGTTGATGCTGATCAAGAATGTATATAGTTTATGGGCTCGCAGACGCCTCCTTCTGCCTAATACGCACATTAGGACAAACGCAAAAGGTCATGATTTTTTTAATATCCATGACCTAAAAACATAATATCAATATAGTTACCCTAAATGTCAAGAATATGAAATTGATACAACATTTAGAGAAACACTCTCAAATGAAAAGAAACAAGTAGGAACGGCTACAGTTAAGCTTTGACTGTACGAGGTCATGGATTTTAAGTGTACATGCGGAAGTTAGAGCATAAAAGAAGATATTCTTGAAATGCAGTGTTTAATAATGTTATAAATTTATGAAAATTATAATAATTATTGGGTAAAACATGTAAGAAAGCTACTGTCGAGTTGCCTCGACTGTGAGATATTAGTCACCCAATTTTACTGAATGGATGAATAATAAAGAGCGACCATCGATTGAAGGACAATTAGCTGTACAGGTGCAGCTGCACCCGATTTCACCTTATAAAAGTAATTCGTTAATAACTTCTATGTTTTTTGTCCGATTGTAACCAAATTTTTTGAGATTATTAAGATCATGGTTAGTATTGTGTGTGCCAAAACTGAACGTTCTAGCTTTAACATGATGCTTGGAAATCGTTTTTTCGATTTCCGGAGGCGGAAGGAGGCGTGGCCAACATCTAAAATAAACTTCAGCTGCCTACCAAGTGTTTACATGTTGTCTCCAAATTTTGTAGCTCTAGCTTTTATAGTTTCTGAGATCTCGATGTTCATACAGGCAGACGGACAGACAGACAGCGGCTATATCAACTCGGATGTTGATGCTGATCAAGAATGTATATAGTTTATGGGCTCGCAGACGCCTCCTTCTAAAGCACATTAGGACAAACGCAAAGGTCATGATTTTTTAATATCCATGACCTAAAAACATAATATCAATATAGTTACCCTAAATGTCAAGAATATGAAATTGATACAACATTTAGAGAAACACTTCAAATGAAAAGAAACAAGTAGGAACGGTACAGTTAGCTTTGACTGTACGAGGTCATGGTTTTAAGTGTACGGAAGTTAGAGCATAAAAGAAGATATTCTTGAAATGCAGTGTTTAATAATGTTATAATTTTTTTAATATTATGACCTAAAAACATAATATCAAGAATATTAAGAATATTAAGATCATGATTGAAGTCAATATGAAAGTTATGGTTAGTATTGTGTGTGCCAAAACTGAACGTTCTAGCGCTTTAACATGATGCTTGGAAATCGTTTTTTCGATTTACGGAGGCGGAAGGAGGCGTGGACAACATCTAAAATAAACTTCAGCTGCCTACCAAGTGTTTACATGTTGTCTCCAAATTTTGTAGCTCTAGCTTTTATAGTTTCTGAGATCTCGATGTTCATACAGGCAGACGGACAGACAGACAGGGCTATATCAACTCGGATGTTGATGCTGATCAAGAATGTATATAGTTTATGGGCTCGCAGACGCCTCCTTCTGCCTAATACGCACATTAGGACAAACGCAAAAGGTCATGATTTTTTTAATATCCATGACCTAAAAACATAATATCAATATAGTTACCCTAAATGTCAAGAATATGAAATTGATACAACATTTAGAGAAACACTCTCAAATGAAAAGAAACAAGTAGGAACGGCTACAGTTAAGCTTTGACTGTACGAGGTCATGGATTTTAAGTGTACATGCGGAAGTTAGAGCATAAAAGAAGATATTCTTGAAATGCAGTGTTTAATAATGTTATAAATTTATGAAAATTATAATAATTATTGGGTAAAACATGTAAGAAAGCTACTGTCGAGTTGCCTCGACTGTGAGATATTAGTCACCCAATTTTACTGAATGGATGAATAATAAAGAGCGACCATCGATTGAAGGACAATTAGCTGTACAGGTGCAGCTGCACCCGATTTCACCTTATAAAAGTAATTCGTTAATAACTTCTATGTTTTTTGTCCGATTGTAACCAAATTTTTTGAGATTATTAAGATCATGGTTAGTATTGTGTGTGCCAAAACTGAACGTTCTAGCTTTAACATGATGCTTGGAAATCGTTTTTTTCGATTTACGGAGGCGGAAGGAGGCGTGGCCAACATCTAAAATAAATTTCAGCTGCCTACCAAGTGTTTACATGTTGTCTCCAAATTTTGTAGCTCTAGCTTTTATAGTTTTTGAGATCTCGATGTTCATACAGGCAGACGGACAGACAGACAGGGCTATATCAACTCGGATGTTGATGCTGATCAAGAATGTATATAGTTTATGGGCTCGCAGACGCCTCCTTCTGCCTAATACGCACATTAGGACAAACGCAAAAGGTCATGATTTTTTTAATATCCATGACCTAAAAACATAATATCAAGTATAGTTACCCTAATATGTCAATTGAATATGAAATTGATACAACATTTAGAGAAACACTCTCAAATGAAAAGAAACAAGTAGGAACGGCTACAGTTAAGCTTTGACTGTACGAGGTCATGGATTTTAAGTGTACATGCGGAAGTTAGAGCATAAAAGAAGATATTCTTGAAATGCAGTGTTTAATAATGTTATAAATTTATGAAAATTATAATAATTATTGGGTAAAACATGTAAGAAAGCTACTGTCGAGTTGCCTCGACTGTGAGATATTAGTCACCCAATTTTACTGAATGGATGAATAATAAAGAGCGACCATCGATTGAAGGACAATTAGCTGTACAGTGCAGCTGCACATTTCACCTTATAAAAGTAATTCGTTAATAACTTCTGTTTTTGTCCGATTGTAACCAAATTTTTGAGATTAAGATCATGATTAGTATTGTGTGTGCCAAAACTGAACGTTCTAGCTTTAACATGATGCAAATCGTTTTTCGATTGAAGCGGAGGCGGAAGGAGGCGTGGCCAACATCTAAAATAAACTTCAGCTGCCTACCAAGTGTTTACATGTTGTCTCCAAATTTTGTAGCTCTAGCTTTTATAGTTTCTGAGATCTCGATGTTCATACAGGCAGACGGACAGACAGACAGGGCTATATCAACTCGGATGTTGATGCTGATCAAGAATGTATATAGTTTATGGGCTCGCAGACGCCTCCTTCTGCCTAATACGCACATTAGGACAAACGCAAAAGGTCATGATTTTTTTAATATCCATGACCTAAAAACATAATATCAATATAGTTACCCTAAATGTCAAGAATATGAAATTGATACAACATTTAGAGAAACACTCTCAAATGAAAAGAAACAAGTAGGAACGGCTACAGTTAAGCTTTGACTGTACGAGGTCATGGATTTTAAGTGTACATGCGGAAGTTAGAGCATAAAAGAAGATATTCTTGAAATGCAGTGTTTAATAATGTTATAAATTTATGAAAATTATAATAATTATTGGGTAAAACATGTAAGAAAGCTACTGTCGAGTTGCCTCGACTGTGAGATATTAGTCACCCAATTTTACTGAATGGATGAATAATAAAGAGCGACCATCGATTGAAGGACAATTAGCTGTACAGGTGCAGCTGCACCCGATTTCACCTTATAAAAGTAATTCGTTAATAACTTCTATGTTTTTTGTCCGATTGTAACCAAATTTTTTGAGATTATTAAGATCATGGTTAGTATTGTGTGTGCCAAAACTGAACGTTCTAGCTTTAACATGATGCTTGGAAATCGTTTTTTTCGATTTACGGAGGCGGAAGGAGGCGTGGCCAACATCTAAAATAAATTTCAGCTGCCTACCAAGTGTTTACATGTTGTCTCCAAATTTTGTAGCTCTAGCTTTTATAGTTTCTGAGATCTCGATGTTCATACAGGCAGACGGACAGACAGACAGGGCTATATCAACTCGGATGTTGATGCTGATCAAGAATGTATATAGTTTATGGGCTCGCAGACGCCTCCTTCTGCCTAATACGCACATTAGGACAAACGCAAAAGGTCATGATTTTTTTAATATCCATGACCTAAAAACATAATATCAATATAGTTACCCTAAATGTCAAGAATATGAAATTGATACAACATTTAGAGAAACACTCTCAAATGAAAAGAAACAAGTAGGAACGGCTACAGTTAAGCTTTGACTGTACGAGGTCATGGATTTTAAGTGTACATGCGGAAGTTAGAGCATAAAAGAAGATATTCTTGAAATGCAGTGTTTAATAATGTTATAAATTTATGAAAATTATAATAATTATTGGGTAAAACATGTAAGAAAGCTACTGTCGAGTTGCCTCGACTGTGAGATATTAGTCACCCAATTTTACTGAATGGATGAATAATAAAGAGCGACCATCGATTGAAGGACAATTAGCTGTACAGGTGCAGCTGCACCCGATTTCACCTTATAAAAGTAATTCGTTAATAACTTCTATGTTTTTTGTCCGATTGTAACCAAATTTTTTGAGATTATTAAGATCATGGTTAGTATTGTGTGTGCCAAAACTGAACGTTCTAGCTTTAACATGATGCTTGGAAATCGTTTTTTCGATTTACGGAGGCGGAAGGAGGCGTGGCCAACATCTAAAATAAATTTCAGCTGCCTACCAAGTGTTTACATGTTGTCTCCAAATTTTGTAGCTCTAGCTTTTATAGTTTCTGAGATCTCGATGTTCATACAGGCAGACGGACAGACAGACAGGGCTATATCAACTCGGATGTTGATGCTGATCAAGAATGTATATAGTTTATGGGCTCGCAGACGCCTCCTTCTGCCTAATACGCACATTAGGACAAACGCAAAAGGTCATGATTTTTTTAATATCCATGACCTAAAAACATAATATCAATATAGTTACCCTAAATGTCAAGAATATGAAATTGATACAACATTTAGAGAAACACTCTCAAATGAAAAGAAACAAGTAGGAACGGCTACAGTTAAGCTTTGACTGTACGAGGTCATGGATTTTAAGTGTACATGCGGAAGTTAGAGCATAAAAGAAGATATTCTTGAAATGCAGTGTTTAATAATGTTATAAATTTATGAAAATTATAATAATTATTGGGTAAAACATGTAAGAAAGCTACTGTCGAGTTGCCTCGACTGTGAGATATTAGTCACCCAATTTTACTGAATGGATGAATAATAAAGAGCGACCATCGATTGAAGGACAATTAGCTGTACAGGTGCAGCTGCACCCGATTTCACCTTATAAAAGTAATTCGTTAATAACTTCTATGTTTTTTGTCCGATTGTAACCAAATTTTCTGAGAATATTAAGATCATGATTAGTATTGTGTGTGCCAAAACTGAACGTTTTAGCTTTAACATGATGCTTGGAAATCGTTTTTTCGATTTACGGAGGCGGAAGGAGGCGTGGCCAACATCTAAAATAAATTTCAGCTGCCTACCAAGTGTTTACATGTTGTCTCCAAATTTTGTAGCTCTAGCTTTTATAGTTTCTGAGATCTCGATGTTCATACAGGCAGACGGACAGACAGACAGGGCTATATCAACTCGGATGTTGATGCTGATCAAGAATGTATATAGTTTATGGGCTCGCAGACGCCTCCTTCTGCCTAATACGCACATTAGGACAAACGCAAAAGGTCATGATTTTTTTAATATCCATGACCTAAAAACATAATATCAATATAGTTACCCTAAATGTCAAGAATATGAAATTGATACAACATTTAGAGAAACACTCTCAAATGAAAAGAAACAAGTAGGAACGGCTACAGTTAAGCTTTGACTGTACGAGGTCATGGATTTTAAGTGTACATGCGGAAGTTAGAGCATAAAAGAAGATATTCTTGAAATGCAGTGTTTAATAATGTTATAAATTTATGAAAATTATAATAATTATTGGGTAAAACATGTAAGAAAGCTACTGTCGAGTTGCCTCGACTGTGAGATATTAGTCACCCAATTTTACTGAATGGATGAATAATAAAGAGCGACCATCGATTGAAGGACAATTAGCTGTACAGGTGCAGCTGCACCCGATTTCACCTTATAAAAGTAATTCGTTAATAACTTCTATGTTTTTTGTCCGATTGTAACCAAATTTTTTGAGATTATTAAGATCATGGTTAGTATTGTGTGTGCCAAAACTGAACGTTCTAGCTTTAACATGATGCTTGGAAATCGTTTTTTTCGATTTACGGAGGCGGAAGGAGGCGTGGCCAACATCTAAAATAAACTTCAGCTGCCTACCAAGTGTTTACATGTTGTCTCCAAATTTTGTAGCTCTAGCTTTTATAGTTTCTGAGATCTCGATGTTCATACAGGCAGACGGACAGACAGACAGGGCTATATCAACTCGGATGTTGATGCTGATCAAGAATGTATATAGTTTATGGGCTCGCAGACGCCTCCTTCTGCCTAATACGCACATTAGGACAAACGCAAAAGGTCATGATTTTTTTAATATCCATGACCTAAAAACATAATATCAATATAGTTACTAAATTCAAGAATATTAAGATAACATGATTAGAAATATTGTAAATGAAAAAACTGAACGTTCTAGCTTTAACATGATGCTTGGAAATCGTTTTTTCGATTTACGGAGGCGGAAGGAGGCGTGGCCAACATCTAAAATAAACTTCAGCTGCCTACCAAGTGTTTACATGTTGTCTCCAAATTTTGTAGCTCTAGCTTTTATAGTTTCTGAGATCTCGATGTTCATACAGGCAGACAGACAGGGTTATATCAACTCGGATGTTGATGCTGATCAAGAATGTATATAGTTTATGGGCTCGCAGACGCCTCCTTCTGCCTAATACGCACATTAGGACAAATCCATGACCTAAAAACATAATATCAATATAGTTACCCTAAATGTCAAGAATTTGAAATTGATACAACATTTAGAGAAACACTCTCAAATGAAAAGAAACAAGTAGGAACGGCTACAGTTAAGCTTTGACTGTACGAGGTCATGGATTTTAAGTGTACAGGCGGAAGTTAGAGCATAAAAGAAGATATTCTTGAAATGCAGTGTTTAATAATGTTATAAATTTATGAAAATTATAATAATTATTGGGTAAAACATGTAAGAAAGCTACTGTCGAGTTGCCTCGACTGTGAGATATTAGTCACCCAATTTTACTGAATGGATGAATAATAAAGAGCGACCATCGATTGAAGGACAATTAGCTGTACAGGTGCAGCTGCACTCGATTTCACCTTGTAAAAGTAATTCGTTAATAACTTCTATGTTTTTTGTCCGATTGTAACCAAATTTTTTGAGATTATTAAGATCATGATTAGTATTGTGTGTGCCAAAACTGAACGTTCTAGCTTTAACATGATGCTTGGAAATCGTTTTTTTCGATTTACGGAGGCGGAAGGAGGCGTGGCCAACATCTAAAATAAATTTCAGCTGCCTACCAAGTGTTTACATGTTGTCTCCAAATTTTGTAGCTCTAGCTTTTATAGTTTCTGAGATCTCGATGTTCATACAGGCAGACAGACAGGGTTATATCAACTCGGATGTTGATGCTGATCAAGAATGTATATAGTTTATGGGCTCGCAGACGCCTCCTTCTGCCTAATACGCACATTAGGACAAACGCAAAAGGTGATGATTTTTTTAATATCCATGAACTAAAAACATAATATCAATATAGTTACCCTAAATGTCAAGAATATGAAATTGATACAACATTTAGAGAAACACTCTCAAATGAAAAGAAACAAGTAGGAACGGCTACAGTTAAGCTTTGACTGTACGAGGTCATGGATTTTAAGTGTACATGCGGAAGTTAGAGCATAAAAGAAGATATTCTTGAAATGCAGTGTTTAATAATGTTATAAATTTATGAAAATTATAATAATTATTGGGTAAAACATGTAAGAAAGCTACTGTCGAGTTGCCTCGACTGTGAGATATTAGTCACCCAATTTTACTGAATGGATGAATAATAAAGAGCGACCATCGATTGAAGGACAATTAGCTGTACAGGTGCAGCTGCACCCGATTTCACCTTATAAAAGTAATTCGTTAATAACTTCTATGTTTTTTGTCCGATTGTAACCAAATTTTTTGAGATTATTAAGATCATGATTAGTATTGTGTGTGCCAAAACTGAACGTTCTAGCTTTAACATGATGCTTGGAAATCGTTTTTTCGATTTACGGAGGCGGAAGGAGGCGTGGCCAACATCTAAAATAAATTTCAGCTGCCTACCAAGTGTTTACATGTTGTCTCCAAATTTTGTAGCTCTAGCTTTTATAGTTTCTGAGATCTCGATGTTCATACAGGCAGACGGACAGACAGATAGGGCTAAATCAACTCGGATGTTGATGCTGATCAAGAATGTATATAATACGCACATTAGGTCAAACGCAAAAGGTCATGATTTTTTTAATATCCATGACCTAAAAACATAATATCAAGAATATTAAGAATATTAAGATCATGATTAGTATTGTGTGTGCCAAAACTGAACGTTCTAGCTTTAACATGATGCTTGGAAATCGTTTTTTTCGATTTACGGAGGCGGAAGGAGGCGTGGACAACATCTAAAATAAATTTCAGCTGCCTACCAAGTGTTTACATGTTGTCTCCAAATTTTGTAGCTCTAGCTTTTATAGTTTCTGAGATCTCGATGTTCATACAGGCAGACGGACAGACAGACAGGGCTATATCAACTCGGATGTTGATGCTGATCAAGAATGTATATAGTTTATGGGCTCGCAGACGCCTCCTTCTGCCTAATACGCACATTAGGACAAACGCAAAAGGTCATGATTTTTTTAATATCCATGACCTAAAAACCTAATATCAATATAGTTACCCTAAACGTCAAGAATATGAAATTGATACAACATTTAGAGAAACACTCTCAAATGAAAAGAAACAAGTAGGAACGGCTACAGTTAAGCTTTGACTGTACGAGGTCATGGATTTTAAGTGTACATGCGGAAGTTATAGCATAAAAGAAGATATTCTTGAAATGCAGTGTTTAATAATGTTATAAATTTATGAAAATTATAATAATTATTGGGTAAAACATGTAAGAAATTTACTGTCGAGTTGCCTCGACTGTGAGATATTAGTCACCCAATTTTACTGAATGGATGAATAATAAAGAGCGACCATCGATTGAAGGACAATTAGCTGTACAGGTGCAGCTGCACCCGATTTCACCTTATAAAAGTAATTCGTTAATAACTTCTATGTTTTTTGTCCGATTGTAACCAAATTTTTGAGATTATTAAGATCATGGTTAGTATTGTGTGTGCCAAAACTGAACGTTCTAGCTTTAACGTGATGCTTGGAAATCGTTTTTTTCGATTTACGGAGGCGGAAGGAGGCGTGGCCAACATCTAAAATAAACTTCAGCTGCCTACCAAGTGTTTACATGTTGTCTCCAAATTTTGTAGCTTTAGCTTTTATAGTTTCTGAGATCTCGATGTTCATACAGGCAGACGGACAGACAGACAGGGCTATATCAACTCGGATGTTGATGCTGATCAAGAATGTATATAGTTTATGGGCTCGCAGACGCCTCCTTCTGCCTAATACGCACATTAGGACAAACGCAAAAGGTCATGATTTTTTTAATATCCATGACCTAAAAACATAATATCAAGAATATTAAGAATATTAAGATCATGATTAGTATTGTGTGTGCCAAAACTGAACGTTCTAGCTTTAACATGATGCTTGGAAATCGTTTTTTCGATTTACGGAGGCGGAACGAGGCGTGGACAACATCTAAAATAAATTTCAGCTGCCTACCAAGTGTTTACATGTTGTCTCCAAATTTTGGAGCTCTAGCTTTTATAGTTTCTGAGATCTCGATGTTCATACAGGCAGACGGACAGACAGACAGGGCTATATCAACTCGGATGTTGATGCTGATCAAGAATGTATATAGTTTATGGGCTCGCAGACGCCTCCTTCTGCCTAATACGCACATTAGGACAAACGCAAAAGGTCATGATTTTTTTAATATCCATGACCTAAAAACATAATATCAATATAGTTACCCTAAATGTCAAGAATATGAAATTGATACAACATTTAGAGAAACACTCTCAAATGAAAAGAAACAAGTAGGAACTGCTACAGTTAAGCTTTGACTGTACGAGGTCATGGATTTTAAGTGTACATGCGGAAGTTAGAGCATAAAAGAAGATATTCTTGAAATGCAGTGTTTAATAATGTTATAAATTTATGAAAATTATAATAATTATTGGGTAAAACATGTAAGAAAGCTACTGTCGAGTTGCCTCGACTGTGAGATATTAGTCACCCAATTTTACTGAATGGATGAATAATAAAGAGCGACCATCGATTGAAGGCGGAGGCGGAAGGAGGCGTGGCCAACATCTAAAATAACCTTCAGCTGCCTACCAAGTGTTTACATGTTGTCTCCAAATTTTGTAGCTCTAGCTTTTATAGTTTCTGAGATCTCGATGTTCATACAGGCAGACGGACAGACAGACAGGGCTATATCAACTCGGATGTTGATGCTGATCAAGAATGTATATAGTTTATGGGCTCGCAGACGCCTCCTTCTGCCTAATACGCACATTAGGACAAACGCAAAAGGTCATGATTTTTTTAATATCCATGACCTAAAAACCTAATATCAATATAGTTACCCTAAACGTCAAGAATATGAAATTGATACAACATTTAGAGAAACACTCTCAAATGAAAAGAAACAAGTAGGAACGGCTACAGTTAAGCTTTGACTGTACGAGGTCATGGATTTTAAGTGTGCATGCGGAAGTTAGAGCATAAAAGAAGATATTCTTGAAATGCAGTGTTTAATAATGTTATAAATTTATGAAAATTATAATAATTATTGGGTAAAACATGTAAGAAAGCTACTGTCGAGTTGCCTCGACTGTGAGATATTAGTCACCCAATTTTACTGAATGGATGAATAATAAAGAGCGACCATCGATTGAAGGACAATTAGCTGTACAGGTGCAGCTGCACCCGATTTCACCTTATGAAAGTAATTCGTTAATAACTTCTATGTTTTTTGTCCGATTGTAACCAGATTTTCTGAGAATATTAAGATCATGATTAGTATTGTGTGTGCCAAAACTGAACGTTCTAGCTTTAACATGATGCTTGGAAATCGTTTTTTTCGATTTACGGAGGCGGAAGGAGGCGTGGCCAACATCTAAAATAAATTTCAGCTGCCTACCAAGTGTTTACATGTTGTCTCCAAATTTTGTAGCTCTAGCTTTTATAGTTTCTGAGATCTCGATGTTCATACAGGCAGACGGACAGACAGACAGGGCTATATAAACTCGGATGTTGATACTGATCAAGAATGTATATAGTTTATGGGCTCGCAGACGCCTCCTTCTGCCTAATACGCACATTAGGACAAACGCAAAAGGTCATGATTTTTTTAATATCCATGACCTAAAAACATAATATCAATATAGTTACCCTAAATGTCAAGAATATGAAATTGATACAACATTTAGAGAAACACTCTCAAATGAAAAGAAACAAGTAGGAACGGCTACAGTTAAGCTTTGACTGTACGAGGTCATGGATTTTAAGTGTACATGCGGAAGTTAGAGCATAAAAGAAGATATTCTTGAAATGCAGTGTTTAATAATGTTATAAATTTATGAAAATTATAATAATTATTGGGTAAAACATGTAAGAAAGCTACTGTCGAGTTGCCTCGACTGTGAGATATTAGTCACCCAATTTTACTGAATGGATGAATAATAAAGAGCGACCATCGATTGAAGGACAATTAGCTGTACAGGTGCAGCTGCACCCGATTTCACCTTATAAAAGTAATTCGTTAATAACTTCTATGTTTTTTGTCCGATTGTAACCAAATTTTCTGAGAATATTAAGATCATGATTAGTATTGTGTGTGCCAAAACTGAACGTTCTAGCTTTAACATGATGCTTGGAAATCGTTTTTTCGATTTACGGAGGCGGAAGGAGGCGTGGCCAACATCTAAAATAAATTTCAGCTGCCTACCAAGTGTTTACATGTTGTCTCCAAATTTTGTAGCTCTAGCTTTTATAGTTTCTGAGATCTCGATGTTCATACAGGCAGACGGACAGACAGACAGGGCTATATCAACTCGGATGTTGATACTGATCAAGAATGTATATAGTTTATGGGCTCGCAGACGCCTCCTTCTGCCTAATACGCACATTAGGACAAACGCAAAAGGTCATGATTTTTTTAATATCCATGACCTAAAAACATAATATCAATATAGTTACCCTAAATGTCAAGAATATGAAATTGATACAACATTTAGAGAAACACTCTCAAATGAAAAGAAACAAGTAGGAACGGCTACAGTTAAGCTTTGACTGTACGAGGTCATGGATTTTAAGTGTACATGCGGAAGTTAGAGCATAAAAGAAGATATTCTTGAAATGCAGTGTTTAATAATGTTATAAATTTATGAAAATTATAATAATTATTGGGTAAAACATGTAAGAAAGCTACTGTCGAGTTGCCTCGACTGTGAGATATTAGTCACCCAATTTTACTGAATGGATGAATAATAAAGAGCGACCATCGATTGAAGGACAATTAGCTGTACAGGTGCAGCTGCACCCGATTTCACCTTATAAAAGTTCGTTAATAACTTCTAAGTTTTTGTTCGATTGTAACCAAATTTTCTGAGAATATTAAGATCATGATTAGTATTGTGTGTGCCAAAACTGAACGTTCTAGCTTTAACATGATGGTTGGAAATCGTTTTTTTCGATTTACGGAGGCGGAAGGAGGCGTGGCCAACATCTAAAATAAATTTCAGCTGCCTACCAAGTGTTTACATGTTGTCTCCAAATTTTGTAGCTCTAGCTTTTATAGTTTCTGAGATCTCGATGTTCATACAGGCAGACGGACAGACAGACAGGGCTAAATCAACTCGGATGTTGATGCTGATCAAGAATGTATATAGTTTATGGGCTCGCAGACGCCTCCTTCTGCCTAATACGCACATTAGGACAAACGCAAAACGCTTTACTCGGATGTTGATACGATCAAGAATGTATATAGTTTATGGGCTCGGCCTCCTTGCCTAATACGCACATTAGGACAAACGCAAAAGGTCATGATTTTTTTAATATCCATGACCTAAAAACATAATATCAATATAGTTACCCTAAATGTCAAGAATATGAAATTGATACAACATTTAGAGAAACACTCTCAAATGAAAAGAAACAAGTAGGAACGGCTACAGTTAAGCTTTGACTGTACGAGGTCATGGATTTTAAGTGTACATGCGGAAGTTAGAGCATAAAAGAAGATATTCTTGAAATGCAGTGTTTAATAATGTTATAAATTTATGAAAATTATAATAATTATTGGGTAAAACATGTAAGAAAGCTACTGTCGAGTTGCCTCGACTGTGAGATATTAGTCACCCAATTTTACTGAATGGATGAATAATAAAGAGCGACCATCGATTGAAGGACAATTAGCTGTACAGGTGCAGCTGCACCCGATTTCACCTTATAAAAGTAATTCGTTAATAACTTCTATGTTTTTTGTCCGATTGTAACCAAATTTTCTGAGAATATTAAGATCATGATTAGTATTGTGTGTGCCAAAACTGAACGTTCTAGCTTTAACATGATGCTTGGAAATCGTTTTTTTCGATTTACGGAGTCGGAAGGAGGCGTGGCCAACATCTAAAATAAACTTCAGCTGCCTACCAAGTGTTTACATGTTGTCTCCAAATTTTGTAGCTCTAGCTTTTATAGTTTCTGAGATCTCGATGTTCATACAGGCAGACGGACAGACAGACAGGGCTATATCAACTCGGATGTTGATACTGATCAAGAATGTATATAGTTTATGGGCTCGCAGACGCCTCCTTCTGCCTAAACGCACATTAGGACAAACGCAAAAGGTCATGATTTTTTTAATATCCATGACCTTAAAACATAATATCAATATAGTTACCCTAAATGTCAAGAATATGAAATTGATACAACATTTAGAGAAACACTCTCAAATGAAAAGAAACAAGTAGGAACGGCTACAGTTAAGCTTTGACTGTACGAGGTCATGGATTTTAAGTGTACATGCGGAAGTTAGAGCATAAAAGAAGATATTCTTGAAATGCAGTGTTTAATAATGTTATAAATTTATGAAAATTATAATAATTATTGGGTAAAACATGTAAGAAAGCTACTGTCGAGTTGCCTCGACTGTGAGATATTAGTCACCCAATTTTACTGAATGGATGAATAATAAAGAGCGACCATCGATTGAAGGACAATTAGCTGTACAGGTGCAGCTGCACCCGATTTCACCTTATAAAAGTAATTCGTTAATAACTTCTATGTTTTTTGTCCGATTGTAACCAAATTTTCTGAGAATATTAAGATCATGATTAGTATTGTGTGTGCCAAAACTGAACGTTTTAGCTTTAACATGATGCTTGGAAATCGTTTTTTTCGATTTACGGAGGCGGAAGGAGGCGTGGCCAACATCTAAAATAAATTTCAGCTGCCTACCAAGTGTTTACATGTTGTCTCCAAATTTTGTAGCTCTAGCTTTTATAGTTTCTGAGATCTCGATGTTCATACAGGCAGACGGACAGACAGACAGGGCTATATCAACTCGGATGTTGATGCTGATCAAGAATGTATATAGTTTATGGGCTCGCAGACGCCTCCTTCTGCCTAATACGCACATTAGGACAAACGCAAAAGGTCATGATTTTTTTAATATCCATGACCTAAAAACATAATATCAATATAGTTACCCTAAATGTCAAGAATATGAAATTGATACAACATTTAGAGAAACACTCTCAAATGAAAAGAAACAAGTAGGAACGGCTACAGTTAAGCTTTGACTGTACGAGGTCATGGATTTTAAGTGTACATGCGGAAGTTAGAGCATAAAAGAAGATATTCTTGAAATGCAGTGTTTAATAATGTTATAAATTTATGAAAATTATAATAATTATTGGGTAAAACATGTAAGAAAGCTACTGTCGAGTTGCCTCGACTGTGAGATATTAGTCACCCAATTTTACTGAATGGATGAATAATAAAGAGCGACCATCGATTGAAGGACAATTAGCTGTACAGGTGCAGCTGCACCCGATTTCACCTTATAAAAGTAATTCGTTAATAACTTCTATGTTTTTTGTCCGATTGTAACCAAATTTTCTGAGAATATTAAGATCATGATTAGTATTGTGTGTGCCAAAACTGAACGTTCTAGCTTTAACATGATGCTTGGAAATCGTTTTTTTCGATTTACGGAGGCGGAAGGAGGCGTGGCCAACATCTAAAATAAACTTCAGCTGCCTACCAAGTGTTTACATGTTGTCTCCAAATTTTGTAGCTCTAGCTTTTATAGTTTCTGAGATCTCGATGTTCATACAGGCAGACGGACAGACAGACAGGGCTATATCAACTCGGATGTTGATGCTGATCAAGAATGTATATAGTTTATGGGCTCGCAGACGCCTCCTTCTGCCTAATACGCACATTAGGACAAACGCAAAAGGTCATGATTTTTTTAATATCCATGACCTAAAAACATAATATCAATATAGTTACCCTAAATGTCAAGAATATGAAATTGATACAACATTTAGAGAAACACTCTCAAATGAAAAGAAACAAGTAGGAACGGCTACAGTTAAGCTTTGACTGTACGAGGTCATGGATTTTAAGTGTACATGCGGAAGTTAGAGCATAAAAGAAGATATTCTTGAAATGCAGTGTTTAATAATGTTATAAATTTATGAAAATTATAATAATTATTGGGTAAAACATGTAAGAAAGCTACTGTCGAGTTGCCTCGACTGTGAGATATTAGTCACCCAATTTTACTGAATGGATGAATAATAAAGAGCGACCATCGATTGAAGGACAATTAGCTGTACAGGTGCAGCTGCACCCGATTTCACCTTATAAAAGTAATTCGTTAATAACTTCTATGTTTTTTGTCCGATTGTAACCAAATTTTCTGAGAATATTAAGATCATGATTAGTATTGTGTGTGCCAAAACTGAACGTTCTAGCTTTAACATGATGCTTGGAAATCGTTTTTTTCGATTTACGGAGTCGGAAGGAGGCGTGGCCAACATCTAAAATAAACTTCAGCTGCCTACCAAGTGTTTACATGTTGTCTCCAAATTTTGTAGCTCTAGCTTTTATAGTTTCTGAGATCTCGATGTTCATACAGGCAGACGGACAGACAGACAGGGCTATATCAACTCGGATGTTGATACTGATCAAGAATGTATATAGTTTATGGGCTCGCAGACGCCTCCTTCTGCCTAAACGCACATTAGGACAAACGCAAAAGGTCATGATTTTTTTAATATCCATGACCTTAAAACATAATATCAATATAGTTACCCTAAATGTCAAGAATATGAAATTGATACAACATTTAGAGAAACACTCTCAAATGAAAAGAAACAAGTAGGAACGGCTACAGTTAAGCTTTGACTGTACGAGGTCATGGATTTTAAGTGTACATGCGGAAGTTAGAGCATAAAAGAAGATATTCTTGAAATGCAGTGTTTAATAATGTTATAAATTTATGAAAATTATAATAATTATTGGGTAAAACATGTAAGAAAGCTACTGTCGAGTTGCCTCGACTGTGAGATATTAGTCACCCAATTTTACTGAATGGATGAATAATAAAGAGCGACCATCGATTGAAGGACAATTAGCTGTACAGGTGCAGCTGCACCCGATTTCACCTTATAAAAGTAATTCGTTAATAACTTCTATGTTTTTTGTCCGATTGTAACCAAATTTTCTGAGAATATTAAGATCATGATTAGTATTGTGTGTGCCAAAACTGAACGTTTTAGCTTTAACATGATGCTTGGAAATCGTTTTTTTCGATTTACGGAGGCGGAAGGAGGCGTGGCCAACATCTAAAATAAATTTCAGCTGCCTACCAAGTGTTTACATGTTGTCTCCAAATTTTGTAGCTCTAGCTTTTATAGTTTCTGAGATCTCGATGTTCATACAGGCAGACGGACAGACAGACAGGGCTATATCAACTCGGATGTTGATGCTGATCAAGAATGTATATAGTTTATGGGCTCGCAGACGCCTCCTTCTGCCTAATACGCACATTAGGACAAACGCAAAAGGTCATGATTTTTTTAATATCCATGACCTAAAAACATAATATCAATATAGTTACCCTAAATGTCAAGAATATGAAATTGATACAACATTTAGAGAAACACTCTCAAATGAAAAGAAACAAGTAGGAACGGCTACAGTTAAGCTTTGACTGTACGAGGTCATGGATTTTAAGTGTACATGCGGAAGTTAGAGCATAAAAGAAGATATTCTTGAAATGCAGTGTTTAATAATGTTATAAATTTATGAAAATTATAATAATTATTGGGTAAAACATGTAAGAAAGCTACTGTCGAGTTGCCTCGACTGTGAGATATTAGTCACCCAATTTTACTGAATGGATGAATAATAAAGAGCGACCATCGATTGAAGGACAATTAGCTGTACAGGTGCAGCTGCACCCGATTTCACCTTATAAAAGTAATTCGTTAATAACTTCTATGTTTTTTGTCCGATTGTAACCAAATTTTCTGAGAATATTAAGATCATGATTAGTATTGTGTGTGCCAAAACTGAACGTTTTAGCTTTAACATGATGCTTGGAAATCGTTTTTTTCGATTTACGGAGGCGGAAGGAGGCGTGGCCAACATCTAAAATAAATTTCAGCTGCCTACCAAGTGTTTACATGTTGTCTCCAAATTTTGTAGCTCTAGCTTTTATAGTTTCTGAGATCTCGATGTTCATACAGGCAGACGGACAGACAGACAGGGCTATATCAACTCGGATGTTGATGCTGATCAAGAATGTATATAGTTTATGGGCTCGCAGACGCCTCCTTCTGCCTAATACGCACATTAGGACAAACGCAAAAGGTCATGATTTTTTTAATATCCATGACCTAAAAACATAATATCAATATAGTTACCCTAAATGTCAAGAATATGAAATTGATACAACATTTAGAGAAACACTCTCAAATGAAAAGAAACAAGTAGGAACGACGACAGTTAAGCTTTGACTGTACGAGGTCATGGATTTTAAGTGTACATGCGGAAGTTAGAGCATAAAAGAAGATATTCTTGAAATGCAGTGTTTAATAATGTTATAAATTTATGAAAATTATAATAATTATTGGGTAAAACATGTAAGAAAGCTACTGTCGAGTTGCCTCGACTGTGAGATATTAGTCACCCAATTTTACTGAATGGATGAATAATAAAGAGCGACCATCGATTGAAGGACAATTAGCTGTACAGGTGCATCTGCACCCGATTTCGCCTTATGAAAGTAATTCGTGAATAACTTCTATGTTTTTTGTCCGATTGTAACCAAATTTTCTGAGAATATTAAGATCATGATTAGTATTGTGTGTGCCAAAACTGAAAGTTTCTAGCTTTAACATGATGCTTGGAAATCGTTTTTTTCGATTTACGGAGGCGGAAGGAGGCGTGGCCAACATCTAAAATAAATTTCAGCTGCCTACCAAGTGTTTACATGTTGTCTCCAAATTTTGTAGCTCTAGCTTTTATAGTTTCTGAGATCTCGATGTTCATACAGGCAGACGGACAGACAGACAGGGCTATATCAACTCGGATGTTGATGCTGATCAAGAATGTATATAGTTTATGGGCTCGCAGACGCCTCCTTCTGCCTAATACGCACATTAGGACAAACGCAAAAGGTCATGATTTTTTAATATCCATGACCTAAAAACATAATATCAATATAGTTACCCTAAATGTCAAGAATATGAAATTGATACAACATTTAGAGAAACACTCTCAAATGAAAAGAAACAAGTAGGAACGGCTACAGTTAAGCTTTGACTGTACGAGGTCATGGATTTTAAGTGTACATGCGGAAGTTAGAGCATAAAAGAAGATATTCTTGAAATGCAGTGTTTAATAATGTTATAAATTTATGAAAATTATAATAATTATTGGGTAAAACATGTAAGAAAGCTACTGTCGAGTTGCCTCGACTGTGAGATATTAGTCACCCAATTTTACTGAATGGATGAATAATAAAGAGCGACCATCGATTGAAGGACAATTAGCTGTACAGGTGCAGCTGCACCCGATTTCACCTTATAAAAGTAATTCGTTAATAACTTCTATGTTTTTTGTCCGATTGTAACCAAATTTTCTGAGAATATTAAGATCATGATTAGTATTGTGTGTGCCAAAACTGAACGTTCTAGCTTTAACATGATGCTTGGAAATCGTTTTTTTCGATTTACGGAGGCGGAAGGAGGCGTGGCCAACATCTAAAATAAACTTCAGCTGCCTACCAAGTGTTTACATGTTGTCTCCAAATTTTGTAGCTCTAGCTTTTATAGTTTCTGAGATCTCGATGTTCATACAGGCAGACGGACAGACAGACAGGGCTATATCAACTCGGATGTTGATGCTGATCAAGAATGTATATAGTTTATGGGCTCGCAGACGCCTCCTTCTGCCTAATACGCACATTAGGACAAACGCAAAAGGTCATGATTTTTTTAATATCCATGACCTTAAAACATAATATCAATATAGTTACCCTAAATGTCAAGAATATGAAATTGATACAACATTTAGAGAAACACTCTCAAATGAAAAGAAACAAGTAGGAACGGCTACAGTTAAGCTTTGACTGTACGAGGTCATGGATTTTAAGTGTACATGCGGAAGTTAGAGCATAAAAGAAGATATTCTTGAAATGCAGTGTTTAATAATGTTATAAATTTATGAAAATTATAATAATTATTGGGTAAAACATGTAAGAAAGCTACTGTCGAGTTGCCTCGACTGTGAGATATTAGTCACCCAATTTTACTGAATGGATGAATAATAAAGAGCGACCATCGATTGAAGGACAATTAGCTGTACAGGTGCAGCTGCACCCGATTTCACCTTATAAAAGTAATTCGTTAATAACTTCTATGTTTTTTGTCCGATTGTAACCAAATTTTCTGAGAATATTAAGATCATGATTAGTATTGTGTGTGCCAAAACTGAACGTTCTAGCTTTAACATGATGCTTGGAAATCGTTTTTTTCGATTTACGGAGGCGGAAGGAGGCGTGGCCAACATCTAAAATAAATTTCAGCTGCCTACCAAGTGTTTACATGTTGTCTCCAAATTTTGTAGCTCTAGCTTTTATAGTTTCTGAGATCTCGATGTTCATACAGGCAGACGGACAGACAGACAGGGCTATATCAACTCGGATGTTGATGCTGATCAAGAATGTATATAGTTTATGGGCTCGCAGACGCCTCCTTCTGCCTAATACGCACATTAGGACAAACGCAAAAGGTCATGATTTTTTTAATATCCATGACCTAAAAACATAATATCAATATAGTTACCCTAAATGTCAAGAATATGAAATTGATACAACATTTAGAGAAACACTCTCAAATGAAAAGAAACAAGTAGGAACGGCTACAGTTAAGCTTTGACTGTACGAGGTCATGGATTTTAAGTGTACATGCGGAAGTTAGAGCATAAAAGAAGATATTCTTGAAATGCAGTGTTTAATAATTTTATAAATTTATGAAAATTATAATAATTATTGGGTAAAACATGTAAGAAAGCTACTGTCGAGTTGCCTCGACTGTGAGATATTAGTCACCCAATTTTACTGAATGGATGAATAATAAAGAGCGACCATCGACTGAAGGACAATTAGCTGTACAGGTGCAGCTGCACCCGATTTCACCTTATAAAAGTAATTCGTTAATAACTTCTGTGTTTTTGTCCGATTGTAACCAAATTTTCTGAGATTATTAAGATCATGATTAGTATTGTGTGTGCCAAAACTAAACGTTCTAGCTTTAACATGATGCTTGGAAATCGTTTTTTCGATTTACGGAGGCGGAAGGAGGCGTGGCCAACCTCTAAAATAAACTTCAGCTTCCTACCAAGTGTTTACATGTTGTCTCCAAATTTTGTAGCTCTAGCTTTTATAGTTTCTGAGATCTCGATGTTCATACAGGCAGACGGACAGACAGACAGAGCTATATCAACTCGGATGTTGATGCTGATCAAGAATGTATATAGTTTATGGGCTCGCAGACGCCTCCTTCTGCCTAATACGCACATTAGGACAAACGCAAAAGGTCATGATTTTTTTATTATCCATGACCTAAAAACATAATATCAATATAGCTACCCTAAATGTCAAGAATATGAAATTGATACAACATTTAGAGAAACACTCTCAAATGAAAAGAAACAAGTAGGAACGGCTACAGTTAAGCTTTGACTGTACGAGGTCATGGATTTTAAGTGTACATGCGGAAGTTAGAGCATAAAAGAAGATATTCTTGAAATGCAGTGTTTAATAATGTTATAAATTTATGAAAATTATAATAATTATTGGGTAAAACATGTAAGAAAGCTACTGTCGAGTTGCCTCGACTGTGAGATATTAGTCACCCAATTTTACTGAATGGATGAATAATAAAGAGCGACCATCGACTGAAGGACAATTAGCTGTACAGGTGCAGCTGCACCCGATTTCACCTTATAAAAGTAATTCGTTAATAACTTCTATGTTTTTTGTCCGATTGTAACCAAATTTTCTGAGATTATTAAGACCATGATTAGTATTGTGTGTGCCAAAACTGAACGTTCTAGCTTTAACATGATGCTTGGAAATCGTTTTTTTCGATTTACGGAGGCGGAAGGAGGCGTGGCCAACATCTAAAATAAACTTCAGCTTCCTACCAAGTGTTTACATGTTGTCTCCAAATTTTGTAGCTCTAGCTTTTATAGTTTCTGAGATCTCGATGTTCATACAGGCAGACGGACAGACAGACAGGGCTATATCAACTCGGATGTTGATGCTGATCAAGAATGTATATAGTTTATGGGCTCGCAGACGCCTCCTTCTGCCTAATACGCACATTAGGACAAACGCAAAAGGTCATGATTTTTTTAATATCCATGACCTAAAAACATAATATCAATATAGTTACCCTAAATGTCAAGAATATGAAATTGATACAACATTTAGAGAAACACTCTCAAATGAAAAGAAACAAGTAGGAACGGCTACAGTTAAGCTTTGACTGTACGAGGTCATGGATTTTAAGTGTACATGCGGAAGTTAGAGCATAAAAGAAGATATTCTTGAAATGCAGTGTTTAATAATGTTATAAATTTATGAAAATTATAATAATTATTGGGTAAAACATGTAAGAAAGCTACTGTCGAGTTGCCTCGACTGTGAGATATTAGTCACCCAATTTTACTGAATGGATGAATAATAAAGAGCGACCATCGACTGAAGGACAATTAGCTGTACAGGTGCAGCTGCACCCGATTTCACCTTATAAAAGTAATTCGTTAATAACTTCTATGTTTTTTGTCCGATTGTAACCAAATTTTCTGAGATTATTAAGATCATGATTAGTATTGTGTGTGCCAAAACTGAACGTTCTAGCTTTAACATGATGCTTGGAAATCGTTTTTTTCGATTTACGGAGGCGGAAGGAGGCGTGGCCAACATCTAAAATAAACTTCAGCTTCCTACCAAGTGTTTACATGTTGTCTCCAAATTTTGTAGCTCTAGCTTTTATAGTTTCTGAGATCTCGATGTTCATACAGGCAGACGGACAGACAGACAGGGCTATATCAACTCGGATGTTGATGCTGATCAAGAATGTATATAGTTTATGGGCTCGCAGACGCCTCCTTCTGCCTAATACGCACATTAGGACAAACGCAAAAGGTCATGATTTTTTTAATATCCATGACCTAAAAACATAATATCAATATAGTTACCCTAAATGTCAAGAATATGAAATTGATACAACATTTAGAGAAACACTCTCAAATGAAAAGAAACAAGTAGGAACGTCTACAGTTAAGCTTTGACTGTACGAGGTCATGGATTTTAAGTGTACATGCGGAAGTTAGAGCATAAAAGAAGATATTCTTGAAATGCAGTGTTTAATAATGTTATAAATTTATGAAAATTATAATAATTATTGGGTAAAACATGTAAGAAAGCTACTGTCGAGTTGCCTCGACTGTGAGATATTAGTCACCCAATTTTACTGAATGGATGAATAATAAAGAGCGACCATCGACTGAAGGACAATTAGCTGTACAGGTGCAGCTGCACCCGATTTCACCTTATAAAAGTAATTCGTTAATAACTTCTGTGTTTTTTGTCCGATTGTAACCAAATTTTCTGAGATTATTAAGATCATGATTAGTATTGTGTGTGCCAAAACTGAACGTTCTAGCTTTAACATGATGCTTGGAAATCGTTTTTTTCGATTTACGGAGGCGGAAGGAGGCGTGGCCAACATCTAAAATAAACTTCAGCTTCCTACCAAGTGTTTACATGTTGTCTCCAAATTTTGTAGCTCTAGCTTTTATAGTTTCTGAGATCTCGATGTTCATACAGGCAGACGGACAGACAGACAGGGCTATATCAACTCGGATGTTGATGCTGATCAAGAATGTATATAGTTTATGGGCTCGCAGACGCCTCCTTCTGCCTAATACGCACATTAGGACAAACGCAAAAGGTCATGATTTTTTAATATCCATGACCTAAAAACATAATATCAATATAGTTACCCTAAATGTCAAGAATATGAAATTGATACAACATTTAGAGAAACACTCTCAAATGAAAAGAAACAAGTAGGAACGGCTACAGTTAAGCTTTGACTGTACGAGGTCATGGATTTTAAGTGTACATGCGGAAGTTAGAGCATAAAAGAAGATATTCTTGAAATGCAGTGTTTAATAATGTTATAAATTTATGAAAATTATAATAATTATTGGGTAAAACATGTAAGAAAGCTACTGTCGAGTTGCCTCGACTGTGAGATATTAGTCACCCAATTTTACTGAATGGATGAATAATAAAGAGCGACCATCGACTGAAGGACAATTAGCTGTACAGGTGCAGCTGCACCCGATTTCACCTTATAAAAGTAATTCGTTAATAACTTCTATGTTTTTTGTCCGATTGTAACCAAATTTTCTGAGATTATTAAGATCATGATTAGTATTGTGTGTGCCAAAACTGAACGTTCTAGCTTTAACATGATGCTTGGAAATCGTTTTTTTCGATTTACGGAGGCGGAAGGAGGCGTGGCCAACATCTAAAATAAACTTCAGCTTCCTACCAAGTGTTTACATGTTGTCTCCAAATTTTGTAGCTCTAGCTTTTATAGTTTCTGAGATCTCGATGTTCATACAGGCAGACGGACAGACAGACAGGGCTATATCAACTCGGATGTTGATGCTGATCAAGAATGTATATAGTTTATGGGCTCGCAGACGCCTCCTTCTGCCTAATACGCACATTAGGACAAACGCAAAAGGTCATGATTTTTTAATATCCATGACCTAAAAACATAATATCAATATAGTTACCCTAAATGTCAAGAATATGAAATTGATACAACATTTAGAGAAACACTCTCAAATGAAAAGAAACAAGTAGGAACGGCTACAGTTAAGCTTTGACTGTACGAGGTCATGGATTTTAAGTGTACATGCGGAAGTTAGAGCATAAAAGAAGATATTCTTGAAATGCAGTGTTTAATAATGTTATAAATTTATGAAAATTATAATAATTATTGGGTAAAACATGTAAGAAAGCTACTGTCGAGTTGCCTCGACTGTGAGATATTAGTCACCCAATTTTACTGAATGGATGAATAATAAAGAGCGACCATCGACTGAAGGACAATTAGCTGTACAGGTGCAGCTGCACCCGATTTCACCTTATAAAAGTAATTCGTTAATAACTTCTATGTTTTTTGTCCGATTGTAACCAAATTTTCTGAGATTATTAAGATCATGATTAGTATTGTGTGTGCCAAAACTGAACGTTCTAGCTTTAACATGATGCTTGGAAATCGTTTTTTTCGATTTACGGAGGCGGAAGGAGGCGTGGCCAACATCTAAAATAAACTTCAGCTTCCTACCAAGTGTTTACATGTTGTCTCCAAATTTTGTAGCTCTAGCTTTTATAGTTTCTGAGATCTCGATGTTCATACAGGCAGACGGACAGACAGACAGGGCTATATCAACTCGGATGTTGATGCTGATCAAGAATGTATATAGTTTATGGGCTCGCAGACGCCTCCTTCTGCCTAATACGCACATTAGGACAAACGCAAAAGGTCATGATTTTTTTAATATCCATGACCTAAAAACATAATATCAATATAGTTACCCTAAATGTCAAGAATATGAAATTGATACAACATTTAGAGAAACACTCTCAAATGAAAAGAAACAAGTAGGAACGGCTACAGTTAAGCTTTGACTGTACGAGGTCATGGATTTTAAGTGTACATGCGGAAGTTAGAGCATAAAAGAAGATATTCTTGAAATGCAGTGTTTAATAATGTTATAAATTTATGAAAATTATAATAATTATTGGGTAAAACATGTAAGAAAGCTACTGTCGAGTTGCCTCGACTGTGAGATATTAGTCACCCAATTTTACTGAATGGATGAATAATAAAGAGCGACCATCGACTGAAGGACAATTAGCTGTACAGGTGCAGCTGCACCCGATTTCACCTTATAAAAGTAATTCGTTAATAACTTCTGTGTTTTTTGTCCGATTGTAACCAAATTTTCTGAGATTATTAAGATCATGATTAGTATTGTGTGTGCCAAAACTGAACGTTCTAGCTTTAACATGATGCTTGGAAATCGTTTTTTTCGATTTACGGAGGCGGAAGGAGGCGTGGCCAACATCTAAAATAAACTTCAGCTTCCTACCAAGTGTTTACATGTTGTCTCCAAATTTTGTAGCTCTAGCTTTTATAGTTTCTGAGATCTCGATGTTCATACAGGCAGACGGACAGACAGACAGGGCTATATCAACTCGGATGTTGATGCTGATCAAGAATGTATATAGTTTATGGGCTCGCAGACGCCTCCTTCTGCCTAATACGCACATTAGGACAAACGCAAAAGGTCATGATTTTTTTAATATCCATGACCTAAAAACATAATATCAATATAGTTACCCTAAATGTCAAGAATATGAAATTGATACAACATTTAGAGAAACACTCTCAAATGAAAAGAAACAAGTAGGAACGGCTACAGTTAAGCTTTGACTGTACGAGGTCATGGATTTTAAGTGTACATGCGGAAGTTAGAGCATAAAAGAAGATATTCTTGAAATGCAGTGTTTAATAATGTTATAAATTTATGAAAATTATAATAATTATTGGGTAAAACATGTAAGAAAGCTACTGTCGAGTTGCCTCGACTGTGAGATATTAGTCACCCAATTTTACTGAATGGATGAATAATAAAGAGCGACCATCGACTGAAGGACAATTAGCTGTACAGGTGCAGCTGCACCCGATTTCACCTTATAAAAGTAATTCGTTAATAACTTCTGTGTTTTTTGTCCGATTGTAACCAAATTTTCTGAGATTATTAAGATCATGATTAGTATTGTGTGTGCCAAAACTGAACGTTCTAGCTTTAACATGATGCTTGGAAATCGTTTTTTTCGATTTACGGAGGCGGAAGGAGGCGTGGCCAACATCTAAAATAAACTTCAGCTTCCTACCAAGTGTTTACATGTTGTCTCCAAATTTTGTAGCTCTAGCTTTTATAGTTTCTGAGATCTCGATGTTCATACAGGCAGACGGACAGACAGACAGGGCTATATCAACTCGGATGTTGATGCTGATCAAGAATGTATATAGTTTATGGGCTCGCAGACGCCTCCTTCTGCCTAATACGCACATTAGGACAAACGCAAAAGGTCATGATTTTTTTAATATCCATGACCTAAAAACATAATATCAATATAGTTACCCTAAATGTCAAGAATATGAAATTGATACAACATTTAGAGAAACACTCTCAAATGAAAAGAAACAAGTAGGAACGGCTACAGTTAAGCTTTGACTGTACGAGGTCATGGATTTTAAGTGTACATGCGGAAGTTAGAGCATAAAAGAAGATATTCTTGAAATGCAGTGTTTAATAATGTTATAAATTTATGAAAATTATAATAATTATTGGGTAAAACATGTAAGAAAGCTACTGTCGAGTTGCCTCGACTGTGAGATATTAGTCACCCAATTTTACTGAATGGATGAATAATAAAGAGCGACCATCGACTGAAGGACAATTAGCTGTACAGGTGCAGCTGCACCCGATTTCACCTTATAAAAGTAATTCGTTAATAACTTCTGTGTTTTTTGTCCGATTGTAACCAAATTTTCTGAGATTATTAAGATCATGATTAGTATTGTGTGTGCCAAAACTGAACGTTCTAGCTTTAACATGATGCTTGGAAATCGTTTTTTTCGATTTACGGAGGCGGAAGGAGGCGTGGCCAACATCTAAAATAAACTTCAGCTTCCTACCAAGTGTTTACATGTTGTCTCCAAATTTTGTAGCTCTAGCTTTTATAGTTTCTGAGATCTCGATGTTCATACAGGCAGACGGACAGACAGACAGGGCTATATCAACTCGGATGTTGATGCTGATCAAGAATGTATATAGTTTATGGGCTCGCAGACGCCTCCTTCTGCCTAATACGCACATTAGGACAAACGCAAAAGGTCATGATTTTTTTAATATCCATGACCTAAAAACATAATATCAATATAGTTACCCTAAATGTCAAGAATATGAAATTGATACAACATTTAGAGAAACACTCTCAAATGAAAAGAAACAAGTAGGAACGGCTACAGTTAAGCTTTGACTGTACGAGGTCATGGATTTTAAGTGTACATGCGGAAGTTAGAGCATAAAAGAAGATATTCTTGAAATGCAGTGTTTAATAATGTTATAAATTTATGAAAATTATAATAATTATTGGGTAAAACATGTAAGAAAGCTACTGTCGAGTTGCCTCGACTGTGAGATATTAGTCACCCAATTTTACTGAATGGATGAATAATAAAGAGCGACCATCGACTGAAGGACAATTAGCTGTACAGGTGCAGCTGCACCCGATTTCACCTTATAAAAGTAATTCGTTAATAACTTCTGTGTTTTTTGTCCGATTGTAACCAAATTTTCTGAGATTATTAAGATCATGATTAGTATTGTGTGTGCCAAAACTGAACGTTCTAGCTTTAACATGATGCTTGGAAATCGTTTTTTTCGATTTACGGAGGCGGAAGGAGGCGTGGCCAACATCTAAAATAAACTTCAGCTTCCTACCAAGTGTTTACATGTTGTCTCCAAATTTTGTAGCTCTAGCTTTTATAGTTTCTGAGATCTCGATGTTCATACAGGCAGACGGACAGACAGACAGGGCTATATCAACTCGGATGTTGATGCTGATCAAGAATGTATATAGTTTATGGGCTCGCAGACGCCTCCTTCTGCCTAATACGCACATTAGGACAAACGCAAAAGGTCATGATTTTTTTAATATCCATGACCTAAAAACATAATATCAATATAGTTACCCTAAATGTCAAGAATATGAAATTGATACAACATTTAGAGAAACACTCTCAAATGAAAAGAAACAAGTAGGAACGGCTACAGTTAAGCTTTGACTGTACGAGGTCATGGATTTTAAGTGTACATGCGGAAGTTAGAGCATAAAAGAAGATATTCTTGAAATGCAGTGTTTAATAATGTTATAAATTTATGAAAATTATAATAATTATTGGGTAAAACATGTAAGAAAGCTACTGTCGAGTTGCCTCGACTGTGAGATATTAGTCACCCAATTTTACTGAATGGATGAATAATAAAGAGCGACCATCGACTGAAGGACAATTAGCTGTACAGGTGCAGCTGCACCCGATTTCACCTTATAAAAGTAATTCGTTAATAACTTCTGTGTTTTTTGTCCGATTGTAACCAAATTTTCTGAGATTATTAAGATCATGATTAGTATTGTGTGTGCCAAAACTGAACGTTCTAGCTTTAACATGATGCTTGGAAATCGTTTTTTTCGATTTACGGAGGCGGAAGGAGGCGTGGCCAACATCTAAAATAAACTTCAGCTTCCTACCAAGTGTTTACATGTTGTCTCCAAATTTTGTAGCTCTAGCTTTTATAGTTTCTGAGATCTCGATGTTCATACAGGCAGACGGACAGACAGACAGGGCTATATCAACTCGGATGTTGATGCTGATCAAGAATGTATATAGTTTATGGGCTCGCAGACGCCTCCTTCTGCCTAATACGCACATTAGGACAAACGCAAAAGGTCATGATTTTTTTAATATCCATGACCTAAAAACATAATATCAATATAGTTACCCTAAATGTCAAGAATATGAAATTGATACAACATTTAGAGAAACACTCTCAAATGAAAAGAAACAAGTAGGAACGGCTACAGTTAAGCTTTGACTGTACGAGGTCATGGATTTTAAGTGTACATGCGGAAGTTAGAGCATAAAAGAAGATATTCTTGAAATGCAGTGTTTAATAATGTTATAAATTTATGAAAATTATAATAATTATTGGGTAAAACATGTAAGAAAGCTACTGTCGAGTTGCCTCGACTGTGAGATATTAGTCACCCAATTTTACTGAATGGATGAATAATAAAGAGCGACCATCGACTGAAGGACAATTAGCTGTACAGGTGCAGCTGCACCCGATTTCACCTTATAAAAGTAATTCGTTAATAACTTCTGTGTTTTTTGTCCGATTGTAACCAAATTTTCTGAGATTATTAAGATCATGATTAGTATTGTGTGTGCCAAAACTGAACGTTCTAGCTTTAACATGATGCTTGGAAATCGTTTTTTTCGATTTACGGAGGCGGAAGGAGGCGTGGCCAACATCTAAAATAAACTTCAGCTTCCTACCAAGTGTTTACATGTTGTCTCCAAATTTTGTAGCTCTAGCTTTTATAGTTTCTGAGATCTCGATGTTCATACAGGCAGACGGACAGACAGACAGGGCTATATCAACTCGGATGTTGATGCTGATCAAGAATGTATATAGTTTATGGGCTCGCAGACGCCTCCTTCTGCCTAATACGCACATTAGGACAAACGCAAAAGGTCATGATTTTTTTAATATCCATGACCTAAAAACATAATATCAATATAGTTACCCTAAATGTCAAGAATATGAAATTGATACAACATTTAGAGAAACACTCTCAAATGAAAAGAAACAAGTAGGAACGGCTACAGTTAAGCTTTGACTGTACGAGGTCATGGATTTTAAGTGTACATGCGGAAGTTAGAGCATAAAAGAAGATATTCTTGAAATGCAGTGTTTAATAATGTTATAAATTTATGAAAATTATAATAATTATTGGGTAAAACATGTAAGAAAGCTACTGTCGAGTTGCCTCGACTGTGAGATATTAGTCACCCAATTTTACTGAATGGATGAATAATAAAGAGCGACCATCGACTGAAGGACAATTAGCTGTACAGGTGCAGCTGCACCCGATTTCACCTTATAAAAGTAATTCGTTAATAACTTCTGTGTTTTTTGTCCGATTGTAACCAAATTTTCTGAGATTATTAAGATCATGATTAGTATTGTGTGTGCCAAAACTGAACGTTCTAGCTTTAACATGATGCTTGGAAATCGTTTTTTTCGATTTACGGAGGCGGAAGGAGGCGTGGCCAACATCTAAAATAAACTTCAGCTTCCTACCAAGTGTTTACATGTTGTCTCCAAATTTTGTAGCTCTAGCTTTTATAGTTTCTGAGATCTCGATGTTCATACAGGCAGACGGACAGACAGACAGGGCTATATCAACTCGGATGTTGATGCTGATCAAGAATGTATATAGTTTATGGGCTCGCAGACGCCTCCTTCTGCCTAATACGCACATTAGGACAAACGCAAAAGGTCATGATTTTTTTAATATCCATGACCTAAAAACATAATATCAATATAGTTACCCTAAATGTCAAGAATATGAAATTGATACAACATTTAGAGAAACACTCTCAAATGAAAAGAAACAAGTAGGAACGGCTACAGTTAAGCTTTGACTGTACGAGGTCATGGATTTTAAGTGTACATGCGGAAGTTAGAGCATAAAAGAAGATATTCTTGAAATGCAGTGTTTAATAATGTTATAAATTTATGAAAATTATAATAATTATTGGGTAAAACATGTAAGAAAGCTACTGTCGAGTTGCCTCGACTGTGAGATATTAGTCACCCAATTTTACTGAATGGATGAATAATAAAGAGCGACCATCGACTGAAGGACAATTAGCTGTACAGGTGCAGCTGCACCCGATTTCACCTTATAAAAGTAATTCGTTAATAACTTCTGTGTTTTTTGTCCGATTGTAACCAAATTTTCTGAGATTATTAAGATCATGATTAGTATTGTGTGTGCCAAAACTGAACGTTCTAGCTTTAACATGATGCTTGGAAATCGTTTTTTTCGATTTACGGAGGCGGAAGGAGGCGTGGCCAACATCTAAAATAAACTTCAGCTTCCTACCAAGTGTTTACATGTTGTCTCCAAATTTTGTAGCTCTAGCTTTTATAGTTTCTGAGATCTCGATGTTCATACAGGCAGACGGACAGACAGACAGGGCTATATCAACTCGGATGTTGATGCTGATCAAGAATGTATATAGTTTATGGGCTCGCAGACGCCTCCTTCTGCCTAATACGCACATTAGGACAAACGCAAAAGGTCATGATTTTTTTAATATCCATGACCTAAAAACATAATATCAATATAGTTACCCTAAATGTCAAGAATATGAAATTGATACAACATTTAGAGAAACACTCTCAAATGAAAAGAAACAAGTAGGAACGGCTACAGTTAAGCTTTGACTGTACGAGGTCATGGATTTTAAGTGTACATGCGGAAGTTAGAGCATAAAAGAAGATATTCTTGAAATGCAGTGTTTAATAATGTTATAAATTTATGAAAATTATAATAATTATTGGGTAAAACATGTAAGAAAGCTACTGTCGAGTTGCCTCGACTGTGAGATATTAGTCACCCAATTTTACTGAATGGATGAATAATAAAGAGCGACCATCGACTGAAGGACAATTAGCTGTACAGGTGCAGCTGCACCCGATTTCACCTTATAAAAGTAATTCGTTAATAACTTCTGTGTTTTTTGTCCGATTGTAACCAAATTTTCTGAGATTATTAAGATCATGATTAGTATTGTGTGTGCCAAAACTGAACGTTCTAGCTTTAACATGATGCTTGGAAATCGTTTTTTTCGATTTACGGAGGCGGAAGGAGGCGTGGCCAACATCTAAAATAAACTTCAGCTTCCTACCAAGTGTTTACATGTTGTCTCCAAATTTTGTAGCTCTAGCTTTTATAGTTTCTGAGATCTCGATGTTCATACAGGCAGACGGACAGACAGACAGGGCTATATCAACTCGGATGTTGATGCTGATCAAGAATGTATATAGTTTATGGGCTCGCAGACGCCTCCTTCTGCCTAATACGCACATTAGGACAAACGCAAAAGGTCATGATTTTTTTAATATCCATGACCTAAAAACATAATATCAATATAGTTACCCTAAATGTCAAGAATATGAAATTGATACAACATTTAGAGAAACACTCTCAAATGAAAAGAAACAAGTAGGAACGGCTACAGTTAAGCTTTGACTGTACGAGGTCATGGATTTTAAGTGTACATGCGGAAGTTAGAGCATAAAAGAAGATATTCTTGAAATGCAGTGTTTAATAATGTTATAAATTTATGAAAATTATAATAATTATTGGGTAAAACATGTAAGAAAGCTACTGTCGAGTTGCCTCGACTGTGAGATATTAGTCACCCAATTTTACTGAATGGATGAATAATAAAGAGCGACCATCGACTGAAGGACAATTAGCTGTACAGGTGCAGCTGCACCCGATTTCACCTTATAAAAGTAATTCGTTAATAACTTCTGTGTTTTTTGTCCGATTGTAACCAAATTTTCTGAGATTATTAAGATCATGATTAGTATTGTGTGTGCCAAAACTGAACGTTCTAGCTTTAACATGATGCTTGGAAATCGTTTTTTCGATTTACGGAGGCGGAAGGAGGCGTGGCCAACATCTAAAATAAACTTCAGCTTCCTACCAAGTGTTTACATGTTGTCTCCAAATTTTGTAGCTCTAGCTTTTATAGTTTCTGAGATCTCGATGTTCATACAGGCAGACGGACAGACAGACAGGGCTATATCAACTCGGATGTTGATGCTGATCAAGAATGTATATAGTTTATGGGCTCGCAGACGCCTCCTTCTGCCTAATACGCACATTAGGACAAACGCAAAAGGTCATGATTTTTTTAATATCCATGACCTAAAAACATAATATCAATATAGTTACCCTAAATGTCAAGAATATGAAATTGATACAACATTTAGAGAAACACTCTCAAATGAAAAGAAACAAGTAGGAACGGCTACAGTTAAGCTTTGACTGTACGAGGTCATGGATTTTAAGTGTACATGCGGAAGTTAGAGCATAAAAGAAGATATTCTTGAAATGCAGTGTTTAATAATGTTATAAATTTATGAAAATTATAATAATTATTGGGTAAAACATGTAAGAAAGCTACTGTCGAGTTGCCTCGACTGTGAGATATTAGTCACCCAATTTTACTGAATGGATGAATAATAAAGAGCGACCATCGACTGAAGGACAATTAGCTGTACAGGTGCAGCTGCACCCGATTTCACCTTATAAAAGTAATTCGTTAATAACTTCTGTGTTTTTTGTCCGATTGTAACCAAATTTTCTGAGATTATTAAGATCATGATTAGTATTGTGTGTGCCAAAACTGAACGTTCTAGCTTTAACATGATGCTTGGAAATCGTTTTTTTCGATTTACGGAGGCGGAAGGAGGCGTGGCCAACATCTAAAATAAACTTCAGCTTCCTACCAAGTGTTTACATGTTGTCTCCAAATTTTGTAGCTCTAGCTTTTATAGTTTCTGAGATCTCGATGTTCATACAGGCAGACGGACAGACAGACAGGGCTATATCAACTCGGATGTTGATGCTGATCAAGAATGTATATAGTTTATGGGCTCGCAGACGCCTCCTTCTGCCTAATACGCACATTAGGACAAACGCAAAAGGTCATGATTTTTTTAATATCCATGACCTAAAAAACATAATATCAATATAGTTACCCTAAATGTCAAGAATATGAAATTGATACAACATTTAGAGAAACACTCTCAAATGAAAAGAAACAAGTAGGAACGGCTACAGTTAAGCTTTGACTGTACGAGGTCATGGATTTTAAGTGTACATGCGGAAGTTAGAGCATAAAAGAAGATATTCTTGAAATGCAGTGTTTAATAATGTTATAAATTTATGAAAATTATAATAATTATTGGGTAAAACATGTAAGAAAGCTACTGTCGAGTTGCCTCGACTGTGAGATATTAGTCACCCAATTTTACTGAATGGATGAATAATAAAGAGCGACCATCGACTGAAGGACAATTAGCTGTACAGGTGCAGCTGCACCCGATTTCACCTTATAAAAGTAATTCGTTAATAACTTCTGTGTTTTTTGTCCGATTGTAACCAAATTTTCTGAGATTATTAAGATCATGATTAGTATTGTGTGTGCCAAAACTGAACGTTCTAGCTTTAACATGATGCTTGGAAATCGTTTTTTTCGATTTACGGAGGCGGAAGGAGGCGTGGCCAACATCTAAAATAAACTTCAGCTTCCTACCAAGTGTTTACATGTTGTCTCCAAATTTTGTAGCTCTAGCTTTTATAGTTTCTGAGATCTCGATGTTCATACAGGCAGACGGACAGACAGACAGGGCTATATCAACTCGGATGTTGATGCTGATCAAGAATGTATATAGTTTATGGGCTCGCAGACGCCTCCTTCTGCCTAATACGCACATTAGGACAAACGCAAAAGGTCATGATTTTTTTAATATCCATGACCTAAAAACATAATATCAATATAGTTACCCTAAATGTCAAGAATATGAAATTGATACAACATTTAGAGAAACACTCTCAAATGAAAAGAAACAAGTAGGAACGGCTACAGTTAAGCTTTGACTGTACGAGGTCATGGATTTTAAGTGTACATGCGGAAGTTAGAGCATAAAAGAAGATATTCTTGAAATGCAGTGTTTAATAATGTTATAAATTTATGAAAATTATAATAATTATTGGGTAAAACATGTAAGAAAGCTACTGTCGAGTTGCCTCGACTGTGAGATATTAGTCACCCAATTTTACTGAATGGATGAATAATAAAGAGCGACCATCGACTGAAGGACAATTAGCTGTACAGGTGCAGCTGCACCCGATTTCACCTTATAAAAGTAATTCGTTAATAACTTCTGTGTTTTTTGTCCGATTGTAACCAAATTTTCTGAGATTATTAAGATCATGATTAGTATTGTGTGTGCCAAAACTGAACGTTCTAGCTTTAACATGATGCTTGGAAATCGTTTTTTTCGATTTACGGAGGCGGAAGGAGGCGTGGCCAACATCTAAAATAAACTTCAGCTTCCTACCAAGTGTTTACATGTTGTCTCCAAATTTTGTAGCTCTAGCTTTTATAGTTTCTGAGATCTCGATGTTCATACAGGCAGACGGACAGACAGACAGGGCTATATCAACTCGGATGTTGATGCTGATCAAGAATGTATATAGTTTATGGGCTCGCAGACGCCTCCTTCTGCCTAATACGCACATTAGGACAAACGCAAAAGGTCATGATTTTTTTAATATCCATGACCTAAAAACATAATATCAATATAGTTACCCTAAATGTCAAGAATATGAAATTGATACAACATTTAGAGAAACACTCTCAAATGAAAAGAAACAAGTAGGAACGGCTACAGTTAAGCTTTGACTGTACGAGGTCATGGATTTTAAGTGTACATGCGGAAGTTAGAGCATAAAAGAAGATATTCTTGAAATGCAGTGTTTAATAATGTTATAAATTTATGAAAATTATAATAATTATTGGGTAAAACATGTAAGAAAGCTACTGTCGAGTTGCCTCGACTGTGAGATATTAGTCACCCAATTTTACTGAATGGATGAATAATAAAGAGCGACCATCGACTGAAGGACAATTAGCTGTACAGGTGCAGCTGCACCCGATTTCACCTTATAAAAGTAATTCGTTAATAACTTCTGTGTTTTTTGTCCGATTGTAACCAAATTTTCTGAGATTATTAAGATCATGATTAGTATTGTGTGTGCCAAAACTGAACGTTCTAGCTTTAACATGATGCTTGGAAATCGTTTTTTTCGATTTACGGAGGCGGAAGGAGGCGTGGCCAACATCTAAAATAAACTTCAGCTTCCTACCAAGTGTTTACATGTTGTCTCCAAATTTTGTAGCTCTAGCTTTTATAGTTTCTGAGATCTCGATGTTCATACAGGCAGACGGACAGACAGACAGGGCTATATCAACTCGGATGTTGATGCTGATCAAGAATGTATATAGTTTATGGGCTCGCAGACGCCTCCTTCTGCCTAATACGCACATTAGGACAAACGCAAAAGGTCATGATTTTTTTAATATCCATGACCTAAAAACATAATATCAATATAGTTACCCTAAATGTCAAGAATATGAAATTGATACAACATTTAGAGAAACACTCTCAAATGAAAAGAAACAAGTAGGAACGGCTACAGTTAAGCTTTGACTGTACGAGGTCATGGATTTTAAGTGTACATGCGGAAGTTAGAGCATAAAAGAAGATATTCTTGAAATGCAGTGTTTAATAATGTTATAAATTTATGAAAATTATAATAATTATTGGGTAAAACATGTAAGAAAGCTACTGTCGAGTTGCCTCGACTGTGAGATATTAGTCACCCAATTTTACTGAATGGATGAATAATAAAGAGCGACCATCGACTGAAGGACAATTAGCTGTACAGGTGCAGCTGCACCCGATTTCACCTTATAAAAGTAATTCGTTAATAACTTCTGTGTTTTTTGTCCGATTGTAACCAAATTTTCTGAGATTATTAAGATCATGATTAGTATTGTGTGTGCCAAAACTGAACGTTCTAGCTTTAACATGATGCTTGGAAATCGTTTTTTTCGATTTACGGAGGCGGAAGGAGGCGTGGCCAACATCTAAAATAAACTTCAGCTTCCTACCAAGTGTTTACATGTTGTCTCCAAATTTTGTAGCTCTAGCTTTTATAGTTTCTGAGATCTCGATGTTCATACAGGCAGACGGACAGACAGACAGGGCTATATCAACTCGGATGTTGATGCTGATCAAGAATGTATATAGTTTATGGGCTCGCAGACGCCTCCTTCTGCCTAATACGCACATTAGGACAAACGCAAAAGGTCATGATTTTTTAATATCCATGACCTAAAAACATAATATCAATATAGTTACCCTAAATGTCAAGAATATGAAATTGATACAACATTTAGAGAAACACTCTCAAATGAAAAGAAACAAGTAGGAACGGCTACAGTTAAGCTTTGACTGTACGAGGTCATGGATTTTAAGTGTACATGCGGAAGTTAGAGCATAAAAGAAGATATTCTTGAAATGCAGTGTTTAATAATGTTATAAATTTATGAAAATTATAATAATTATTGGGTAAAACATGTAAGAAAGCTACTGTCGAGTTGCCTCGACTGTGAGATATTAGTCACCCAATTTTACTGAATGGATGAATAATAAAGAGCGACCATCGACTGAAGGACAATTAGCTGTACAGGTGCAGCTGCACCCGATTTCACCTTATAAAAGTAATTCGTTAATAACTTCTGTGTTTTTTGTCCGATTGTAACCAAATTTTCTGAGATTATTAAGATCATGATTAGTATTGTGTGTGCCAAAACTGAACGTTCTAGCTTTAACATGATGCTTGGAAATCGTTTTTTTCGATTTACGGAGGCGGAAGGAGGCGTGGCCAACATCTAAAATAAACTTCAGCTTCCTACCAAGTGTTTACATGTTGTCTCCAAATTTTGTAGCTCTAGCTTTTATAGTTTCTGAGATCTCGATGTTCATACAGGCAGACGGACAGACAGACAGGGCTATATCAACTCGGATGTTGATGCTGATCAAGAATGTATATAGTTTATGGGCTCGCAGACGCCTCCTTCTGCCTAATACGCACATTAGGACAAACGCAAAAGGTCATGATTTTTTTAATATCCATGACCTAAAAACATAATATCAATATAGTTACCCTAAATGTCAAGAATATGAAATTGATACAACATTTAGAGAAACACTCTCAAATGAAAAGAAACAAGTAGGAACGGCTACAGTTAAGCTTTGACTGTACGAGGTCATGGATTTTAAGTGTACATGCGGAAGTTAGAGCATAAAAGAAGATATTCTTGAAATGCAGTGTTTAATAATGTTATAAATTTATGAAAATTATAATAATTATTGGGTAAAACATGTAAGAAAGCTACTGTCGAGTTGCCTCGACTGTGAGATATTAGTCACCCAATTTTACTGAATGGATGAATAATAAAGAGCGACCATCGACTGAAGGACAATTAGCTGTACAGGTGCAGCTGCACCCGATTTCACCTTATAAAAGTAATTCGTTAATAACTTCTGTGTTTTTTGTCCGATTGTAACCAAATTTTCTGAGATTATTAAGATCATGATTAGTATTGTGTGTGCCAAAACTGAACGTTCTAGCTTTAACATGATGCTTGGAAATCGTTTTTTTCGATTTACGGAGGCGGAAGGAGGCGTGGCCAACATCTAAAATAAACTTCAGCTTCCTACCAAGTGTTTACATGTTGTCTCCAAATTTTGTAGCTCTAGCTTTTATAGTTTCTGAGATCTCGATGTTCATACAGGCAGACGGACAGACAGACAGGGCTATATCAACTCGGATGTTGATGCTGATCAAGAATGTATATAGTTTATGGGCTCGCAGACGCCTCCTTCTGCCTAATACGCACATTAGGACAAACGCAAAAGGTCATGATTTTTTTAATATCCATGACCTAAAAACATAATATCAATATAGTTACCCTAAATGTCAAGAATATGAAATTGATACAACATTTAGAGAAACACTCTCAAATGAAAAGAAACAAGTAGGAACGGCTACAGTTAAGCTTTGACTGTACGAGGTCATGGATTTTAAGTGTACATGCGGAAGTTAGAGCATAAAAGAAGATATTCTTGAAATGCAGTGTTTAATAATGTTATAAATTTATGAAAATTATAATAATTATTGGGTAAAACATGTAAGAAAGCTACTGTCGAGTTGCCTCGACTGTGAGATATTAGTCACCCAATTTTACTGAATGGATGAATAATAAAGAGCGACCATCGACTGAAGGACAATTAGCTGTACAGGTGCAGCTGCACCCGATTTCACCTTATAAAAGTAATTCGTTAATAACTTCTGTGTTTTTTGTCCGATTGTAACCAAATTTTCTGAGATTATTAAGATCATGATTAGTATTGTGTGTGCCAAAACTGAACGTTCTAGCTTTAACATGATGCTTGGAAATCGTTTTTTTCGATTTACGGAGGCGGAAGGAGGCGTGGCCAACATCTAAAATAAACTTCAGCTTCCTACCAAGTGTTTACATGTTGTCTCCAAATTTTGTAGCTCTAGCTTTTATAGTTTCTGAGATCTCGATGTTCATACAGGCAGACGGACAGACAGACAGGGCTATATCAACTCGGATGTTGATGCTGATCAAGAATGTATATAGTTTATGGGCTCGCAGACGCCTCCTTCTGCCTAATACGCACATTAGGACAAACGCAAAAGGTCATGATTTTTTTAATATCCATGACCTAAAAACATAATATCAATATAGTTACCCTAAATGTCAAGAATATGAAATTGATACAACATTTAGAGAAACACTCTCAAATGAAAAGAAACAAGTAGGAACGGCTACAGTTAAGCTTTGACTGTACGAGGTCATGGATTTTAAGTGTACATGCGGAAGTTAGAGCATAAAAGAAGATATTCTTGAAATGCAGTGTTTAATAATGTTATAAATTTATGAAAATTATAATAATTATTGGGTAAAACATGTAAGAAAGCTACTGTCGAGTTGCCTCGACTGTGAGATATTAGTCACCCAATTTTACTGAATGGATGAATAATAAAGAGCGACCATCGACTGAAGGACAATTAGCTGTACAGGTGCAGCTGCACCCGATTTCACCTTATAAAAGTAATTCGTTAATAACTTCTGTGTTTTTTGTCCGATTGTAACCAAATTTTCTGAGATTATTAAGATCATGATTAGTATTGTGTGTGCCAAAACTGAACGTTCTAGCTTTAACATGATGCTTGGAAATCGTTTTTTTCGATTTACGGAGGCGGAAGGAGGCGTGGCCAACATCTAAAATAAACTTCAGCTTCCTACCAAGTGTTTACATGTTGTCTCCAAATTTTGTAGCTCTAGCTTTTATAGTTTCTGAGATCTCGATGTTCATACAGGCAGACGGACAGACAGACAGGGCTATATCAACTCGGATGTTGATGCTGATCAAGAATGTATATAGTTTATGGGCTCGCAGACGCCTCCTTCTGCCTAATACGCACATTAGGACAAACGCAAAAGGTCATGATTTTTTTAATATCCATGACCTAAAAACATAATATCAATATAGTTACCCTAAATGTCAAGAATATGAAATTGATACAACATTTAGAGAAACACTCTCAAATGAAAAGAAACAAGTAGGAACGGCTACAGTTAAGCTTTGACTGTACGAGGTCATGGATTTTAAGTGTACATGCGGAAGTTAGAGCATAAAAGAAGATATTCTTGAAATGCAGTGTTTAATAATGTTATAAATTTATGAAAATTATAATAATTATTGGGTAAAACATGTAAGAAAGCTACTGTCGAGTTGCCTCGACTGTGAGATATTAGTCACCCAATTTTACTGAATGGATGAATAATAAAGAGCGACCATCGACTGAAGGACAATTAGCTGTACAGGTGCAGCTGCACCCGATTTCACCTTATAAAAGTAATTCGTTAATAACTTCTGTGTTTTTTGTCCGATTGTAACCAAATTTTCTGAGATTATTAAGATCATGATTAGTATTGTGTGTGCCAAAACTGAACGTTCTAGCTTTAACATGATGCTTGGAAATCGTTTTTTCGATTTACGGAGGCGGAAGGAGGCGTGGCCAACATCTAAAATAAACTTCAGCTTCCTACCAAGTGTTTACATGTTGTCTCCAAATTTTGTAGCTCTAGCTTTTATAGTTTCTGAGATCTCGATGTTCATACAGGCAGACGGACAGACAGACAGGGCTATATCAACTCGGATGTTGATGCTGATCAAGAATGTATATAGTTTATGGGCTCGCAGACGCCTCCTTCTGCCTAATACGCACATTAGGACAAACGCAAAAGGTCATGATTTTTTTAATATCCATGACCTAAAAACATAATATCAATATAGTTACCCTAAATGTCAAGAATATGAAATTGATACAACATTTAGAGAAACACTCTCAAATGAAAAGAAACAAGTAGGAACGGCTACAGTTAAGCTTTGACTGTACGAGGTCATGGATTTTAAGTGTACATGCGGAAGTTAGAGCATAAAAGAAGATATTCTTGAAATGCAGTGTTTAATAATGTTATAAATTTATGAAAATTATAATAATTATTGGGTAAAACATGTAAGAAAGCTACTGTCGAGTTGCCTCGACTGTGAGATATTAGTCACCCAATTTTACTGAATGGATGAATAATAAAGAGCGACCATCGACTGAAGGACAATTAGCTGTACAGGTGCAGCTGCACCCGATTTCACCTTATAAAAGTAATTCGTTAATAACTTCTGTGTTTTTTGTCCGATTGTAACCAAATTTTCTGAGATTATTAAGATCATGATTAGTATTGTGTGTGCCAAAACTGAACGTTCTAGCTTTAACATGATGCTTGGAAATCGTTTTTTTCGATTTACGGAGGCGGAAGGAGGCGTGGCCAACATCTAAAATAAACTTCAGCTTCCTACCAAGTGTTTACATGTTGTCTCCAAATTTTGTAGCTCTAGCTTTTATAGTTTCTGAGATCTCGATGTTCATACAGGCAGACGGACAGACAGACAGGGCTATATCAACTCGGATGTTGATGCTGATCAAGAATGTATATAGTTTATGGGCTCGCAGACGCCTCCTTCTGCCTAATACGCACATTAGGACAAACGCAAAAGGTCATGATTTTTTTAATATCCATGACCTAAAAACATAATATCAATATAGTTACCCTAAATGTCAAGAATATGAAATTGATACAACATTTAGAGAAACACTCTCAAATGAAAAGAAACAAGTAGGAACGGCTACAGTTAAGCTTTGACTGTACGAGGTCATGGATTTTAAGTGTACATGCGGAAGTTAGAGCATAAAAGAAGATATTCTTGAAATGCAGTGTTTAATAATGTTATAAATTTATGAAAATTATAATAATTATTGGGTAAAACATGTAAGAAAGCTACTGTCGAGTTGCCTCGACTGTGAGATATTAGTCACCCAATTTTACTGAATGGATGAATAATAAAGAGCGACCATCGACTGAAGGACAATTAGCTGTACAGGTGCAGCTGCACCCGATTTCACCTTATAAAAGTAATTCGTTAATAACTTCTATGTTTTTTGTCCGATTGTAACCAAATTTTCTGAGATTATTAAGATCATGATTAGTATTGTGTGTGCCAAAACTGAACGTTCTAGCTTTAACATGATGCTTGGAAATCGTTTTTTTCGATTTACGGAGGCGGAAGGAGGCGTGGCCAACATCTAAAATAAACTTCAGCTTCCTACCAAGTGTTTACATGTTGTCTCCAAATTTTGTAGCTCTAGCTTTTATAGTTTCTGAGATCTCGATGTTCATACAGGCAGACGGACAGACAGACAGGGCTATATCAACTCGGATGTGTGATGCTGATCAAGAATGTATATAGTTTATGGGCTCGCAGACGCCTCCTTCTGCCTAATACGCACATTAGGACAAACGCAAAAGGTCATGTTTTTTAATATCCATGACCTAAAAACATAATATCAATATAGTTACCCTAAATGTCAAGAATATTAAATAAAAATTTAGAAAAAAAAAAAAAATAGCTTTAACATGATGCTTGGAAATCGTTTTTTTCGATTTACGGAGGCGGAAGGAGGCGTGGCCAACATCTAAAATAAACTTCAGCTTCCTACCAAGTGTTTACATGTTGTCTCCAAATTTTGTAGCTCTAGCTTTTATAGTTTCTGAGATCTCGATGTTCATACAGGCAGACGGACAGACAGACAGGGCTATATCAACTCGGATGTTGATGCTGATCAAGAATGTATATAGTTTATGGGCTCGCAGACGCCTCCTTCTGCCTAATACGCACATTAGGACAAACGCAAAAGGTCATGATTTTTTTAATATCCATGACCTAAAAACATAATATCAATATAGTTACCCTAAATGTCAAGAATATGAAATTGATACAACATTTAGAGAAACACTCTCAAATGAAAAGAAACAAGTAGGAACGGCTACAGTTAAGCTTTGACTGTACGAGGTCATGGATTTTAAGTGTACATGCGGAAGTTAGAGCATAAAAGAAGATATTCTTGAAATGCAGTGTTTAATAATGTTATAAATTTATGAAAATTATAATAATTATTGGGTAAAACATGTAAGAAAGCTACTGTCGAGTTGCCTCGACTGTGAGATATTAGTCACCCAATTTTACTGAATGGATGAATAATAAAGAGCGACCATCGACTGAAGGACAATTAGCTGTACAGGTGCAGCTGCACCCGATTTCACCTTATAAAAGTAATTCGTTAATAACTTCTGTGTTTTTTGTCCGATTGTAACCAAATTTTCTGAGATTATTAAGATCATGATTAGTATTGTGTGTGCCAAAACTGAACGTTCTAGCTTTAACATGATGCTTGGAAATCGTTTTTTTCGATTTACGGAGGCGGAAGGAGGCGTGGCCAACATCTAAAATAAACTTCAGCTTCCTACCAAGTGTTTACATGTTGTCTCCAAATTTTGTAGCTCTAGCTTTTATAGTTTCTGAGATCTCGATGTTCATACAGGCAGACGGACAGACAGACAGGGCTATATCAACTCGGATGTTGATGCTGATCAAGAATGTATATAGTTTATGGGCTCGCAGACGCCTCCTTCTGCCTAATACGCACATTAGGACAAACGCAAAAGGTCATGATTTTTTTAATATCCATGACCTAAAAACATAATATCAATATAGTTACCCTAAATGTCAAGAATATGAAATTGATACAACATTTAGAGAAACACTCTCAAATGAAAAGAAACAAGTAGGAACGGCTACAGTTAAGCTTTGACTGTACGAGGTCATGGATTTTAAGTGTACATGCGGAAGTTAGAGCATAAAAGAAGATATTCTTGAAATGCAGTGTTTAATAATGTTATAAATTTATGAAAATTATAATAATTATTGGGTAAAACATGTAAGAAAGCTACTGTCGAGTTGCCTCGACTGTGAGATATTAGTCACCCAATTTTACTGAATGGATGAATAATAAAGAGCGACCATCGACTGAAGGACAATTAGCTGTACAGGTGCAGCTGCACCCGATTTCACCTTATAAAAGTAATTCGTTAATAACTTCTGTGTTTTTTGTCCGATTGTAACCAAATTTTCTGAGATTATTAAGATCATGATTAGTATTGTGTGTGCCAAAACTGAACGTTCTAGCTTTAACATGATGCTTGGAAATCGTTTTTTTCGATTTACGGAGGCGGAAGGAGGCGTGGCCAACATCTAAAATAAACTTCAGCTTCCTACCAAGTGTTTACATGTTGTCTCCAAATTTTGTAGCTCTAGCTTTTATAGTTTCTGAGATCTCGATGTTCATACAGGCAGACGGACAGACAGACAGGGCTATATCAACTCGGATGTTGATGCTGATCAAGAATGTATATAGTTTATGGGCTCGCAGACGCCTCCTTCTGCCTAATACGCACATTAGGACAAACGCAAAAGGTCATGATTTTTTTAATATCCATGACCTAAAAACATAATATCAATATAGTTACCCTAAATGTCAAGAATATGAAATTGATACAACATTTAGAGAAACACTCTCAAATGAAAAGAAACAAGTAGGAACGGCTACAGTTAAGCTTTGACTGTACGAGGTCATGGATTTTAAGTGTACATGCGGAAGTTAGAGCATAAAAGAAGATATTCTTGAAATGCAGTGTTTAATAATGTTATAAATTTATGAAAATTATAATAATTATTGGGTAAAACATGTAAGAAAGCTACTGTCGAGTTGCCTCGACTGTGAGATATTAGTCACCCAATTTTACTGAATGGATGAATAATAAAGAGCGACCATCGACTGAAGGACAATTAGCTGTACAGGTGCAGCTGCACCCGATTTCACCTTATAAAAGTAATTCGTTAATAACTTCTGTGTTTTTTGTCCGATTGTAACCAAATTTTCTGAGATTATTAAGATCATGATTAGTATTGTGTGTGCCAAAACTGAACGTTCTAGCTTTAACATGATGCTTGGAAATCGTTTTTTTCGATTTACGGAGGCGGAAGGAGGCGTGGCCAACATCTAAAATAAACTTCAGCTTCCTACCAAGTGTTTACATGTTGTCTCCAAATTTTGTAGCTCTAGCTTTTATAGTTTCTGAGATCTCGATGTTCATACAGGCAGACGGACAGACAGACAGGGCTATATCAACTCGGATGTTGATGCTGATCAAGAATGTATATAGTTTATGGGCTCGCAGACGCCTCCTTCTGCCTAATACGCACATTAGGACAAACGCAAAAGGTCATGATTTTTTTAATATCCATGACCTAAAAACATAATATCAATATAGTTACCCTAAATGTCAAGAATATGAAATTGATACAACATTTAGAGAAACACTCTCAAATGAAAAGAAACAAGTAGGAACGGCTACAGTTAAGCTTTGACTGTACGAGGTCATGGATTTTAAGTGTACATGCGGAAGTTAGAGCATAAAAGAAGATATTCTTGAAATGCAGTGTTTAATAATGTTATAAATTTATGAAAATTATAATAATTATTGGGTAAAACATGTAAGAAAGCTACTGTCGAGTTGCCTCGACTGTGAGATATTAGTCACCCAATTTTACTGAATGGATGAATAATAAAGAGCGACCATCGACTGAAGGACAATTAGCTGTACAGGTGCAGCTGCACCCGATTTCACCTTATAAAAGTAATTCGTTAATAACTTCTGTGTTTTTTGTCCGATTGTAACCAAATTTTCTGAGATTATTAAGATCATGATTAGTATTGTGTGTGCCAAAACTGAACGTTCTAGCTTTAACATGATGCTTGGAAATCGTTTTTTTCGATTTACGGAGGCGGAAGGAGGCGTGGCCAACATCTAAAATAAACTTCAGCTTCCTACCAAGTGTTTACATGTTGTCTCCAAATTTTGTAGCTCTAGCTTTTATAGTTTCTGAGATCTCGATGTTCATACAGGCAGACGGACAGACAGACAGGGCTATATCAACTCGGATGTTGATGCTGATCAAGAATGTATATAGTTTATGGGCTCGCAGACGCCTCCTTCTGCCTAATACGCACATTAGGACAAACGCAAAAGGTCATGATTTTTTTAATATCCATGACCTAAAAACATAATATCAATATAGTTACCCTAAATGTCAAGAATATGAAATTGATACAACATTTAGAGAAACACTCTCAAATGAAAAGAAACAAGTAGGAACGGCTACAGTTAAGCTTTGACTGTACGAGGTCATGGATTTTAAGTGTACATGCGGAAGTTAGAGCATAAAAGAAGATATTCTTGAAATGCAGTGTTTAATAATGTTATAAATTTATGAAAATTATAATAATTATTGGGTAAAACATGTAAGAAAGCTACTGTCGAGTTGCCTCGACTGTGAGATATTAGTCACCCAATTTTACTGAATGGATGAATAATAAAGAGCGACCATCGACTGAAGGACAATTAGCTGTACAGGTGCAGCTGCACCCGATTTCACCTTATAAAAGTAATTCGTTAATAACTTCTGTGTTTTTTGTCCGATTGTAACCAAATTTTCTGAGATTATTAAGATCATGATTAGTATTGTGTGTGCCAAAACTGAACGTTCTAGCTTTAACATGATGCTTGGAAATCGTTTTTTTCGATTTACGGAGGCGGAAGGAGGCGTGGCCAACATCTAAAATAAACTTCAGCTTCCTACCAAGTGTTTACATGTTGTCTCCAAATTTTGTAGCTCTAGCTTTTATAGTTTCTGAGATCTCGATGTTCATACAGGCAGACGGACAGACAGACAGGGCTATATCAACTCGGATGTTGATGCTGATCAAGAATGTATATAGTTTATGGGCTCGCAGACGCCTCCTTCTGCCTAATACGCACATTAGGACAAACGCAAAAGGTCATGATTTTTTTAATATCCATGACCTAAAAACATAATATCAATATAGTTACCCTAAATGTCAAGAATATGAAATTGATACAACATTTAGAGAAACACTCTCAAATGAAAAGAAACAAGTAGGAACGGCTACAGTTAAGCTTTGACTGTACGAGGTCATGGATTTTAAGTGTACATGCGGAAGTTAGAGCATAAAAGAAGATATTCTTGAAATGCAGTGTTTAATAATGTTATAAATTTATGAAAATTATAATAATTATTGGGTAAAACATGTAAGAAAGCTACTGTCGAGTTGCCTCGACTGTGAGATATTAGTCACCCAATTTTACTGAATGGATGAATAATAAAGAGCGACCATCGACTGAAGGACAATTAGCTGTACAGGTGCAGCTGCACCCGATTTCACCTTATAAAAGTAATTCGTTAATAACTTCTGTGTTTTTTGTCCGATTGTAACCAAATTTTCTGAGATTATTAAGATCATGATTAGTATTGTGTGTGCCAAAACTGAACGTTCTAGCTTTAACATGATGCTTGGAAATCGTTTTTTTCGATTTACGGAGGCGGAAGGAGGCGTGGCCAACATCTAAAATAAACTTCAGCTGCCTACCAAGTGTTTACATGTTGTCTCCAAATTTTGTAGCTCTAGCTTTTATAGTTTCTGAGATCTCGATGTTCATACAGGCAGACGGACAGACAGACAGGGCTATATCAACTCGGATGTTGATGCTGATCAAGAATGTATATAGTTTATGGGCTCGCAGACGCCTCCTTCTGCCTAATACGCACATTAGGACAAACGCAAAAGGTCATGATTTTTTTAATATCCATGACCTAAAAACATAATATCAATATAGTTACCCTAAATGTCAAGAATATGAAATTGATACAACATTTAGAGAAACACTCTCAAATGAAAAGAAACAAGTAGGAACGACTACAGTTAAGCTTTGACTGTATGAGGTCATGGATTTTAAGTGTACATGCGGAAGTTAGAGCATAAAAGAAGATATTCTTGAAATGCAGTGTTTAATAATGTTATAAATTTATGAAAATTATAATAATTATTGGGTAAAGCATGTAAGAAAGCTACTGTCGAGTTGCCTCGACTGTGAGATATTAGTCATCGACCATCGACTGAAGGACAATTAGCTGTACAGGTGCAGCTGCACCCGATTTCACCTTATAAAAGTAATTCGTTAATAACTTCTGTGTTTTTTGTTCGATTGTAACCAAATTTTCTGAGATTATTAAGATCATGATTAGTATTGTGTGTGCCAAAACTGAACGTTCTAGCTTTAACATGATGCTTGGAAATCGTTTTTTTCGATTTACGGAGGCGGAAGGAGGCGTGGCCAACATCTAAAATAAACTTCAGCTTCCTACCAAGTGTTTACATGTTGTCTCCAAATTTTGTAGCTCTAGCTTTTATAGTTTCTGAGATCTCGATGTTCATACAGGCAGACGGACAGACAGACAGGGCTATATTAACTCGGATGTTGATGCTGATCAAGAATGTATATAGTTTATGGGCTCGCAGACGCCTCCTTCTGCCTAATACGCACATTAGGACAAACGCAAAAGGTCATGATTTTTTTAATATCCATGACCTAAAAACATAATATCAATATAGTTACCCTAAATGTCAAGAATATGAAATTGATACAACATTTAGAGAAACACTCTCAAATGAAAAGAAACAAGTAGGAACGGCTACAGTTAAGCTTTGACTGTACGAGGTCATGGATTTTAAGTGTACATGCGGAAGTTAGAGCATAAAAGAAGATATTCTTGAAATGCAGTGTTTAATAATGTTATAAATTTATGAAAATTATAATAATTATTGGGTAAAACATGTAAGAAAGCTACTGTCGAGTTGCCTCGACTGTGAGATATTAGTCACCCAATTTTACTGAATGGATGAATAATAAAGAGCGACCATCGACTGAAGGACAATTAGCTGTACAGGTGCAGCTGCACCCGATTTCACCTTATAAAAGTAATTCGTTAATAACTTCTGTGTTTTTTGTCCGATTGTAACCAAATTTTCTGAGATTATTAAGATCATGATTAGTATTGTGTGTGCCAAAACTGAACGTTCTAGCTTTAACATGATGCTTGGAAATCGTTTTTTTCGATTTACGGAGGCGGAAGGAGGCGTGGCCAACATCTAAAATAAACCTCAGCTGCCTACCAAGTGTTTACATGTTGTCTCCAAATTTTGTAGCTCTAGCTTTTATAGTTTCTGAGATCTCGATGTTCATACAGGCAGACGGACAGACAGACAGGGCTATATCAACTCGGATGTTGATGCTGATCAAGAATGTATATAGTTTATGGGCTCGCAGACGCCTTCTTCTGCCTAATACGCACATTAGGATAAACGCAAAAGGTCATGATTTTTTTTAATATCCATGACCTAAAAACAATATAGTTACCCTAAATGTCAAGATTATGAAATTGATACAACATTTAGAGAAACACTCTCAAATGAAAAGAAACAAGTAGGAACGGCTACAGTTAAGCTTTGACTGTACGAGGTCATGGATTTTAAGTGTACATGCGGAAGTTAGAGCATAAAAGAAGATATTCTTGAAATGCAGTGTTTAATAATGTTATAAATGTATGAAAATTATAATAATTATTGGGTAAAACATGTAAGAAAGCTACTGTCGAGTTGCCTCGACTGTGAGATATCAGTCACCCAATTTTACTGAATGGATGAATAATAAAGAGCGACCATCGACTGAGGGACAATTAGCTGTCAGGTGCAGCTGCACCCGATTTCACCTTATAAAAGTAATTCGTTAATAACTTCTGTGTTTTTTGTCCGATTGTAACCAAATTTTCTGAGATTATTAAGATCATGATTAGTATTGTGTGTGCCAAAACTGAACGTTCTAGCTTTAACATGATGCTTGGAAATCGTTTTTTTCGATTTACGGAGGCGGAAGGAGGCGTGGCCAACATCTAAAATAAACTTCAGCTTCCTACCAAGTGTTTACATGTTGTCTCCAAATTTTGTAGCTCTAGCTTTTATAGTTTCTGAGATCTCGATGTTCATACAGGCAGACGGACAGACAGACAGGGCTATATCAACTCGGATGTTGATGCTGATCAAGAATGTATATAGTTTATGGGCTCGCAGACGCCTCCTTCTGCCTAATACGCACATTAGGACAAACGCAAAAGGTCATGATTTTTTTAATATCCATGACCTAAAAACATAATATCAATATAGTTACCCTAAATGTCAAGAATATGAAATTGATACAACATTTAGAGAAACACTCTCAAATGAAAAGAAACAAGTAGGAACGGCTACAGTTAAGCTTTGACTGTACGAGGTCATGGATTTTAAGTGTACATGCGGAAGTTAGAGCATAAAAGAAGATATTCTTGAAATGCAGTGTTTAATAATGTTATAAATTTATGAAAATTATAATAATTATTGGGTAAAACATGTAAGAAAGCTACTGTCGAGTTGCCTCGACTGTGAGATATTAGTCACCCAATTTTACTGAATGGATGAATAATAAAGAGCGACCATCGACTGAAGGACAATTAGCTGTACAGGTGCAGCTGCACCCGATTTCACCTTATAAAAGTAATTCGTTAATAACTTCTGTGTTTTTTGTCCGATTGTAACCAAATTTTCTGAGATTATTAAGATCATGATTAGTATTGTGTGTGCCAAAACTGAACGTTCTAGCTTTAACATGATGCTTGGAAATCGTTTTTTTCGATTTACGGAGGCGGAAGGAGGCGTGGCCAACATCTAAAATAAACTTCAGCTTCCTACCAAGTGTTTACATGTTGTCTCCAAATTTTGTAGCTCTAGCTTTTATAGTTTCTGAGATCTCGATGTTCATACAGGCAGACGGACAGACAGACAGGGCTATATCAACTCGGATGTTGATGCTGATCAAGAATGTATATAGTTTATGGGCTCGCAGACGCCTCCTTCTGCCTAATACGCACATTAGGACAAACGCAAAAGGTCATGATTTTTTTAATATCCATGACCTAAAAACATAATATCAATATAGTTACCCTAAATGTCAAGAATATGAAATTGATACAACATTTAGAGAAACACTCTCAAATGAAAAGAAACAAGTAGGAACGGCTACAGTTAAGCTTTGACTGTACGAGGTCATGGATTTTAAGTGTACATGCGGAAGTTAGAGCATAAAAGAAGATATTCTTGAAATGCAGTGTTTAATAATGTTATAAATTTATGAAAATTATAATAATTATTGGGTAAAACATGTAAGAAAGCTACTGTCGAGTTGCCTCGACTGTGAGATATTAGTCACCCAATTTTACTGAATGGATGAATAATAAAGAGCGACCATCGACTGAAGGACAATTAGCTGTACAGGTGCAGCTGCACCCGATTTCACCTTATAAAAGTAATTCGTTAATAACTTCTGTGTTTTTTGTCCGATTGTAACCAAATTTTCTGAGATTATTAAGATCATGATTAGTATTGTGTGTGCCAAAACTGAACGTTCTAGCTTTAACATGATGCTTGGAAATCGTTTTTTTCGATTTACGGAGGCGGAAGGAGGCGTGGCCAACATCTAAAATAAACTTCAGCTTCCTACCAAGTGTTTACATGTTGTCTCCAAATTTTGTAGCTCTAGCTTTTATAGTTTCTGAGATCTCGATGTTCATACAGGCAGACGGACAGACAGACAGGGCTATATCAACTCGGATGTTGATGCTGATCAAGAATGTATATAGTTTATGGGCTCGCAGACGCCTCCTTCTGCCTAATACGCACATTAGGACAAACGCAAAAGGTCATGATTTTTTTAATATCCATGACCTAAAAACATAATATCAATATAGTTACCCTAAATGTCAAGAATATGAAATTGATACAACATTTAGAGAAACACTCTCAAATGAAAAGAAACAAGTAGGAACGGCTACAGTTAAGCTTTGACTGTACGAGGTCATGGATTTTAAGTGTACATGCGGAAGTTAGAGCATAAAAGAAGATATTCTTGAAATGCAGTGTTTAATAATGTTATAAATTTATGAAAATTATAATAATTATTGGGTAAAACATGTAAGAAAGCTACTGTCGAGTTGCCTCGACTGTGAGATATTAGTCACCCAATTTTACTGAATGGATGAATAATAAAGAGCGACCATCGACTGAAGGACAATTAGCTGTACAGGTGCAGCTGCACCCGATTTCACCTTATAAAAGTAATTCGTTAATAACTTCTGTGTTTTTTGTCCGATTGTAACCAAATTTTCTGAGATTATTAAGATCATGATTAGTATTGTGTGTGCCAAAACTGAACGTTCTAGCTTTAACATGATGCTTGGAAATCGTTTTTTTCGATTTACGGAGGCGGAAGGAGGCGTGGCCAACATCTAAAATAAACTTCAGCTTCCTACCAAGTGTTTACATGTTGTCTCCAAATTTTGTAGCTCTAGCTTTTATAGTTTCTGAGATCTCGATGTTCATACAGGCAGACGGACAGACAGACAGGGCTATATCAACTCGGATGTTGATGCTGATCAAGAATGTATATAGTTTATGGGCTCGCAGACGCCTCCTTCTGCCTAATACGCACATTAGGACAAACGCAAAAGGTCATGATTTTTTTAATATCCATGACCTAAAAACATAATATCAATATAGTTACCCTAAATGTCAAGAATATGAAATTGATACAACATTTAGAGAAACACTCTCAAATGAAAAGAAACAAGTAGGAACGGCTACAGTTAAGCTTTGACTGTACGAGGTCATGGATTTTAAGTGTACATGCGGAAGTTAGAGCATAAAAGAAGATATTCTTGAAATGCAGTGTTTAATAATGTTATAAATTTATGAAAATTATAATAATTATTGGGTAAAACATGTAAGAAAGCTACTGTCGAGTTGCCTCGACTGTGAGATATTAGTCACCCAATTTTACTGAATGGATGAATAATAAAGAGCGACCATCGACTGAAGGACAATTAGCTGTACAGGTGCAGCTGCACCCGATTTCACCTTATAAAAGTAATTCGTTAATAACTTCTGTGTTTTTTGTCCGATTGTAACCAAATTTTCTGAGATTATTAAGATCATGATTAGTATTGTGTGTGCCAAAACTGAACGTTCTAGCTTTAACATGATGCTTGGAAATCGTTTTTTTCGATTTACGGAGGCGGAAGGAGGCGTGGCCAACATCTAAAATAAACTTCAGCTTCCTACCAAGTGTTTACATGTTGTCTCCAAATTTTGTAGCTCTAGCTTTTATAGTTTCTGAGATCTCGATGTTCATACAGGCAGACGGACAGACAGACAGGGCTATATCAACTCGGATGTTGATGCTGATCAAGAATGTATATAGTTTATGGGCTCGCAGACGCCTCCTTCTGCCTAATACGCACATTAGGACAAACGCAAAAGGTCATGATTTTTTTAATATCCATGACCTAAAAACATAATATCAATATAGTTACCCTAAATGTCAAGAATATGAAATTGATACAACATTTAGAGAAACACTCTCAAATGAAAAGAAACAAGTAGGAACGGCTACAGTTAAGCTTTGACTGTACGAGGTCATGGATTTTAAGTGTACATGCGGAAGTTAGAGCATAAAAGAAGATATTCTTGAAATGCAGTGTTTAATAATGTTATAAATTTATGAAAATTATAATAATTATTGGGTAAAACATGTAAGAAAGCTACTGTCGAGTTGCCTCGACTGTGAGATATTAGTCACCCAATTTTACTGAATGGATGAATAATAAAGAGCGACCATCGACTGAAGGACAATTAGCTGTACAGGTGCAGCTGCACCCGATTTCACCTTATAAAAGTAATTCGTTAATAACTTCTGTGTTTTTTGTCCGATTGTAACCAAATTTTCTGAGATTATTAAGATCATGATTAGTATTGTGTGTGCCAAAACTGAACGTTCTAGCTTTAACATGATGCTTGGAAATCGTTTTTTTCGATTTACGGAGGCGGAAGGAGGCGTGGCCAACATCTAAAATAAACTTCAGCTTCCTACCAAGTGTTTACATGTTGTCTCCAAATTTTGTAGCTCTAGCTTTTATAGTTTCTGAGATCTCGATGTTCATACAGGCAGACGGACAGACAGACAGGGCTATATCAACTCGGATGTTGATGCTGATCAAGAATGTATATAGTTTATGGGCTCGCAGACGCCTCCTTCTGCCTAATACGCACATTAGGACAAACGCAAAAGGTCATGATTTTTTTAATATCCATGACCTAAAAACATAATATCAATATAGTTACCCTAAATGTCAAGAATATGAAATTGATACAACATTTAGAGAAACACTCTCAAATGAAAAGAAACAAGTAGGAACGGCTACAGTTAAGCTTTGACTGTACGAGGTCATGGATTTTAAGTGTACATGCGGAAGTTAGAGCATAAAAGAAGATATTCTTGAAATGCAGTGTTTAATAATGTTATAAATTTATGAAAATTATAATAATTATTGGGTAAAACATGTAAGAAAGCTACTGTCGAGTTGCCTCGACTGTGAGATATTAGTCACCCAATTTTACTGAATGGATGAATAATAAAGAGCGACCATCGACTGAAGGACAATTAGCTGTACAGGTGCAGCTGCACCCGATTTCACCTTATAAAAGTAATTCGTTAATAACTTCTGTGTTTTTTGTCCGATTGTAACCAAATTTTCTGAGATTATTAAGATCATGATTAGTATTGTGTGTGCCAAAACTGAACGTTCTAGCTTTAACATGATGCTTGGAAATCGTTTTTTTCGATTTACGGAGGCGGAAGGAGGCGTGGCCAACATCTAAAATAAACTTCAGCTTCCTACCAAGTGTTTACATGTTGTCTCCAAATTTTGTAGCTCTAGCTTTTATAGTTTCTGAGATCTCGATGTTCATACAGGCAGACGGACAGACAGACAGGGCTATATCAACTCGGATGTTGATGCTGATCAAGAATGTATATAGTTTATGGGCTCGCAGACGCCTCCTTCTGCCTAATACGCACATTAGGACAAACGCAAAAGGTCATGATTTTTTTAATATCCATGACCTAAAAACATAATATCAATATAGTTACCCTAAATGTCAAGAATATGAAATTGATACAACATTTAGAGAAACACTCTCAAATGAAAAGAAACAAGTAGGAACGGCTACAGTTAAGCTTTGACTGTACGAGGTCATGGATTTTAAGTGTACATGCGGAAGTTAGAGCATAAAAGAAGATATTCTTGAAATGCAGTGTTTAATAATGTTATAAATTTATGAAAATTATAATAATTATTGGGTAAAACATGTAAGAAAGCTACTGTCGAGTTGCCTCGACTGTGAGATATTAGTCACCCAATTTTACTGAATGGATGAATAATAAAGAGCGACCATCGACTGAAGGACAATTAGCTGTACAGGTGCAGCTGCACCCGATTTCACCTTATAAAAGTAATTCGTTAATAACTTCTGTGTTTTTTGTCCGATTGTAACCAAATTTTCTGAGATTATTAAGATCATGATTAGTATTGTGTGTGCCAAAACTGAACGTTCTAGCTTTAACATGATGCTTGGAAATCGTTTTTTTCGATTTACGGAGGCGGAAGGAGGCGTGGCCAACATCTAAAATAAACTTCAGCTTCCTACCAAGTGTTTACATGTTGTCTCCAAATTTTGTAGCTCTAGCTTTTATAGTTTCTGAGATCTCGATGTTCATACAGGCAGACGGACAGACAGACAGGGCTATATCAACTCGGATGTTGATGCTGATCAAGAATGTATATAGTTTATGGGCTCGCAGACGCCTCCTTCTGCCTAATACGCACATTAGGACAAACGCAAAAGGTCATGATTTTTTTAATATCCATGACCTAAAAACATAATATCAATATAGTTACCCTAAATGTCAAGAATATGAAATTGATACAACATTTAGAGAAACACTCTCAAATGAAAAGAAACAAGTAGGAACGGCTACAGTTAAGCTTTGACTGTACGAGGTCATGGATTTTAAGTGTACATGCGGAAGTTAGAGCATAAAAGAAGATATTCTTGAAATGCAGTGTTTAATAATGTTATAAATTTATGAAAATTATAATAATTATTGGGTAAAACATGTAAGAAAGCTACTGTCGAGTTGCCTCGACTGTGAGATATTAGTCACCCAATTTTACTGAATGGATGAATAATAAAGAGCGACCATCGACTGAAGGACAATTAGCTGTACAGGTGCAGCTGCACCCGATTTCACCTTATAAAAGTAATTCGTTAATAACTTCTGTGTTTTTTGTCCGATTGTAACCAAATTTTCTGAGATTATTAAGATCATGATTAGTATTGTGTGTGCCAAAACTGAACGTTCTAGCTTTAACATGATGCTTGGAAATCGTTTTTTTCGATTTACGGAGGCGGAAGGAGGCGTGGCCAACATCTAAAATAAACTTCAGCTTCCTACCAAGTGTTTACATGTTGTCTCCAAATTTTGTAGCTCTAGCTTTTATAGTTTCTGAGATCTCGATGTTCATACAGGCAGACGGACAGACAGACAGGGCTATATCAACTCGGATGTTGATGCTGATCAAGAATGTATATAGTTTATGGGCTCGCAGACGCCTCCTTCTGCCTAATACGCACATTAGGACAAACGCAAAAGGTCATGATTTTTTAATATCCATGACCTAAAAACATAATATCAATATAGTTACCCTAAATGTCAAGAATATGAAATTGATACAACATTTAGAGAAACACTCTCAAATGAAAAGAAACAAGTAGGAACGGCTACAGTTAAGCTTTGACTGTACGAGGTCATGGATTTTAAGTGTACATGCGGAAGTTAGAGCATAAAAGAAGATATTCTTGAAATGCAGTGTTTAATAATGTTATAAATTTATGAAAATTATAATAATTATTGGGTAAAACATGTAAGAAAGCTACTGTCGAGTTGCCTCGACTGTGAGATATTAGTCACCCAATTTTACTGAATGGATGAATAATAAAGAGCGACCATCGACTGAAGGACAATTAGCTGTACAGGTGCAGCTGCACCCGATTTCACCTTATAAAAGTAATTCGTTAATAACTTCTGTGTTTTTTGTCCGATTGTAACCAAATTTTCTGAGATTATTAAGATCATGATTAGTATTGTGTGTGCCAAAACTGAACGTTCTAGCTTTAACATGATGCTTGGAAATCGTTTTTTTCGATTTACGGAGGCGGAAGGAGGCGTGGCCAACATCTAAAATAAACTTCAGCTTCCTACCAAGTGTTTACATGTTGTCTCCAAATTTTGTAGCTCTAGCTTTTATAGTTTCTGAGATCTCGATGTTCATACAGGCAGACGGACAGACAGACAGGGCTATATCAACTCGGATGTTGATGCTGATCAAGAATGTATATAGTTTATGGGCTCGCAGACGCCTCCTTCTGCCTAATACGCACATTAGGACAAACGCAAAAGGTCATGATTTTTTTAATATCCATGACCTAAAAACATAATATCAATATAGTTACCCTAAATGTCAAGAATATGAAATTGATACAACATTTAGAGAAACACTCTCAAATGAAAAGAAACAAGTAGGAACGGCTACAGTTAAGCTTTGACTGTACGAGGTCATGGATTTTAAGTGTACATGCGGAAGTTAGAGCATAAAAGAAGATATTCTTGAAATGCAGTGTTTAATAATGTTATAAATTTATGAAAATTATAATAATTATTGGGTAAAACATGTAAGAAAGCTACTGTCGAGTTGCCTCGACTGTGAGATATTAGTCACCCAATTTTACTGAATGGATGAATAATAAAGAGCGACCATCGACTGAAGGACAATTAGCTGTACAGGTGCAGCTGCACCCGATTTCACCTTATAAAAGTAATTCGTTAATAACTTCTGTGTTTTTTGTCCGATTGTAACCAAATTTTCTGAGATTATTAAGATCATGATTAGTATTGTGTGTGCCAAAACTGAACGTTCTAGCTTTAACATGATGCTTGGAAATCGTTTTTTTCGATTTACGGAGGCGGAAGGAGGCGTGGCCAACATCTAAAATAAACTTCAGCTTCCTACCAAGTGTTTACATGTTGTCTCCAAATTTTGTAGCTCTAGCTTTTATAGTTTCTGAGATCTCGATGTTCATACAGGCAGACGGACAGACAGACAGGGCTATATCAACTCGGATGTTGATGCTGATCAAGAATGTATATAGTTTATGGGCTCGCAGACGCCTCCTTCTGCCTAATACGCACATTAGGACAAACGCAAAAGGTCATGATTTTTTTAATATCCATGACCTAAAAACATAATATCAATATAGTTACCCTAAATGTCAAGAATATGAAATTGATACAACATTTAGAGAAACACTCTCAAATGAAAAGAAACAAGTAGGAACGGCTACAGTTAAGCTTTGACTGTACGAGGTCATGGATTTTAAGTGTACATGCGGAAGTTAGAGCATAAAAGAAGATATTCTTGAAATGCAGTGTTTAATAATGTTATAAATTTATGAAAATTATAATAATTATTGGGTAAAACATGTAAGAAAGCTACTGTCGAGTTGCCTCGACTGTGAGATATTAGTCACCCAATTTTACTGAATGGATGAATAATAAAGAGCGACCATCGACTGAAGGACAATTAGCTGTACAGGTGCAGCTGCACCCGATTTCACCTTATAAAAGTAATTCGTTAATAACTTCTGTGTTTTTTGTCCGATTGTAACCAAATTTTCTGAGATTATTAAGATCATGATTAGTATTGTGTGTGCCAAAACTGAACGTTCTAGCTTTAACATGATGCTTGGAAATCGTTTTTTTCGATTTACGGAGGCGGAAGGAGGCGTGGCCAACATCTAAAATAAACTTCAGCTTCCTACCAAGTGTTTACATGTTGTCTCCAAATTTTGTAGCTCTAGCTTTTATAGTTTCTGAGATCTCGATGTTCATACAGGCAGACGGACAGACAGACAGGGCTATATCAACTCGGATGTTGATGCTGATCAAGAATGTATATAGTTTATGGGCTCGCAGACGCCTCCTTCTGCCTAATACGCACATTAGGACAAACGCAAAAGGTCATGATTTTTTTAATATCCATGACCTAAAAACATAATATCAATATAGTTACCCTAAATGTCAAGAATATGAAATTGATACAACATTTAGAGAAACACTCTCAAATGAAAAGAAACAAGTAGGAACGGCTACAGTTAAGCTTTGACTGTACGAGGTCATGGATTTTAAGTGTACATGCGGAAGTTAGAGCATAAAAGAAGATATTCTTGAAATGCAGTGTTTAATAATGTTATAAATTTATGAAAATTATAATAATTATTGGGTAAAACATGTAAGAAAGCTACTGTCGAGTTGCCTCGACTGTGAGATATTAGTCACCCAATTTTACTGAATGGATGAATAATAAAGAGCGACCATCGACTGAAGGACAATTAGCTGTACAGGTGCAGCTGCACCCGATTTCACCTTATAAAAGTAATTCGTTAATAACTTCTGTGTTTTTTGTCCGATTGTAACCAAATTTTCTGAGATTATTAAGATCATGATTAGTATTGTGTGTGCCAAAACTGAACGTTCTAGCTTTAACATGATGCTTGGAAATCGTTTTTTTCGATTTACGGAGGCGGAAGGAGGCGTGGCCAACATCTAAAATAAACTTCAGCTTCCTACCAAGTGTTTACATGTTGTCTCCAAATTTTGTAGCTCTAGCTTTTATAGTTTCTGAGATCTCGATGTTCATACAGGCAGACGGACAGACAGACAGGGCTATATCAACTCGGATGTTGATGCTGATCAAGAATGTATATAGTTTATGGGCTCGCAGACGCCTCCTTCTGCCTAATACGCACATTAGGACAAACGCAAAAGGTCATGATTTTTTTAATATCCATGACCTAAAAACATAATATCAATATAGTTACCCTAAATGTCAAGAATATGAAATTGATACAACATTTAGAGAAACACTCTCAAATGAAAAGAAACAAGTAGGAACGGCTACAGTTAAGCTTTGACTGTACGAGGTCATGGATTTTAAGTGTACATGCGGAAGTTAGAGCATAAAAGAAGATATTCTTGAAATGCAGTGTTTAATAATGTTATAAATTTATGAAAATTATAATAATTATTGGGTAAAACATGTAAGAAAGCTACTGTCGAGTTGCCTCGACTGTGAGATATTAGTCACCCAATTTTACTGAATGGATGAATAATAAAGAGCGACCATCGACTGAAGGACAATTAGCTGTACAGGTGCAGCTGCACCCGATTTCACCTTATAAAAGTAATTCGTTAATAACTTCTGTGTTTTTTGTCCGATTGTAACCAAATTTTCTGAGATTATTAAGATCATGATTAGTATTGTGTGTGCCAAAACTGAACGTTCTAGCTTTAACATGATGCTTGGAAATCGTTTTTTTCGATTTACGGAGGCGGAAGGAGGCGTGGCCAACATCTAAAATAAACTTCAGCTTCCTACCAAGTGTTTACATGTTGTCTCCAAATTTTGTAGCTCTAGCTTTTATAGTTTCTGAGATCTCGATGTTCATACAGGCAGACGGACAGACAGACAGGGCTATATCAACTCGGATGTTGATGCTGATCAAGAATGTATATAGTTTATGGGCTCGCAGACGCCTCCTTCTGCCTAATACGCACATTAGGACAAACGCAAAAGGTCATGATTTTTTTAATATCCATGACATAAAAACATAATATCAATATAGTTACCCTAAATGTCAAGAATATGAAATTGATACAACATTTAGAGAAACACTCTCAAATGAAAAGAAACAAGTAGGAACGGCTTCAGTTAAGCTTTGACTGTACGATGTCATGGATTTTAAGTGTACATGCGGAAGTTAGAGCATAAAAGAAGATATTCTTGAAATGCAGTGTTTAATAATGTTATAAATTTATGAAAATTATAATAATTATTGGGTAAAACATGTAAGAAAGCTACTGTCGAGTTGCCTCGACTGTGAGATATTAGTCACCCAATTTTACTGAATGGATGAATAATAAAGAGCGACCATCGACTGAAGGACAATTAGCTGTACAGGTGCATCTGCACCCGATTTCACCTTATAAAAGTAATTCGTTAATAACTTCTGTGTTTTTTGTCCGATTGTAACCAAATTTTCTGAGATTATTAAGATCATGATTAGTATTGTGTGTGCCAAAACTGAACGTTCTAGCTTTAACATGATGCTTGGAAATCGTTTTTTTCGATTTACGGAGGCGGAAGGAGGCGTGGCCAACATCTAAAATAAACTTCAGCTTCCTACCAAGTGTTTACATGTTGTCTCCAAATTTTGTATCTCTAGCTTTTATAGTTTCTGAGATCTCGATGTTCATACAGGCAGACGGACAGACAGACAGGGCTATATCAACTCGGATGTTGATGCTGATCAAGAATGTATATAGTTTATGGGCTCGCAGACGCCTCCTTCTGCCTAATACGCACATTAGGACAAACGCAAAAGGTCATGATTTTTTTAATATCCATGACCTAAAAACATAATATCAATATAGTTACCCTAAATGTCAAGAATATGAAATTGATACAACATTTAGAGAAACACTCTCAAATGAAAAGAAACAAGTAGGAACGGCTACAGTTAAGCTTTGACTGTACGAGGTCATGGATTTTAAGTGTACATGCGGAAGTTAGAGCATAAAAGAAGATATTCTTGAAATGCAGTGTTTAATAATGTTATAAATTTATGAAAATTATAATAATTATTGGGTAAAACATGTAAGAAAGCTACTGTCGAGTTGCCTCGACTGTGAGATATTAGTCACCCAATTTTACTGAATGGATGAATAATAAAGAGCGACCATCGACTGAAGGACAATTAGCTGTACAGGTGCAGCTGCACCCGATTTCACCTTATAAAAGTAATTCGTTAATAACTTCTGTGTTTTTTGTCCGATTGTAACCAAATTTTCTGAGAATATTAAGATCATGATTAGTATTGTGTGTGCCAAAACTGAACGTTCTAGCTTTAACATGATGCTTGGAAATCGTTTTTTTCGATTTACGGAGGCGGAAGGAGGCGTGGCCAACATCTAAAATAAACTTCAGCTTCCTACCAAGTGTTTACATGTTGTCTCCAAATTTTGTAGCTCTAGCTTTTATAGTTTCTGAGATCTCGATGTTCATACAGGCAGACGGACAGACAGACAGGGCTATATCAACTCGGATGTTGATGCTGATCAAGAATGTATATAGTTTATGGGCTCGCAGACGCCTCCTTCTGCCTAATACGCACATTAGGACAAACGCAAAAGGTCATGATTTTTTTAATATCCATGACCTAAAAACATAATATCAATATAGTTACCCTAAATGTCAAGAATATGAAATTGATACAACATTTAGAGAAACACTCTCAAATGAAAAGAAACAAGTAGGAACGGCTACAGTTAAGCTTTGACTGTACGAGGTCATGGATTTTAAGTGTACATGCGGAAGTTAGAGCATAAAAGAAGATATTCTTGAAATGCAGTGTTTAATAATGTTATAAATTTATGAAAATTATAATAATTATTGGGTAAAACATGTAAGAAAGCTACTGTCGAGTTGCCTCGACTGTGAGATATTAGTCACCCAATTTTACTGAATGGATGAATAATAAAGAGCGACCATCGACTGAAGGACAATTAGCTGTACAGGTGCAGCTGCACCCGATTTCACCTTATAAAAGTAATTCGTTAATAACTTCTGTGTTTTTTGTCCGATTGTAACCAAATTTTCTGAGAATATTAAGATCATGATTAGTATTGTGTGTGCCAAAACTGAACGTTCTAGCTTTAACATGATGCTTGGAAATCGTTTTTTTCGATTTACGGAGGCGGAAGGAGGCGTGGCCAACATCTAAAATAAACTTCAGCTTCCTACCAAGTGTTTACATGTTGTCTCCAAATTTTGTAGCTCTAGCTTTTATAGTTTCTGAGATCTCGATGTTCATACAGGCAGACGGACAGACAGACAGGGCTATATCAACTCGGATGTTGATGCTGATCAAGAATGTATATAGTTTATGGGCTCGCAGACGCCTCCTTCTGCCTAATACGCACATTAGGACAAACGCAAAAGGTCATGATTTTTTTAATATCCATGACCTAAAAACATAATATCAATATAGTTACCCTAAATGTCAAGAATATGAAATTGATACAACATTTAGAGAAACACTCTCAAATGAAAAGAAACAAGTAGGAACGGCTACAGTTAAGCTTTGACTGTACGAGGTCATGGATTTTAAGTGTACATGCGGAAGTTAGAGCATAAAAGAAGATATTCTTGAAATGCAGTGTTTAATAATGTTATAAATTTATGAAAATTATAATAATTATTGGGTAAAACATGTAAGAAAGCTACTGTCGAGTTGCCTCGACTGTGAGATATTAGTCACCCAATTTTACTGAATGGATGAATAATAAAGAGCGACCATCGACTGAAGGACAATTAGCTGTACAGGTGCAGCTGCACCCGATTTCACCTTATAAAAGTAATTCGTTAATAACTTCTGTGTTTTTTGTCCGATTGTAACCAAATTTTCTGAGATTATTAAGATCATGATTAGTATTGTGTGTGCCAAAACTGAACGTTCTAGCTTTAACATGATGCTTGGAAATCGTTTTTTTCGATTTACGGAGGCGGAAGGAGGCGTGGCCAACATCTAAAATAAACTTCAGCTTCCTACCAAGTGTTTACATGTTGTCTCCAAATTTTGTAGCTCTAGCTTTTATAGTTTCTGAGATCTCGATGTTCATACAGGCAGACGGACAGACAGACAGGGCTATATCAACTCGGATGTTGATGCTGATCAAGAATGTATATAGTTTATGGGCTCGCAGACGCCTCCTTCTGCCTAATACGCACATTAGGACAAACGCAAAAGGTCATGATTTTTTTAATATCCATGACCTAAAAACATAATATCAATATAGTTACCCTAAATGTCAAGAATATGAAATTGATACAACATTTAGAGAAACACTCTCAAATGAAAAGAAACAAGTAGGAACGGCTACAGTTAAGCTTTGACTGTACGAGGTCATGGATTTTAAGTGTACATGCGGAAGTTAGAGCATAAAAGAAGATATTCTTGAAATGCAGTGTTTAATAATGTTATAAATTTATGAAAATTATAATAATTATTGGGTAAAACATGTAAGAAAGCTACTGTCGAGTTGCCTCGACTGTGAGATATTAGTCACCCAATTTTACTGAATGGATGAATAATAAAGAGCGACCATCGACTGAAGGACAATTAGCTGTACAGGTGCAGCTGCACCCGATTTCACCTTATAAAAGTAATTCGTTAATAACTTCTGTGTTTTTTGTCCGATTGTAACCAAATTTTCTGAGAATATTAAGATCATGATTAGTATTGTGTGTGCCAAAACTGAACGTTCTAGCTTTAACATGATGCTTGGAAATCGTTTTTTTCGATTTACGGAGGCGGAAGGAGGCGTGGCCAACATCTAAAATAAACTTCAGCTTCCTACCAAGTGTTTACATGTTGTCTCCAAATTTTGTAGCTCTAGCTTTTATAGTTTCTGAGATCTCGATGTTCATACAGGCAGACGGACAGACAGACAGGGCTATATCAACTCGGATGTTGATGCTGATCAAGAATGTATATAGTTTATGGGCTCGCAGACGCCTCCTTCTGCCTAATACGCACATTAGGACAAACGCAAAAGGTCATGATTTTTTTAATATCCATGACCTAAAAACATAATATCAATATAGTTACCCTAAATGTCAAGAATATGAAATTGATACAACATTTAGAGAAACACTCTCAAATGAAAAGAAACAAGTAGGAACGGCTACAGTTAAGCTTTGACTGTACGAGGTCATGGATTTTAAGTGTACATGCGGAAGTTAGAGCATAAAAGAAGATATTCTTGAAATGCAGTGTTTAATAATGTTATAAATTTATGAAAATTATAATAATTATTGGGTAAAACATGTAAGAAAGCTACTGTCGAGTTGCCTCGACTGTGAGATATTAGTCACCCAATTTTACTGAATGGATGAATAATAAAGAGCGACCATCGACTGAAGGACAATTAGCTGTACAGGTGCAGCTGCACCCGATTTCACCTTATAAAAGTAATTCGTTAATAACTTCTGTGTTTTTTGTCCGATTGTAACCAAATTTTCTGAGAATATTAAGATCATGATTAGTATTGTGTGTGCCAAAACTGAACGTTCTAGCTTTAACATGATGCTTGGAAATCGTTTTTTTCGATTTACGGAGGCGGAAGGAGGCGTGGCCAACATCTAAAATAAACTTCAGCTTCCTACCAAGTGTTTACATGTTGTCTCCAAATTTTGTAGCTCTAGCTTTTATAGTTTCTGAGATCTCGATGTTCATACAGGCAGACGGACAGACAGACAGGGCTATATCAACTCGGATGTTGATGCTGATCAAGAATGTATATAGTTTATGGGCTCGCAGACGCCTCCTTCTGCCTAATACGCACATTAGGACAAACGCAAAAGGTCATGATTTTTTTAATATCCATGACCTAAAAACATAATATCAATATAGTTACCCTAAATGTCAAGAATATGAAATTGATACAACATTTAGAGAAACACTCTCAAATGAAAAGAAACAAGTAGGAACGGCTACAGTTAAGCTTTGACTGTACGAGGTCATGGATTTTAAGTGTACATGCGGAAGTTAGAGCATAAAAGAAGATATTCTTGAAATGCAGTGTTTAATAATGTTATAAATTTATGAAAATTATAATAATTATTGGGTAAAACATGTAAGAAAGCTACTGTCGAGTTGCCTCGACTGTGAGATATTAGTCACCCAATTTTACTGAATGGATGAATAATAAAGAGCGACCATCGACTGAAGGACAATTAGCTGTACAGGTGCAGCTGCACCCGATTTCACCTTATAAAAGTAATTCGTTAATAACTTCTGTGTTTTTTGTCCGATTGTAACCAAATTTTCTGAGAATATTAAGATCATGATTAGTATTGTGTGTGCCAAAACTGAACGTTCTAGCTTTAACATGATGCTTGGAAATCGTTTTTTTCGATTTACGGAGGCGGAAGGAGGCGTGGCCAACATCTAAAATAAACTTCAGCTTCCTACCAAGTGTTTACATGTTGTCTCCAAATTTTGTAGCTCTAGCTTTTATAGTTTCTGAGATCTCGATGTTCATACAGGCAGACGGACAGACAGACAGGGCTATATCAACTCGGATGTTGATGCTGATCAAGAATGTATATAGTTTATGGGCTCGCAGACGCCTCCTTCTGCCTAATACGCACATTAGGACAAACGCAAAAGGTCATGATTTTTTTAATATCCATGACCTAAAAACATAATATCAATATAGTTACCCTAAATGTCAAGAATATGAAATTGATACAACATTTAGAGAAACACTCTCAAATGAAAAGAAACAAGTAGGAACGGCTACAGTTAAGCTTTGACTGTACGAGGTCATGGATTTTAAGTGTACATGCGGAAGTTAGAGCATAAAAGAAGATATTCTTGAAATGCAGTGTTTAATAATGTTATAAATTTATGAAAATTATAATAATTATTGGGTAAAACATGTAAGAAAGCTACTGTCGAGTTGCCTCGACTGTGAGATATTAGTCACCCAATTTTACTGAATGGATGAATAATAAAGAGCGACCATCGACTGAAGGACAATTAGCTGTACAGGTGCAGCTGCACCCGATTTCACCTTATAAAAGTAATTCGTTAATAACTTCTATGTTTTTTGTCCGATTGTAACCAAATTTTCTGAGAATATTAAGATCATGATTAGTATTGTGTGTGCCAAAACTGAACGTTCTAGCTTTAACATGATGCTTGGAAATCGTTTTTTTCGATTTACGGAGGCGGAAGGAGGCGTGGCCAACATCTAAAATAAACTTCAGCTTCCTACCAAGTGTTTACATGTTGTCTCCAAATTTTGTAGCTCTAGCTTTTATAGTTTCTGAGATCTCGATGTTCATACAGGCAGACGGACAGACAGACAGGGCTATATCAACTCGGATGTTGATGCTGATCAAGAATGTATATAGTTTATGGGCTCGCAGACGCCTCCTTCTGCCTAATACGCACATTAGGACAAACGCAAAAGGTCATGATTTTTTTAATATCCATGACCTAAAAACATAATATCAATATAGTTACCCTAAATGTCAAGAATATGAAATTGATACAACATTTAGAGAAACACTCTCAAATGAAAAGAAACAAGTAGGAACGGCTACAGTTAAGCTTTGACTGTACGAGGTCATGGATTTTAAGTGTACATGCGGAAGTTAGAGCATAAAAGAAGATATTCTTGAAATGCAGTGTTTAATAATGTTATAAATTTATGAAAATTATAATAATTATTGGGTAAAACATGTAAGAAAGCTACTGTCGAGTTGCCTCGACTGTGAGATATTAGTCACCCAATTTTACTGAATGGATGAATAATAAAGAGCGACCATCGACTGAAGGACAATTAGCTGTACAGGTGCAGCTGCACCCGATTTCACCTTATAAAAGTAATTCGTTAATAACTTCTATGTTTTTTGTCCGATTGTAACCAAATTTTCTGAGAATATTAAGATCATGATTAGTATTGTGTGTGCCAAAACTGAACGTTCTAGCTTTAACATGATGCTTGGAAATCGTTTTTTTCGATTTACGGAGGCGGAAGGAGGCGTGGCCAACATCTAAAATAAACTTCAGCTTCCTACCAAGTGTTTACATGTTGTCTCCAAATTTTGTAGCTCTAGCTTTTATAGTTTCTGAGATCTCGATGTTCATACAGGCAGACGGACAGACAGACAGGGCTATATCAACTCGGATGTTGATGCTGATCAAGAATGTATATAGTTTATGGGCTCGCAGACGCCTCCTTCTGCCTAATACGCACATTAGGACAAACGCAAAAGGTCATGATTTTTTTAATATCCATGACCTAAAAACATAATATCAATATAGTTACCCTAAATGTCAAGAATATGAAATTGATACAACATTTAGAGAAACACTCTCAAATGAAAAGAAACAAGTAGGAACGGCTACAGTTAAGCTTTGACTGTACGAGGTCATGGATTTTAAGTGTACATGCGGAAGTTAGAGCATAAAAGAAGATATTCTTGAAATGCAGTGTTTAATAATGTTATAAATTTATGAAAATTATAATAATTATTGGGTAAAACATGTAAGAAAGCTACTGTCGAGTTGCCTCGACTGTGAGATATTAGTCACCCAATTTTACTGAATGGATGAATAATAAAGAGCGACCATCGACTGAAGGACAATTAGCTGTACAGGTGCAGCTGCACCCGATTTCACCTTATAAAAGTAATTCGTTAATAACTTCTATGTTTTTTGTCCGATTGTAACCAAATTTTCTGAGAATATTAAGATCATGATTAGTATTGTGTGTGCCAAAACTGAACGTTCTAGCTTTAACATGATGCTTGGAAATCGTTTTTTTCGATTTACGGAGGCGGAAGGAGGCGTGGCCAACATCTAAAATAAACTTCAGCTTCCTACCAAGTGTTTACATGTTGTCTCCAAATTTTGTAGCTCTAGCTTTTATAGTTTCTGAGATCTCGATGTTCATACAGGCAGACGGACAGACAGACAGGGCTATATCAACTCGGATGTTGATGCTGATCAAGAATGTATATAGTTTATGGGCTCGCAGACGCCTCCTTCTGCCTAATACGCACATTAGGACAAACGCAAAAGGTCATGATTTTTTTAATATCCATGACCTAAAAACATAATATCAATATAGTTACCCTAAATGTCAAGAATATGAAATTGATACAACATTTAGAGAAACACTCTCAAATGAAAAGAAACAAGTAGGAACGGCTACAGTTAAGCTTTGACTGTACGAGGTCATGGATTTTAAGTGTACATGCGGAAGTTAGAGCATAAAAGAAGATATTCTTGAAATGCAGTGTTTAATAATGTTATAAATTTATGAAAATTATAATAATTATTGGGTAAAACATGTAAGAAAGCTACTGTCGAGTTGCCTCGACTGTGAGATATTAGTCACCCAATTTTACTGAATGGATGAATAATAAAGAGCGACCATCGACTGAAGGACAATTAGCTGTACAGGTGCATCTGCACCCGATTTCACCTTATAAAAGTAATTCGTTAATAACTTCTATGTTTTTTGTCCGATTGTAACCAAATTTTCTGAGAATATTAAGATCATGATTAGTATTGTGTGTGCCAAAACTGAACGTTCTAGCTTTAACATGATGCTTGGAAATCGTTTTTTTCGATTTACGGAGGCGGAAGGAGGCGTGGCCAACATCTAAAATAAACTTCAGCTTCCTACCAAGTGTTTACATGTTGTCTCCAAATTTTGTAGCTCTAGCTTTTATAGTTTCTGAGATCTCGATGTTCATACAGGCAGACGGACAGACAGACAGGGCTATATCAACTCGGATGTTGATGCTGATCAAGAATGTATATAGTTTATGGGCTCGCAGACGCCTCCTTCTGCCTAATACGCACATTAGGACAAACGCAAAAGGTCATGATTTTTTTAATATCCATGACCTAAAAACATAATATCAATATAGTTACCCTAAATGTCAAGAATATGAAATTGATACAACATTTAGAGAAACACTCTCAAATGAAAAGAAACAAGTAGGAACGGCTACAGTTAAGCTTTGACTGTACGAGGTCATGGATTTTAAGTGTACATGCGGAAGTTAGAGCATAAAAGAAGATATTCTTGAAATGCAGTGTTTAATAATGTTATAAATTTATGAAAATTATAATAATTATTGGGTAAAACATGTAAGAAAGCTACTGTCGAGTTGCCTCGACTGTGAGATATTAGTCACCCAATTTTACTGAATGGATGAATAATAAAGAGCGACCATCGACTGAAGGACAATTAGCTGTACAGGTGCATCTGCACCCGATTTCACCTTATGAAAGTAATTCGTTAATAACTTCTATGTTTTTTGTCCGATTGTAACCAAATTTTCTGAGAATATTAAGATCATGATTAGTATTGTGTGTGCCAAAACTGAACGTTCTAGCTTTAACATGATGCTTGGAAATCGTTTTTTCGATTTACGGAGGCGGAAGGAGGCGTGGCCAACATCTAAAATAAACTTCAGCTTCCTACCAAGTGTTTACATGTTGTCTCCAAATTTTGTAGCTCTAGCTTTTATAGTTTCTGAGATCTCGATGTTCATACAGGCAGACGGACAGACAGACAGGGCTATATCAACTCGGATGTTGATGCTGATCAAGAATGTATATAGTTTATGGGCTCGCAGACGCCTCCTTCTGCCTAATACGCACATTAGGACAAACGCAAAAGGTCATGATTTTTTTAATATCCATGACCTAAAAGCATAATATCAAGATATTCTTGAAATGTCAGTATTTATTTGATACAACATTGTAGAGAAACATTTCTCAGAATGAAAAGAATCATGATTAGGAACGCTAAGTGTGACTACGTTCTAGCTTTAACATGAGGCTTGGAAATCGTTTTTTTAGATTTACGGAGGCGGAAGTTAGAGCATGAAAATAAGATAAACTTCAGCTTCCTACAGTGTTTATAATGTTGTTTCTCAAATTTTGTAGCTCTAGCTTTTATAGTTTCTGATATCTCGATGTTCATACAGGCAGACGGACAGACAGACAGGGCTATATCAACTCGGATGTTGATGCTGATCAAGAATGTATATAGTTTATGGGCTCGCAGACGCCTCCTTCTGCCTAATACGCACATTAGGACAAACGCAAAAGGTCATGATTTTTTTAATATCCATGACCTAAAAACATAATACCAATATAGTTACCCTAAATGTCAAGAATATGAAATTGATACAACATTTAGAGAAACACTCTCAAATGAAAAGAAACAAGTAGGAACGGCTACAGTTAAGCTTTGACTGTACGAGGTCATGGATTTTAAGTGTACATGCGGAAGTTAGAGCATAAAAGAAGATATTCTTGAAATGCAGTGTTTAATAATGTTATAAATTTATGAAAATTATAATAATTATTGGGTAAAACATGTAAGAAAGCTACTGTCGAGTTGCCTCGACTGTGAGATATTAGTCACCCAATTTTACTGAATGGATGAATAATAAAGAGCGACCATCGACTGAAGGACAATTAGCTGTACAGGTGCATCTGCACCCGATTTCACCTTATGAAAGTAATTCGTTAATAACTTCTATGTTTTTTGTCCGATTGTAACCAAATTTTCTGAGAATATTAAGATCATGATTAGTATTGTGTGTGCCAAAACTGAACGTTCTAGCTTTAACATGATGCTTGGAAATCGTTTTTTTCGATTTACGGAGGCGGAAGGAGGCGTGGCCAACATGTAAAATAAACTTCAGCTTCCAACTAAGTGTTTACATGTTGTCTCCAAATTTTGTAGCTCTAGCTTTTATAGTTTCTGATATCTCGATGTTCATACAGGCAGACGGACAGACAGACAGGGCTATATCAACTCGGATGTTGATGCTGATCAAGAATGTATATAGTTTATGGGCTCGCAGACGCCTCCTTCTGCCTAATACGCACATTAGGACAAACGCAAAAGGTCATGATTTTTTTAATATCCATGACCTAAAAACATAATACCAATATAGTTACCCTAAATGTCAAGAATATGAAATTGATACAACATTTAGAGAAACACTCTCAAATGAAAAGAAACAAGTAGGAACGGCTACAGTTAAGCTTTGACTGTACGAGGTCATGGATTTTAAGTGTACATGCGGAAGTTAGAGCATAAAAGAAGATATTCTTGAAATGCAGTGTTTAATAATGTTATAAATTTATGAAAATTATAATAATTATTGGGTAAAACATGTAAGAAAGCTACTGTCGAGTTGCCTCGACTGTGAGATATTAGTCACCCAATTTTACTGAATGGATGAATAATAAAGAGCGACCATCGACTGAAGGACAATTAGCTGTACAGGTGCATCTGCACCCGATTTCACCTTATGAAAGTAATTCGTTAATAACTTCTATGTTTTTTGTCCGATTGTAACCAAATTTTCTGAGAATATTAAGATCATGATTAGTATTGTGTGTGCCAAAACTGAACGTTCTAGCTTTAACATGATGCTTGGAAATCGTTTTTTTCGATTTACGGAGGCGGAAGGAGGCGTGGCCAACATCTAAAATAAACTTCAGCTTCCTACCAAGTGTTTACATGTTGTCTCCAAATTTTGTAGCTCTAGCTTTTATAGTTTCTGATATCTCGATGTTCATACAGGCAGACGGACAGACAGACAGGGCTATATCAACTCGGATGTTGATGCTGATCAAGAATGTATATAGTTTATGGGCTCGCAGACGCCTCCTTCTGCCTAATACGCACATTAGGACAAACGCAAAAGGTCATGATTTTTTTAATATCCATGAAGTTAGAGCATAAAAGAAGATATTCTTGAAATGCAGTGTTTTTTGTCCGATTGTAACCAAATTTTCTGAGAATATTAAGATCATGATTAGTATTGTGTGTGCCAAAACTGAACGTTCTAGCTTTAACATGATGCTTGGAAATCGTTTTTTTCGATTTACGGAGGCGGAAGGAGGCGTGGCCAACATGTAAAATAAACTTCAGCTTCCTACCAAGTGTTTACATGTTGTCTCCAAATTTTGTAGCTCTAGCTTTTATAGTTTCTGATATCTCGATGTTCATACAGGCAGACGGACAGACAGACAGGGCTATATCAACTCGGATGTTGATGCTGATCAAGAATGTATATAGTTTATGGGCTCGCAGACGCCTCCTTCTGCCTAATACGCACATTAGGACAAACGCAAAAGGTCATGATTTTTTTAATATCCATGACCTAAAAACATAATACCAATATAGTTACCCTAAATGTCAAGAATATGAAATTGATACAACATTTAGAGAAACACTCTCAAATGAAAAGAAACAAGTAGGAACGGCTACAGTTAAGCTTTGACTGTACGAGGTCATGGATTTTAAGTGTACATGCGGAAGTTAGAGCATAAAAGAAGATATTCTTGAAATGCAGTGTTTAATAATGTTATAAATTTATGAAAATTATAATAATTATTGGGTAAAACATGTAAGAAAGCTACTGTCGAGTTGCCTCGACTGTGAGATATTAGTCACCCAATTTTACTGAATGGATGAATAATAAAGAGCGACCATCGACTGAAGGACAATTAGCTGTACAGGTGCATCTGCACCCGATTTCACCTTATGAAAGTAATTCGTTAATAACTTCTATGTTTTTTGTCCGATTGTAACCAAATTTTCTGAGAATATTAAGATCATGATTAGTATTGTGTGTGCCAAAACTGAACGTTCTAGCTTTAACATGATGCTTGGAAATCGTTTTTTCGATTTACGGAGGCGGAAGGAGGCGTGGCCAACATCTAAAATAAACTTCAGCTTCCTACCAAGTGTTTACATGTTGTCTCCAAATTTTGTAGCTCTAGCTTTTATAGTTTCTGATATCTCGATGTTCATACAGGCAGACGGACAGACAGACAGGGCTATATCAACTCGGATGTTGATGCTGATCAAGAATGTATATAGTTTATGGGCTCGCAGACGCCTCCTTCTGCCTAATACGCACATTAGGACAAACGCAAAAGGTCATGATTTTTTTAATATCCATGACCTAAAAACATAATATCAATATAGTTACCCTAAATGTCAAGAATATGAAATTGATACAACATTTAGAGAAACACTCTCAAATGAAAAGAAACAAGTAGGAACGGCTACAGTTAAGCTTTGACTGTACGAGGTCATGGATTTTAAGTGTACATGCGGAAGTTAGAGCATAAAAGAAGATATTCTTGAAATGCAGTGTTTAATAATGTTATAAATTTATGAAAATTATAATAATTATTGGGTAAAACATGTAAGAAAGCTACTGTCGAGTTGCCTCGACTGTGAGATATTAGTCACCCAATTTTACTGAATGGATGAATAATAAAGAGCGACCATCGACTGAAGGACAATTAGCTGTACAGGTGCATCTGCACCCGATTTCACCTTATGAAAGTAATTCGTTAATAACTTCTATGTTTTTTGTCCGATTGTAACCAAATTTTCTGAGAATATTAAGATCATGATTAGTATTGTGTGTGCCAAAACTGAACGTTCTAGCTTTAACATGATGCTTGGAAATCGTTTTTTTCGATTTACGGAGGCGGAAGGAGGCGTGGCCAACATCTAAAATAAACTTCAGCTTCCTACCAAGTGTTTACATGTTGTCTCCAAATTTTGTAGCTCTAGCTTTTATAGTTTCTGATATCTCGATGTTCATACAGGCAGACGGACAGACAGACAGGGCTATATCAACTCGGATGTTGATGCTGATCAAGAATGTATATAGTTTATGGGCTCGCAGACGCCTCCTTCTGCCTAATACGCACATTAGGACAAACGCAAAAGGTCATGATTTTTTTAATATCCATGACCTAAAAACATAATATCAATATAGTTACCCTGAAATGTCAGAGAATATGTCAAATTGATACAACATTTTAGAGAAACACTCTCAACATGAAAAGAAACAAGTAGGAACGGCTACAGTTAAGCTTTGACTGTACGAGGTCATGGATTTTAAGTGTACGATGCGGAAGTTAGAGCATAAAAAGTAAAGAAGATATTCTTGAAATGCAGTGTTTAATAATTTTATAAATTTAAGAAAATTTCTACAAGTAGTTTACATGTTGTCTCCAAATTTTGTAGCTCTAGCTTTTATAGTTTCTGATATCTCGATGTTCATACAGGCAGACGGACAGACAGACAGGGCTATATCAACTCGGATGTTGATGCTGATCAAGAATGTATATAGTTTATGGGCTCGCAGACGCCTCCTTCTGCCTAATACGCACATTAGGACAAACGCAAAAGGTCATGATTTTTTTAATATCCATGACCTTAAAAACATAATACCAATATAGTTACCCTAAATGTCAAGAATATGAAATTGATACAACATTTAGAGAAACACTCTCAAATGAAAAGAAACAAGTAGGAACGGCTACAGTTAAGCTTTGACTGTACGAGGTCATGGATTTTAAGTGTACATGCGGAAGTTAGAGCATAAAAGAAGATATTCTTGAAATGCAGTGTTTAATAATGTTATAAATTTATGAAAATTATAATAATTATTGGGTAAAACATGTAAGAAAGCTACTGTCGAGTTGCCTCGACTGTGAGATATTAGTCACCCAATTTTACTGAATGGATGAATAATAAAGAGCGACCATCGACTGAAGGACAATTAGCTGTACAGGTGCATCTGCACCCGATTTCACCTTATGAAAGTAATTCGTTAATAACTTCTATGTTTTTTGTCCGATTGTAACCAAATTTTCTGAGAATATTAAGATCATGATTAGTATTGTGTGTGCCAAAACTGAACGTTCTAGCTTTAACATGATGCTTGGAAATCGTTTTTTCGATTTACGGAGGCGGAAGGAGGCGTGGCCAACATCTAAAATAAACTTCAGCTTCCTACCAAGTGTTTACATGTTGTCTCCAAATTTTGTAGCTCTAGCTTTTATAGTTTCTGATATCTCGATGTTCATACAGGCAGACGGACAGACAGACAGGGCTATATCAACTCGGATGTTGATGCTGATCAAGAATGTATATAGTTTATGGGCTCGCAGACGCCTCCTTCTGCCTAATACGCACATTAGGACAAACGCAAAAGGTCATGATTTTTTTAATATCCATGACCTAAAAACATAATATCAATATAGTTACCCTAAATGTCAAGAATATGAAATTGATACAACATTTAGAGAAACACTCTCAAATGAAAAGAAACAAGTAGGAACGGCTACAGTTAAGCTTTGACTGTACGAGGTCATGGATTTTAAGTGTACATGCGGAAGTTAGAGCATAAAAGAAGATATTCTTGAAATGCAGTGTTTAATAATGTTATAAATTTATGAAAATTATAATAATTATTGGGTAAAACATGTAAGAAAGCTACTGTCGAGTTGCCTCGACTGTGAGATATTAGTCACCCAATTTTACTGAATGGATGAATAATAAAGAGCGACCATCGACTGAAGGACAATTAGCTGTACAGGTGCATCTGCACCCGATTTCACCTTATGAAAGTAATTCGTTAATAACTTCTATGTTTTTTGTCCGATTGTAACCAAATTTTCTGAGAATATTAAGATCATGATTAGTATTGTGTGTGCCAAAACTGAACGTTCTAGCTTTAACATGATGCTTGGAAATCGTTTTTTTCGATTTACGGAGGCGGAAGGAGGCGTGGCCAACATCTAAAATAAACTTCAGCTTCCTACCAAGTGTTTACATGTTGTCTCCAAATTTTGTAGCTCTAGCTTTTATAGTTTCTGATATCTCGATGTTCATACAGGCAGACGGACAGACAGACAGGGCTATATCAACTCGGATGTTGATGCTGATCAAGAATGTATATAGTTTATGGGCTCGCAGACGCCTCCTTCTGCCTAATACGCACATTAGGACAAACGCAAAAGGTCATGATTTTTTAATATCCATGACCTAAAAACATAATATCAATATAGTTACCCTAAATGTCAAGAATATGAAATTGATACAACATTTAGAGAAACACTCTCAAATGAAAAGAAACAAGTAGGAACGGCTACAGTTAAGCTTTGACTGTACGAGGTCATGGATTTTAAGTGTACATGCGGAAGTTAGAGCATAAAAGAAGATATTCTTGAAATGCAGTGTTTAATAATGTTATAAATTTATGAAAATTATAATAATTATTGGGTAAAACATGTAAGAAAGCTACTGTCGAGTTGCCTCGACTGTGAGATATTAGTCACCCAATTTTACTGAATGGATGAATAATAAAGAGCGACCATCGACTGAAGGACAATTAGCTGTACAGGTGCAGCTGCACCCGATTTCACCTTATAAAAGTAATTCGTTAATAACTTCTATGTTTTTTGTCCGATTGTAACCAAATTTTCTGAGAATATTAAGATCATGATTAGTATTGTGTGTGCCAAAACTGAACGTTCTAGCTTTAACATGATGCTTGGAAATCGTTTTTTTCGATTTACGGAGGCGGAAGGAGGCGTGGCCAACATCTAAAATAAACTTCAGCTTCCTACCAAGTGTTTACATGTTGTCTCCAAATTTTGTAGCTCTAGCTTTTATAGTTTCTGAGATCTCGATGTTCATACAGGCAGACGGACAGACAGACAGGGCTATATCAACTCGGATGTTGATGCTGATCAAGAATGTATATAGTTTATGGGCTCGCAGACGCCTCCTTCTGCCTAATACGCACATTAGGACAAACGCAAAAGGTCATGATTTTTTTAATATCCATGACCTAAAAACATAATATCAATATAGTTACCCTAAATGTCAAGAATATGAAATTGATACAACATTTAGAGAAACACTCTCAAATGAAAAGAAACAAGTAGGAACGGCTACAGTTAAGCTTTGACTGTACGAGGTCATGGATTTTAAGTGTACATGCGGAAGTTAGAGCATAAAAGAAGATATTCTTGAAATGCAGTGTTTAATAATGTTATAAATTTATGAAAATTATAATAATTATTGGGTAAAACATGTAAGAAAGCTACTGTCGAGTTGCCTCGACTGTGAGATATTAGTCACCCAATTTTACTGAATGGATGAATAATAAAGAGCGACCATCGACTGAAGGACAATTAGCTGTACAGGTGCAGCTGCACCCGATTTCACCTTATAAAAGTAATTCGTTAATAACTTCTATGTTTTTTGTCCGATTGTAACCAAATTTTCTGAGAATATTAAGATCATGATTAGTATTGTGTGTGCCAAAACTGAACGTTCTAGCTTTAACATGATGCTTGGAAATCGTTTTTTTCGATTTACGGAGGCGGAAGGAGGCGTGGCCAACATCTAAAATAAACTTCAGCTTCCTACCAAGTGTTTACATGTTGTCTCCAAATTTTGTAGCTCTAGCTTTTATAGTTTCTGAGATCTCGATGTTCATACAGGCAGACGGACAGACAGACAGGGCTATATCAACTCGGATGTTGATGCTGATCAAGAATGTATATAGTTTATGGGCTCGCAGACGCCTCCTTCTGCCTAATACGCACATTAGGACAAACGCAAAAGGTCATGATTTTTTTAATATCCATGACCTAAAAACATAATATCAATATAGTTACCCTAAATGTCAAGAATATGAAATTGATACAACATTTAGAGAAACACTCTCAAATGAAAAGAAACAAGTAGGAACGGCTACAGTTAAGCTTTGACTGTACGAGGTCATGGATTTTAAGTGTACATGCGGAAGTTAGAGCATAAAAGAAGATATTCTTGAAATGCAGTGTTTAATAATGTTATAAATTTATGAAAATTATAATAATTATTGGGTAAAACATGTAAGAAAGCTACTGTCGAGTTGCCTCGACTGTGAGATATTAGTCACCCAATTTTACTGAATGGATGAATAATAAAGAGCGACCATCGACTGAAGGACAATTAGCTGTACAGGTGCAGCTGCACCCGATTTCACCTTATAAAAGTAATTCGTTAATAACTTCTATGTTTTTGTCCGATTGTAACCAAATTTTCTGAGAATATTAAGATCATGATTAGTATTGTGTGTGCCAAAACTGAACGTTCTAGCTTTAACATGATGCTTGGAAATCGTTTTTTTCGATTTACGGAGGCGGAAGGAGGCGTGGCCAACCTCTAAAATAAACTTCAGCTTCCTACCAAGTGTTTACATGTTGTCTCCAAATTTTGTAGCTCTAGCTTTTATAGTTTCTGAGATCTCGATGTTCATACAGGCAGACGGACAGACAGACAGACAGGGCTATATCAACTCGGATGTTGATGCTGATCAAGAATGTATATAGTTTATGGGTTCGCAGACGCCTCCTTCTCCCTAATACGCACATTAGGACAAACGCAAAAGGTCATGATTTTTTTAATATCCATGACCTAAAAACATAATATCAATATAGTTACCCTAAATGTCAAGAATATGAAATTGATACAACATTTAGAGAAACACTCTCAAATGAAAAGAAGCAAGTAGGAACGGCTACAGTTAAGCTTTGACTGTACGAGGTCATGAATTTTAAGTGTACATGCGGAAGTTAGAGCATAAAAGAAGATATTCTTGAAATGCAGTGTTTAATAATTTTATAGTTAGTTTATAGTAGTTTCTGAGATCTCGATGTTCATACATGCAGACGGACAGACAGACAGGGCTATATCAACTCGGATGTTGATGCTGATCAAGAATGTATATAGTTTATGGGCTCGCAGACGCCTCCTTTTGCCTAATACGCACATTAGGACAAACGCAAAAGGTCATGATTTTTTTAATATCCATGACCTAAAAACATAATATCAATATAGTTACCCTAAATGTCAAGAATATGAAATTGATACAACATTTAGAGAAACACTCTCAAATGAAAAGAAACAAGTAGGAACGGCTACAGTTAAGCTTTCATTGTACGAGGTCATGGATTTTAAGTGTACATGCGGAAGTTGGAGCATAAAAGAAGATATTCTTGAAATGCAGTGTTTAATAATGTTATAAATTTATGAAAATTATAATAATTATTGGGTAAAACATGTAAGAAAGCTACTGTCGAGTTGCCTCGACTGTGAGATATTAGTCACCCAATTTTACTGAATGGATGAATAATAAAGAGCGACCATCGACTGAAGGACAATTAGCTGTACAGGTGCAGCTGCACCCGATTTCACCTTATAAAAGTAATTCGTTAATAACTTCTTTTGTCCGATTGTAACCAAATTTTCTGCGAATATTAAGATCGTGATTAGTATTGTGTGTGCCAAAACTGAACGTTCTAGCTTTAACATGATGCTTGGAAATCGTTTTTTTCGATTTACGGAGGCGGAAGGAGGCGTGGCCAACATCTAAAATAAACTTCAGCTGCCTACCAAGTGTTTACATGTTGTCTCCAAATTTTGTAGCTCTAGCTTTTATAGTTTCTGAGATCTCGATGTTCATACAGGCAGACGGACAGACAGACAGGGCTATATCAACTCGGATGTTGATGCTGATCAAGAATGTATATAGTTTATGGGCTCGCAGACGCCTCCTTCTGCCTAATACGCACATTAGGACAAACGCAAAAGGTCATGATTTTTTTAATATCCATGACCTTAAAACATAATATCAATATAGTTACCCTAAATGTCAAGAATATGAAATTGATACAACATTTAGAGAAACACTCTCAAATGAAAAGAAACAAGTAGGAACGGCTACAGTTAAGCTTTGACTGTACGAGGTCATGAATTTTAAGTGTACATGCGGAAGTTAGAGCATAAAAGAAGATATTCTTGAAATGCAGTGTTTAATAATGTTATAAATTTATGAAAATTATAATTGTTATTGGGTAAAACATGTAAGCTAAAGCTACTGTCGAGAACGGCTGAACGGATTTATCTTATCTTGGTCTTGAATTATTCGTGGAGGTCTAGGGAAGGTTTAAAAGGTGAGAAAAATTCTGAATAATTTCCGCGAAACCCCTAAAAACAGCCCTTTTCCCATTCAAAAAAGTGTTGCCTACCCAAAGAACAATTTAGGGCAGCAAAAAAAGTCGAACGACAAGTAGGCTGCGTTCATCAAGCCTGGACAAAAAATCGAACGACAAGCAAGCCTAGATATTTTATTTGGAAATCTGAACGTACGGATTTGCAACACACATGCTTCATTAAATTCTAAGATTTTGTGAGAGTTCAATCGTACTTCTATATATAATAAAATTGACAAATTGGCTCTGAAGGCCGAAATCGAAATTATACGTATGTTTTTTTTCAATTCGCTGTGCATCGTCCGTTGAGTGATTATCAGAATAAAAATAATAAAATAAATAAATCTGTGCATCGTTCATCAGGCAATGGATATGATAGAAAGTAAATAAATAAAATAATAAAATAAAATAAAATAAAATAAATAAAATAAATAAAATAAATAAAATAAATAAAATAAATAAAATAAATAAAATAAATAAAATAAATAAAATAAATAAAATAAATAAAATAAATAAAATAAATAAAATAAATAAAATAAATAAAATAAATAAAATAAATAAATAAAATAAAATAAAATTAAAATAAATAAAATAAATAAAATAAATAAATTAAATAAAAAATGGGAAATTTTTGCAGAAACGGGAAATGGGAAATCTTTGCAAAAACGGGAAATAGGAAATTGGAAATGGGAAAGCTTTGCAAAAACGGGAAATGGGAAATCTTTGCAAAAACGGGAAATAGGAAATGGGAAATGGGAAATGGGAAATCTTTGCAAAAACGGGAAATAGGAAATGGGAAATAGGAAATCTTTGCAAAAACGGGAAATAGGAAATGGGAAATATGAAATCTTTGCAAAAACGGAAAATAGGAAATAGGAAATCTTTGCAAAAACGGGAAATAGGAAATCTTTGCAAAAACGGGAAATGGGAAATAGGAAATCTTTGCAGAAATGGGAAATAGGAAATCTTTGCAAAAACCGGAAATGGGAAATAGGAAATCTTTGCAAAAACCGGAAATGGGAAATAGGAAATCTTTGTAAAAACCGGAAATAGGAAATCGGAGATTGTTAGAACTTTTTCAGATTAATAGATATTTAATTTTTTTGTATTTTCTCCAATTAAAAAAAGGCTTATTTATTGCCATTAAGGCGGAACAAAGTTCGCCGGGTCACTCTGATTTCTAAGTAAGCAACATGATGTATCGAAAATAATAATAAAACTTCATGCTTTATTCAATAAATGATTTTTCATTAATAATTATTTTGTTTGTTTTAAAATCTATATATATAAAAATCAATTGCTGTTCGTTAGTCTCGCTAAAACTCGAGAACGGCTGAACGGATTTATCTTATCTTGGTCTTGAATTATTCGTGGAGGTCTAGGGAAGGTTTAAAAGGTGAGAAAAATTCGAATAATTTCCGACGAAAACCCTAAAAACAGCCCTTTTCCCATTCAAAAAAGTGTTGCCTACCCAAAGAACAATTTAGGGCAGTAAAAAAGTCGAACGACAAGTAGGCTGCGTTCATCAAGCCTGGCAAAAAAATCGAACGACAAGCAAGCCTAGATATTTTATTTGGAAATCGTAATACGGATTTGCAACACACATGCTTCATTGAATTCTAAGATTTTGTTCAATCGTACTTCTATATATATAAAAATTGACAAATTTTATTTGGAAAAAAATTGACAAATTTTATTTGAAAATTTTATTTTGGAATATTATTTTCGTGTTACGGATTTTCGAACGACAAGCAAGCCTGGATATTTTATTTTTATTTGGGAAAAAAATCCTCAAAACAGCTCTGAATTTAAATTGGGAAAAACCGTTTTTAGCAACAAACTCCAACACCAAAGGAGGCTCTGAAGGCCGAAATCGAAATTATACGTGTATGTTTTTTCATTCGCTGTGCATCGTTCATTGAGTGATTTTTAGAAATAAATAAAATAATTAAAATAAAATAAAATAAATAAAATAAATAAAATAAATAAAATAAATAAAATAAATAAAATAAATAAAATAAATAAAATAAATAAAATAAATAAAATAAAATAAAATAAAATAAATAAAATAAAATAAATAAAATAAATAAAATAAATAAAATAAAATAAAATAAAATAAAATAAATAAAATAAAATAAAATAAAATAAAATAAATAAAATAAATAGGAAATGGGAAATCTTTGCAGAAACGGGAAATGGGAAATCTTTGCAAAAACGGGAAATGGGAAATCTTTGCAAAAACGGGAAATAGGAAATGGGAAATCTTTGCAAAAACGGGAAATAAGAAATCTTTGCAAAAACGGGAAATAGGAAATGGGGAAATGGGAAATCTTTGCAAAAACGGGAAATAGGAAATGGGAAATCTTTGAAAAACGGGGAATAGGAAATCTTTGCAAAAACGGGAAATAGGAAATGGGAAATAAGAAATCTTTGCAAAAACCGGGGAAATAGGAAATCTTTGCCAAAAACGGGAAATAGGAAATGGAAAATAAAAAATGGGAAATGGGAAATCTTTGCAAAAACGGGAAATAGGAAATGGGAAATAGGAAATCTTTGCAAAAACGGGAAATAGGAAATCTTTGCAAAAACGGGAAATAGGAAATAGGAAATCTTTGCAAAAACGGGGAAATAGAAAATGGGAAATAGGAAATCTTTGCAAAAACGGAAATAGGAAATGGGAAATGGGAAATCTTTGCAAAAACGGGAAATAGGAAATGGGAAATAGGAAATCTTTGCAAAAACGGGAAATAGGAAATGGGAAATAGGAAATCTTTGTAAAAACCGGAAATAGGAAATCGGAGATTTTTAGAACTTTTTCAGATTAATAGATATTTAATTTTTTTGTATTTTCTAATTTCAATTAAAAAACGGCTTTTATTGACCATTAAGGCGGAAGCTTGAGTTCGCCGGGTCACTAAATGATTTTTCATTAATAATTATTTTGTTTGTTTTTAAAATCATTTTATAAAAAAGATTAGGTTTTTTATTTATCGATGAGGCAGTAAGAAATCTGCCGGGTCAGCTAGTAATGTTATAAATTTATGAAAATTATAATAATTATTGGGTAAAACATGTAAGAAAGCTACTGTCGAGTTGCCTCGACTGTGAGATATTAGTCACCCAATTTTACTGAATGGATGAATAATAAAGAGCGACCATCGACTGAAGGATAATTAGCTGTACAGGTGCAGCTGCACCCGATTTCACCTTATAAAAGTAATTCGTTAATATCTTCTATGTTTTTTGTCCGATTGTAACCAAATTTTCGGAGAATATTAAGATCATGATTAGTATTGTGTGTGAAAAAACTGAACGTTCTAGCTTTAACATGATGCTTGGAAATCGTTTTTTTCGATTTATGGAGGCGGAAGGAGGCGTGGCCAACCTCTAAAATAAACCTCAGCTTCCTACCAAGTGTTTACATGTTGTCTCCAAATTTTGGTGCTCTAGCTTTTATAGTTTCTGAGATCTCGATGTTCATACAGGCAGACGGACAGACAGACAGACAGGGCTATATCAACTCGGATGTTGATGCTGATCAAGAATGTATATAGTTTATGGGTTCGCAGACGCCTCCTTCTCCCTAATACGCACATTAGGACAAACGCAAAAGGTCATGATTTTTTTTATATCCATGACCTAAAAACATAATATCAATATAGTTACCCTAAATGTCAAGAATATGAAATGATACAACATTTAGAGAAACACTCTCAAATGAAAAGAAGCAAGTAGGAACGGCTACAGTTAAGCTTTGACTGTACGAGGTCATGAATTTTAAGTGTACATGCGGAAGTTAGAGCATAAAAGAAGATATTCTTGAAATGCAGTGTTTAATAATTTTATAGTTAGTTTATAGTAGTTTCTGAGATCTCGATGTTCATACAGGCAGACGGACAGACAGACAGGTCTATATCAACTCGGATGTTGATGCTGATCAAGAATGTATATAGTTTATGGGTTCGCAGACGCCTCCTTCTGCCTAATACGCACATTAGGACAAACGCAAAAGGTCATGATTTTTTTTATATCCATGACCTAAAAACATAATATCAATATAGTTACCCTAAATGTCAAGAATATGAAATTGATACAACATTTAGAGAAACACTCTCAAATGAAAAGAAACAAGTAGGAACGGCTACAGTTAAGCTTTGACTGTACGAGGTCATGGATTTTAAGTGTACATGCGGAAGTTAGAGCATAAAAGAAGATATTCTTGAAATGCAGTGTTTAATAATTTTATAAATTTATGAAAATTATAATAATTATTGGGTAAAACATGTAAGAAAGCTACTGTCGAGTTGCCTCGACTGTGAGATATTAGTCACCCAATTTTACTGAATGGATGAATAATAAAGAGTCGATGGTCGCATCGACTGAAGGACAATTAGCTGTACAGGTGCAGCTGCACCCGATTTCACCTTATAAAAGTAGTTCGTTAATAACTTCTATGTTTTTGTCCGATTGTAACCAAATTTTCTGAGAATATTAAGATCGTGATTAGTATTGTGTGTGCCAAAACTGAACGTTCTAGCTTTAACATGATGCTTGGAAATCCTTTTTTTCGATTTACGGAGGCGGAAGGAGGCGTGGCCAACCTCTAAGATAAACTTCAGCTGCCTACCAAGTGTTTACATGATGTCTCCAAATTTTGTAGCTCTAGCTTTTATAGTTTCTGAGATCTCGATGTTCATACAGGCAGACGGACAGACAGACAGGGCTATATCAACTCGGATGTTGATGCTGATCAAGAATGTATATAGTTTATGGGTTCGCAGACGCCTCCTTCTGCCTAATACGCACATTAGGACAAACGCAAAAGGTCATGATTTTTTTAATATCCATGACCTAAAAACATAATATCAATATAGTTACCCTAAATGTCAAGAATATGAAATTGATACAACATTTAGAGAAACACTCTCAAATGAAAAGAAGCAAGTAGGAACGGCTACAGTTAAGCTTTGACTGTACGAGGTCATGGATTTTAAGTGTACATGCGGAAGTTAGAGCATAAAAGAAGATATTCTTGAAATGCAGTGTTTAATAATGTTATAAATTTATGAAAATTATAATAATTATTGGGTAAAACATGTAAGAAAGCTACTGTCGAGTTGCCTCGACTGTGAGATATTAGTCACCCAATTTTACTGAATGGATGAATAATAAAGAGCGACCATCGACTGAAGGATAATTAGCTGTACAGGTGCAGCTGCACCCGATTTCACCTTATAAAAGTAATTCGTTAATAACTTCTATGTTTTTTGTCCGATTGTAACCAAATTTTCTGAGAATATTAAGATCATGATTAGTATTGTGTGTGCCAAAACTGAACGTTCTAGCTTTAACATGATGCTTGGAAATCGTTTTTTTCGATTTATGGAGGCGGAAGGAGGCGTGGCCAACCTCTAAAATAAACTTCAGCTTCCTACCAAGTGTTTACATGTTGTCTCCAAATTTTGTAGCTCTAGCTTTTATAGTTTCTGTGATCTCGATGTTCATACAGGCAGACGGACAGACAGACAGGGCTATATCAACTCGGATGTTGATGCTGATCAAGAATGTATATAGTTTATGTGTTCGCAGACGCCTCCTACTGCCTAATACGCACATTAGGACAAACGCAAAAGGTCATGATATTTTTAATATCCATGACCTAAAAACATAATATCAATATAGTTACCCTAAATGTCAAGAATATGAAATGATACAACATTTAGAGAAACACTCTCAAATGAAAAGAAGCAAGTAGGAACGGCTACAGTTAAGCTTTGACTGTACGAGGTCATGAATTTTAAGTGTACATGCGGAAGTTAGAGCATAAAAGAAGATATTCTTGAAATGCAGTGTTTAATAATGTTATAAATTTATGAAAATTATAATAATTATTGGGTAAAACATGTAAGAAAGCTACTGTCGAGTTGCCTCGACTGTGAGATATTAGTCACCCAATTTTACTGAATGGATGAATAATAAAGAGCGACCATCGACTGAAGGACAATTAGCTGTACAGGTGCAGCTGCACCCGATTTCACCTTATAAAAGTAATTCGTTAATAACTTCTATGTTTTTTGTCCGATTGTAACCAAATTTTCTGAGAATATTAAGATCATGATTAGTATTGTGTGTGCCAAAACTGAACGTTCTAGCTTTAACATGATGCTTGGAAATCGTTTTTTCGATTTACGGAGGCGGAAGGAGGCGTGGCCAACCTCTAAAATAAACTTCAGCTTCCTACCAAGTGTTTACATGTTGTCTCCAAATTTTGTAGCTCTAGCTTTTATAGTTTCTGAGATCTCGATGTTCATACAGGCAGACGGACAGACAGACAGGGCTATATCAACTCGGATGTTGATGCTGATCAAGAATGTATATAGTTTATGGGTTCGCAGACGCCTCCTTCTGCCTAATACGCACATTAGGACAAACGCAAAAGGTCATGATTTTTTTAATATCCATGACCTAAAAACATAATATCAATATAGTTACCCTAAATGTCAAGAATATGAAATTGATACAACATTTAGAGAAACACTCTCAAATGAAAAGAAACAAGTAGGAACGGCTACAGTTAAGCTTTGACTGTACGAGGTCATGGATTTTAAGTGTACATGCGGAAGTTAGAGCATAAAAGAAGATATTCTTGAAATGCAGTGTTTAATAATGTTATAAATTTATGAAAATTATAATAATTATTGGGTAAAACATGTAAGAAAGCTACTGTCGAGTTGCCTCGACTGTGAGATATTAGTCACCCAATTTTACTGAATGGATGAATAATAAAGAGCGACCATCGACTGAAGGACAATTAGCTGTACAGGTGCAGCTGCACCCGATTTCACCTTATAAAAGTAATTCGTTAATAACTTCTATGTTTTTGTCCGATTGTAACCAAATTTTCTGAGAATATTAAGATCATGATTAGTATTGTGTGTGCCAAAACTGAACGTTCTAGCTTTAACATGATGCTTGGAAATCGTTTTTTTCGATTTACGGAGGCGGAAGGAGGCGTGGCCAACCTCTAAAATAAACTTCAGCTTCCTACCAAGTGTTTACATGTTGTCTCCAAATTTTGTAGCTCTAGCTTTTATAGTTTCTGAGATCTCGATGTTCATACAGGCAGACGGACAGACAGACAGGGCTATATCAACTCGGATGTTGATGCTGATCAAGAATGTATATAGTTTATGGGTTCGCAGACGCCTCCTTCTGCCTAATACGCACATTAGGACAAACGCAAAAGGTCATGATTTTTTTAATATCCATGACCTAAAAACATAATATCAATATAGTTACCCTAAATGTCAAGAATATGAAATTGATACAACATTTAGAGAAACACTCTCAAATGAAAAGAAACAAGTAGGAACGGCTACAGTTAAGCTTTGACTGTACGAGGTCATGGATTTTAAGTGTACATGCGGAAGTTAGAGCATAAAAGAAGATATTCTTGAAATGCAGTGTTTAATAATGTTATAAATTTATGAAAATTATAATAATTATTGGGTAAAACATGTAAGAAAGCTACTGTCGAGTTGCCTCGACTGTGAGATATTAGTCACCCAATTTTACTGAATGGATGAATAATAAAGAGCGACCATCGACTGAAGGACAATTAGCTGTACAGGTGCAGCTGCACCCGATTTCACCTTATAAAAGTAATTCGTTAATAACTTCTATGTTTTTTGTCCGATTGTAACCAAATTTTCTGAGAATATTAAGATCATGATTAGTATTGTGTGTGCCAAAACTGAACGTTCTAGCTTTAACATGATGCTTGGAAATCGTTTTTTTCGATTTACGGAGGCGGAAGGAGGCGTGGCCAACCTCTAAAATAAACTTCAGCTTCCTACCAAGTGTTTACATGTTGTCTCCAAATTTTGTAGCTCTAGCTTTTATAGTTTCTGAGATCTCGATGTTCATACAGGCAGACGGACAGACAGACAGGGCTATATCAACTCGGATGTTGATGCTGATCAAGAATGTATATAGTTTATGGGTTCGCAGACGCCTCCTTCTGCCTAATACGCACATTAGGACAAACGCAAAAGGTCATGATTTTTTTAATATCCATGACCTAAAAACATAATATCAATATAGTTACCCTAAATGTCAAGAATATGAAATTGATACAACATTTAGAGAAACACTCTCAAATGAAAAGAAACAAGTAGGAACGGCTACAGTTAAGCTTTGACTGTACGAGGTCATGGATTTTAAGTGTACATGCGGAAGTTAGAGCATAAAAGAAGATATTCTTGAAATGCAGTGTTTAATAATGTTATAAATTTATGAAAATTATAATAATTATTGGGTAAAACATGTAAGAAAGCTACTGTCGAGTTGCCTCGACTGTGAGATATTAGTCACCCAATTTTACTGAATGGATGAATAATAAAGAGCGACCATCGACTGAAGGACAATTAGCTGTACAGGTGCAGCTGCACCCGATTTCACCTTATAAAAGTAATTCGTTAATAACTTCTATGTTTTTTGTCCGATTGTAACCAAATTTTCTGAGAATATTAAGATCATGATTAGTATTGTGTGTGCCAAAACTGAACGTTCTAGCTTTAACATGATGCTTGGAAATCGTTTTTTTCGATTTACGGAGGCGGAAGGAGGCGTGGCCAACCTCTAAAATAAACTTCAGCTTCCTACCAAGTGTTTACATGTTGTCTCCAAATTTTGTAGCTCTAGCTTTTATAGTTTCTGAGATCTCGATGTTCATACAGGCAGACGGACAGACAGACAGGGCTATATCAACTCGGATGTTGATGCTGATCAAGAATGTATATAGTTTATGGGTTCGCAGACGCCTCCTTCTGCCTAATACGCACATTAGGACAAACGCAAAAGGTCATGATTTTTTTAATATCCATGACCTAAAAACATAATATCAATATAGTTACCCTAAATGTCAAGAATATGAAATTGATACAACATTTAGAGAAACACTCTCAAATGAAAAGAAACAAGTAGGAACGGCTACAGTTAAGCTTTGACTGTACGAGGTCATGGATTTTAAGTGTACATGCGGAAGTTAGAGCATAAAAGAAGATATTCTTGAAATGCAGTGTTTAATAATTTTATAAATTTATGAAAATTATAATAATTATTGGGTAAAACATGTAAGAAAGCTACTGTCGAGTTGCCTCGACTGTGAGATATTAGTCACCCAATTTTACTGAATGGATGAATAATAAAGAGCGACCATCGACTGAAGGACAATTAGCTGTACAGGTGCAGCTGCACCCGATTTCACCTTATAAAAGTAATTCGTTAATAACTTCTATGTTTTTGTCCGATTGTAACCAAATTTTCTGAGAATATTAAGATCATGATTAGTATTGTGTGTGCCAAAACTGAACGTTCTAGCTTTAACATGATGCTTGGAAATCGTTTTTTTCGATTTACGGAGGCGGAAGGAGGCGTGGCCAACCTCTAAAATAAACTTCAGCTTCCTACCAAGTGTTTACATGTTGTCTCCAAATTTTGTAGCTCTAGCTTTTATAGTTTCTGAGATCTCGATGTTCATACAGGCAGACGGACAGACAGACAGGGCTATATCAACTCGGATGTTGATGCTGATCAAGAATGTATATAGTTTATGGGTTCGCAGACGCCTCCTTCTGCCTAATACGCACATTAGGACAAACGCAAAAGGTCATGATTTTTTTAATATCCATGACCTAAAAACATAATATCAATATAGTTACCCTAAATGTCAAGAATATGAAATTGATACAACATTTAGAGAAACACTCTCAAATGAAAAGAAACAAGTAGGAACGGCTACAGTTAAGCTTTGACTGTACGAGGTCATGGATTTTAAGTGTACATGCGGAAGTTAGAGCATAAAAGAAGATATTCTTGAAATGCAGTGTTTAATAATGTTATAAATTTATGAAAATTATAATAATTATTGGGTAAAACATGTAAGAAAGCTACTGTCGAGTTGCCTCGACTGTGAGATATTAGTCACCCAATTTTACTGAATGGATGAATAATAAAGAGCGACCATCGACTGAAGGACAATTAGCTGTACAGGTGCAGCTGCACCCGATTTCACCTTATAAAAGTAATTCGTTAATAACTTCTATGTTTTTTGTCCGATTGTAACCAAATTTTCTGAGAATATTAAGATCATGATTAGTATTGTGTGTGCCAAAACTGAACGTTCTAGCTTTAACATGATGCTTGGAAATCGTTTTTTTCGATTTACGGAGGCGGAAGGAGGCGTGGCCAACCTCTAAAATAAACTTCAGCTTCCTACCAAGTGTTTACATGTTGTCTCCAAATTTTGTAGCTCTAGCTTTTATAGTTTCTGAGATCTCGATGTTCATACAGGCAGACGGACAGACAGACAGGGCTATATCAACTCGGATGTTGATGCTGATCAAGAATGTATATAGTTTATGGGTTCGCAGACGCCTCCTTCTGCCTAATACGCACATTAGGACAAACGCAAAAGGTCATGATTTTTTTAATATCCATGACCTAAAAACATAATATCAATATAGTTACCCTAAATGTCAAGAATATGAAATTGATACAACATTTAGAGAAACACTCTCAAATGAAAAGAAACAAGTAGGAACGGCTACAGTTAAGCTTTGACTGTACGAGGTCATGGATTTTAAGTGTACATGCGGAAGTTAGAGCATAAAAGAAGATATTCTTGAAATGCAGTGTTTAATAATTTTATAAATTTATGAAAATTATAATAATTATTGGGTAAAACATGTAAGAAAGCTACTGTCGAGTTGCCTCGACTGTGAGATATTAGTCACCCAATTTTACTGAATGGATGAATAATAAAGAGCGACCATCGACTGAAGGACAATTAGCTGTACAGGTGCAGCTGCACCCGATTTCACCTTATAAAAGTAATTCGTTAATAACTTCTATGTTTTTTGTCCGATTGTAACCAAATTTTCTGAGAATATTAAGATCATGATTAGTATTGTGTGTGCCAAAACTGAACGTTCTAGCTTTAACATGATGCTTGGAAATCGTTTTTTTCGATTTACGGAGGCGGAAGGAGGCGTGGCCAACCTCTAAAATAAACTTCAGCTGCCTACCAAGTGTTTACATGTTGTCTCCAAATTTTGTAGCTCTAGCTTTTATAGTTTCTGAGATCTCGATGTTCATACAGGCAGACGGACAGACAGACAGGGCTATATCAACTCGGATGTTGATGCTGATCAAGAATGTATATAGTTTATGGGTTCGCAGACGCCTCCTTCTGCCTAATACGCACATTAGGACAAACGCAAAAGGTCATGATTTTTTTAATATCCATGACCTAAAAACATAATATCAATATAGTTACCCTAAATGTCAAGAATATGAAATTGATACAACATTTAGAGAAACACTCTCAAATGAAAAGAAACAAGTAGGAACGGCTACAGTTAAGCTTTGACTGTACGAGGTCATGGATTTTAAGTGTACATGCGGAAGTTAGAGCATAAAAGAAGATATTCTTGAAATGCAGTGTTTAATAATGTTATAAATTTATGAAAATTATAATAATTATTGGGTAAAACATGTAAGAAAGCTACTGTCGAGTTGCCTCGACTGTGAGATATTAGTCACCCAATTTTACTGAATGGATGAATAATAAAGAGCGACCATCGACTGAAGGACAATTAGCTGTACAGGTGCAGCTGCACCCGATTTCACCTTATAAAAGTAATTCGTTAATAACTTCTATGTTTTTTGTCCGATTGTAACCAAATTTTCTGAGATTATTAAGATCATGATTAGTATTGTGTGTGCCAAAACTGAACGTTCTAGCTTTAACATGATGCTTGGAAATCGTTTTTTTCGATTTACGGAGGCGGAAGGAGGCGTGGCCAACCTCTAAAATAAACTTCAGCTGCCTACCAAGTGTTTACATGTTGTCTCCAAATTTTGTAGCTCTAGCTTTTATAGTTTCTGAGATCTCGATGTTCATACAGGCAGACGGACAGACAGACAGGGCTATATCAACTCGGATGTTGATGCTGATCAAGAATGTATATAGTTTATGGGTTCGCAGACGCCTCCTTCTGCCTAATACGCACATTAGGACAAACGCAAAAGGTCATGATTTTTTTAATATCCATGACCTAAAAACATAATATCAATATAGTTACCCTAAATGTCAAGAATATGAAATTGATACAACATTTAGAGAAACACTCTCAAATGAAAAGAAACAAGTAGGAACGGCTACAGTTAAGCTTTGACTGTACGAGGTCATGGATTTTAAGTGTACATGCGGAAGTTAGAGCATAAAAGAAGATATTCTTGAAATGCAGTGTTTAATAATGTTATAAATTTATGAAAATTATAATAATTATTGGGTAAAACATGTAAGAAAGCTACTGTCGAGTTGCCTCGACTGTGAGATATTAGTCACCCAATTTTACTGAATGGATGAATAATAAAGAGCGACCATCGACTGAAGGACAATTAGCTGTACAGGTGCAGCTGCACCCGATTTCACCTTATAAAAGTAATTCGTTAATAACTTCTATGTTTTTTGTCCGATTGTAACCAAATTTTCTGAGAATATTAAGATCATGATTAGTATTGTGTGTGCCAAAACTGAACGTTCTAGCTTTAACATGATGCTTGGAAATCGTTTTTTTCGATTTACGGAGGCGGAAGGAGGCGTGGCCAACCTCTAAAATAAACTTCAGCTTCCTACCAAGTGTTTACATGTTGTCTCCAAATTTTGTAGCTCTAGCTTTTATAGTTTCTGAGATCTCGATGTTCATACAGGCAGACGGACAGACAGACAGGGCTATATCAACTCGGATGTTGATGCTGATCAAGAATGTATATAGTTTATGGGTTCGCAGACGCCTCCTTCTGCCTAATACGCACATTAGGACAAACGCAAAAGGTCATGATTTTTTTAATATCCATGACCTAAAAACATAATATCAATATAGTTACCCTAAATGTCAAGAATATGAAATTGATACAACATTTAGAGAAACACTCTCAAATGAAAAGAAACAAGTAGGAACGGCTACAGTTAAGCTTTGACTGTACGAGGTCATGGATTTTAAGTGTACATGCGGAAGTTAGAGCATAAAAGAAGATATTCTTGAAATGCAGTGTTTAATAATGTTATAAATTTATGAAAATTATAATAATTATTGGGTAAAACATGTAAGAAAGCTACTGTCGAGTTGCCTCGACTGTGAGATATTAGTCACCCAATTTTACTGAATGGATGAATAATAAAGAGCGACCATCGACTGAAGGACAATTAGCTGTACAGGTGCAGCTGCACCCGATTTCACCTTATAAAAGTAATTCGTTAATAACTTCTATGTTTTTTGTCCGATTGTAACCAAATTTTCTGAGAATATTAAGATCATGATTAGTATTGTGTGTGCCAAAACTGAACGTTCTAGCTTTAACATGATGCTTGGAAATCGTTTTTTTCGATTTACGGAGGCGGAAGGAGGCGTGGCCAACCTCTAAAATAAACTTCAGCTTCCTACCAAGTGTTTACATGTTGTCTCCAAATTTTGTAGCTCTAGCTTTTATAGTTTCTGAGATCTCGATGTTCATACAGGCAGACGGACAGACAGACAGGGCTATATCAACTCGGATGTTGATGCTGATCAAGAATGTATATAGTTTATGGGTTCGCAGACGCCTCCTTCTGCCTAATACGCACATTAGGACAAACGCAAAAGGTCATGATTTTTTTAATATCCATGACCTAAAAACATAATATCAATATAGTTACCCTAAATGTCAAGAATATGAAATTGATACAACATTTAGAGAAACACTCTCAAATGAAAAGAAACAAGTAGGAACGGCTACAGTTAAGCTTTGACTGTACGAGGTCATGGATTTTAAGTGTACATGCGGAAGTTAGAGCATAAAAGAAGATATTCTTGAAATGCAGTGTTTAATAATGTTATAAATTTATGAAAATTATAATAATTATTGGGTAAAACATGTAAGAAAGCTACTGTCGAGTTGCCTCGACTGTGAGATATTAGTCACCCAATTTTACTGAATGGATGAATAATAAAGAGCGACCATCGACTGAAGGACAATTAGCTGTACAGGTGCAGCTGCACCCGATTTCACCTTATAAAAGTAATTCGTTAATAACTTCTATGTTTTTTGTCCGATTGTAACCAAATTTTCTGAGAATATTAAGATCATGATTAGTATTGTGTGTGCCAAAACTGAACGTTCTAGCTTTAACATGATGCTTGGAAATCGTTTTTTTCGATTTACGGAGGCGGAAGGAGGCGTGGCCAACCTCTAAAATAAACTTCAGCTGCCTACCAAGTGTTTACATGTTGTCTCCAAATTTTGTAGCTCTAGCTTTTATAGTTTCTGAGATCTCGATGTTCATACAGGCAGACGGACAGACAGACAGGGCTATATCAACTCGGATGTTGATGCTGATCAAGAATGTATATAGTTTATGGGTTCGCAGACGCCTCCTTCTGCCTAATACGCACATTAGGACAAACGCAAAAGGTCATGATTTTTTAATATCCATGACCTAAAAACATAATATCAATATAGTTACCCTAAATGTCAAGAATATGAAATTGATACAACATTTAGAGAAACACTCTCAAATGAAAAGAAACAAGTAGGAACGGCTACAGTTAAGCTTTGACTGTACGAGGTCATGGATTTTAAGTGTACATGCGGAAGTTAGAGCATAAAAGAAGATATTCTTGAAATGCAGTGTTTAATAATGTTATAAATTTATGAAAATTATAATAATTATTGGGTAAAACATGTAAGAAAGCTACTGTCGAGTTGCCTCGACTGTGAGATATTAGTCACCCAATTTTACTGAATGGATGAATAATAAAGAGCGACCATCGACTGAAGGACAATTAGCTGTACAGGTGCAGCTGCACCCGATTTCACCTTATAAAAGTAATTCGTTAATAACTTCTATGTTTTTTGTCCGATTGTAACCAAATTTTCTGAGAATATTAAGATCATGATTAGTATTGTGTGTGCCAAAACTGAACGTTCTAGCTTTAACATGATGCTTGGAAATCGTTTTTTTCGATTTACGGAGGCGGAAGGAGGCGTGGCCAACATCTAAAATAAACTTCAGCTGCCTACCAAGTGTTTACATGTTGTCTCCAAATTTTGTAGCTCTAGCTTTTATAGTTTCTGAGATCTCGATGTTCATACAGGCAGACGGACAGACAGACAGGGCTATATCAACTCGGATGTTGATGCTGATCAAGAATGTATATAGTTTATGGGTTCGCAGACGCCTCCTTCTGCCTAATACGCACATTAGGACAAACGCAAAAGGTCATGATTTTTTTAATATCCATGACCTAAAAACATAATATCAATATAGTTACCCTAAATGTCAAGAATATGAAATTGATACAACATTTAGAGAAACACTCTCAAATGAAAAGAAACAAGTAGGAACGGCTACAGTTAAGCTTTGACTGTACGAGGTCATGGATTTTAAGTGTACATGCGGAAGTTAGAGCATAAAAGAAGATATTCTTGAAATGCAGTGTTTAATAATGTTATAAATTTATGAAAATTATAATAATTATTGGGTAAAACATGTAAGAAAGCTACTGTCGAGTTGCCTCGACTGTGAGATATTAGTCACCCAATTTTACTGAATGGATGAATAATAAAGAGCGACCATCGACTGAAGGACAATTAGCTGTACAGGTGCAGCTGCACCCGATTTCACCTTATAAAAGTAATTCGTTAATAACTTCTATGTTTTTTGTCCGATTGTAACCAAATTTTCTGAGAATATTAAGATCATGATTAGTATTGTGTGTGCCAAAACTGAACGTTCTAGCTTTAACATGATGCTTGGAAATCGTTTTTTCGATTTACGGAGGCGGAAGGAGGCGTGGCCAACCTCTAAAATAAACTTCAGCTGCCTACCAAGTGTTTACATGTTGTCTCCAAATTTTGTAGCTCTAGCTTTTATAGTTTCTGAGATCTCGATGTTCATACAGGCAGACGGACAGACAGACAGGGCTATATCAACTCGGATGTTGATGCTGATCAAGAATGTATATAGTTTATGGGTTCGCAGACGCCTCCTTCTGCCTAATACGCACATTAGGACAAACGCAAAAGGTCATGATTTTTTTAATATCCATGACCTAAAAACATAATATCAATATAGTTACCCTAAATGTCAAGAATATGAAATTGATACAACATTTAGAGAAACACTCTCAAATGAAAAGAAACAAGTAGGAACGGCTACAGTTAAGCTTTGACTGTACGAGGTCATGGATTTTAAGTGTACATGCGGAAGTTAGAGAAAAAGAAAATATTTTAAAATTAATAATTTTAAAATTTTTGAAAATTATAATAATTATTGGGTAAAACATGAAAAAGCTACTGTCGAGTTGCCTCGACTGTGAGATATTAGTCACCCAATTTTACTGAATGGATGAATAATAAAGAGCGACCATCGACTGAAGGACAATTAGCTGAACAGGTGCAGCTGCACCGATTTCACCTTATAAAAGTAATTCGTTAATAACTTTTATGTTTTTTGTCCGATTGTAACCAAATTTTCTGAGAATATTAAGTTCATGATTAGTATTGTGTGTGCCAAAATGAACGTTCTAGCTTTAACATGATGCTTGGAATATCGTTTTTTGTTTTAGGGGGGGGAAGGGAGGGGGGGCAACCTCTAAAATAAACTTGCTTCCAAGTGTTTACATGTTGTCTCCAAATTTTGTAGCTCTATGCTTTTTTTAGATCTCGGACAGGAGACAGACAGGGCTATATCAACTCGGATGTTGATGCTGATCAAGAATGTATATAGTTTATGGGTTCGCAGACGCCTCCTTCTGCCTAATACGCACATTAGGACAAACGCAAAAGGTCATGATTTTTTTAATATCCATGACCTAAAAACATAATATCAATATAGTTACCCTAAATGTCAAGAATATGAAATTGATACAACATTTAGAGAAACACTCTCAAATGAAAAGAAACAAGTAGGAACGGCTACAGTTAAGCTTTGACTGTACGAGGTCATGGATTTTAAGTGTACATGCGGAAGTTAGAGCATAAAAGAAGATATTCTTGAAATGCAGTGTTTAATAATGTTATAAATTTATGAAAATTATAATAATTATTGGGTAAAACATGTAAGAAAGCTACTGTCGAGTTGCCTCGACTGTGAGATATTAGTCACCCAATTTTACTGAATGGATGAATAATAAAGAGCGACCATCGACTGAAGGACAATTAGCTGTACAGGTGCAGCTGCACCCGATTTCACCTTATAAAAGTAATTCGTTAATAACTTCTATGTTTTTTGTCCGATTGTAACCAAATTTTCTGAGATTATTAAGATCATGATTAGTATTGTGTGTGCCAAAACTGAACGTTCTAGCTTTAACATGATGCTTGGAAATCGTTTTTTTCGATTTACGGAGGCGGAAGGAGGCGTGGCCAACATCTAAAATAAACTTCAGCTTCCTACCAAGTGTTTACATGTTGTCTCCAAATTTTGTAGCTCTAGCTTTTATAGTTTCTGAGATCTCGATGTTCATACAGGCAGACGGACAGACAGACAGGGCTATATCAACTCGGATGTTGATGCTGATCAAGAATGTATATAGTTTATGGGTTCGCAGACGCCTCCTTCTGCCTAATACGCACATTAGGACAAACGCAAAAGGTCATGATTTTTTTAATATCCATGACCTAAAAACATAATATCAATATAGTTACCCTAAATGTCAAGAATATGAAATTGATACAACATTTAGAGAAACACTCTCAAATGAAAAGAAACAAGTAGGAACGGCTACAGTTAAGCTTTGACTGTACGAGGTCATGGATTTTAAGTGTACATGCGGAAGTTAGAGCATAAAAGAAGATATTCTTGAAATGCAGTGTTTAATAATGTTATAAATTTATGAAAATTATAATAATTATTGGGTAAAACATGTAAGAAAGCTACTGTCGAGTTGCCTCGACTGTGAGATATTAGTCACCCAATTTTACTGAATGGATGAATAATAAAGAGCGACCATCGACTGAAGGACAATTAGCTGTACAGGTGCAGCTGCACCCGATTTCACCTTATAAAAGTAATTCGTTAATAACTTCTATGTTTTTTGTCCGATTGTAACCAAATTTTCTGAGAATATTAAGATCATGATTAGTATTGTGTGTGCCAAAACTGAACGTTCTAGCTTTAACATGATGCTTGGAAATCGTTTTTTTCGATTTACGGAGGCGGAAGGAGGCGTGGCCAACATCTAAAATAAACTTCAGCTTCCTACCAAGTGTTTACATGTTGTCTCCAAATTTTGTAGCTCTAGCTTTTATAGTTTCTGAGATCTCGATGTTCATACAGGCAGACGGACAGACAGACAGGGCTATATCAACTCGGATGTTGATGCTGATCAAGAATGTATATAGTTTATGGGTTCGCAGACGCCTCCTTCTGCCTAATACGCACATTAGGACAAACGCAAAAGGTCATGATTTTTTTAATATCCATGACCTAAAAACATAATATCAATATAGTTACCCTAAATGTCAAGAATATGAAATTGATACAACATTTAGAGAAACACTCTCAAATGAAAAGAAACAAGTAGGAACGGCTACAGTTAAGCTTTGACTGTACGAGGTCATGGATTTTAAGTGTACATGCGGAAGTTAGAGCATAAAAGAAGATATTCTTGAAATGCAGTGTTTAATAATGTTATAAATTTATGAAAATTATAATAATTATTGGGTAAAACATGTAAGAAAGCTACTGTCGAGTTGCCTCGACTGTGAGATATTAGTCACCCAATTTTACTGAATGGATGAATAATAAAGAGCGACCATCGACTGAAGGACAATTAGCTGTACAGGTGCAGCTGCACCCGATTTCACCTTATAAAAGTAATTCGTTAATAACTTCTATGTTTTTTGTCCGATTGTAACCAAATTTTCTGAGATTATTAAGATCATGATTAGTATTGTGTGTGCCAAAACTGAACGTTCTAGCTTTAACATGATGCTTGGAAATCGTTTTTTTCGATTTACGGAGGCGGAAGGAGGCGTGGCCAACATCTAAAATAAACTTCAGCTGCCTACCAAGTGTTTACATGTTGTCTCCAAATTTTGTAGCTCTAGCTTTTATAGTTTCTGAGATCTCGATGTTCATACAGGCAGACGGACAGACAGACAGGGCTATATCAACTCGGATGTTGATGCTGATCAAGAATGTATATAGTTTATGGGTTCGCAGACGCCTCCTTCTGCCTAATACGCACATTAGGACAAACGCAAAAGGTCATGATTTTTTTAATATCCATGACCTAAAAACATAATATCAATATAGTTACCCTAAATGTCAAGAATATGAAATTGATACAACATTTAGAGAAACACTCTCAAATGAAAAGAAACAAGTAGGAACGGCTACAGTTAAGCTTTGACTGTACGAGGTCATGGATTTTAAGTGTACATGCGGAAGTTAGAGCATAAAAGAAGATATTCTTGAAATGCAGTGTTTAATAATGTTATAAATTTATGAAAATTATAATAATTATTGGGTAAAACATGTAAGAAAGCTACTGTCGAGTTGCCTCGACTGTGAGATATTAGTCACCCAATTTTACTGAATGGATGAATAATAAAGAGCGACCATCGACTGAAGGACAATTAGCTGTACAGGTGCAGCTGCACCCGATTTCACCTTATAAAAGTAATTCGTTAATAACTTCTATGTTTTTTGTCCGATTGTAACCAAATTTTCTGAGAATATTAAGATCATGATTAGTATTGTGTGTGCCAAAACTGAACGTTCTAGCTTTAACATGATGCTTGGAAATCGTTTTTTTCGATTTACGGAGGCGGAAGGAGGCGTGGCCAACATCTAAAATAAACTTCAGCTGCCTACCAAGTGTTTACATGTTGTCTCCAAATTTTGTAGCTCTAGCTTTTATAGTTTCTGAGATCTCGATGTTCATACAGGCAGACGGACAGACAGACAGGGCTATATCAACTCGGATGTTGATGCTGATCAAGAATGTATATAGTTTATGGGTTCGCAGACGCCTCCTTCTGCCTAATACGCACATTAGGACAAACGCAAAAGGTCATGATTTTTTTAATATCCATGACCTAAAAACATAATATCAATATAGTTACCCTAAATGTCAAGAATATGAAATTGATACAACATTTAGAGAAACACTCTCAAATGAAAAGAAACAAGTAGGAACGGCTACAGTTAAGCTTTGACTGTACGAGGTCATGGATTTTAAGTGTACATGCGGAAGTTAGAGCATAAAAGAAGATATTCTTGAAATGCAGTGTTTAATAATGTTATAAATTTATGAAAATTATAATAATTATTGGGTAAAACATGTAAGAAAGCTACTGTCGAGTTGCCTCGACTGTGAGATATTAGTCACCCAATTTTACTGAATGGATGAATAATAAAGAGCGACCATCGACTGAAGGACAATTAGCTGTACAGGTGCAGCTGCACCCGATTTCACCTTATAAAAGTAATTCGTTAATAACTTCTATGTTTTTTGTCCGATTGTAACCAAATTTTCTGAGAATATTAAGATCATGATTAGTATTGTGTGTGCCAAAACTGAACGTTCTAGCTTTAACATGATGCTTGGAAATCGTTTTTTTCGATTTACGGAGGCGGAAGGAGGCGTGGCCAACATCTAAAATAAACTTCAGCTGCCTACCAAGTGTTTACATGTTGTCTCCAAATTTTGTAGCTCTAGCTTTTATAGTTTCTGAGATCTCGATGTTCATACAGGCAGACGGACAGACAGACAGGGCTATATCAACTCGGATGTTGATGCTGATCAAGAATGTATATAGTTTATGGGTTCGCAGACGCCTCCTTCTGCCTAATACGCACATTAGGACAAACGCAAAAGGTCATGATTTTTTAATATCCATGACCTAAAAACATAATATCAATATAGTTACCCTAAATGTCAAGAATATGAAATTGATACAACATTTAGAGAAACACTCTCAAATGAAAAGAAACAAGTAGGAACGGCTACAGTTAAGCTTTGACTGTACGAGGTCATGGATTTTAAGTGTACATGCGGAAGTTAGAGCATAAAAGAAGATATTCTTGAAATGCAGTGTTTAATAATGTTATAAATTTATGAAAATTATAATAATTATTGGGTAAAACATGTAAGAAAGCTACTGTCGAGTTGCCTCGACTGTGAGATATTAGTCACCCAATTTTACTGAATGGATGAATAATAAAGAGCGACCATCGACTGAAGGACAATTAGCTGTACAGGTGCAGCTGCACCCGATTTCACCTTATAAAAGTAATTCGTTAATAACTTCTATGTTTTTTGTCCGATTGTAACCAAATTTTCTGAGAATATTAAGATCATGATTAGTATTGTGTGTGCCAAAACTGAACGTTCTAGCTTTAACATGATGCTTGGAAATCGTTTTTTTCGATTTACGGAGGCGGAAGGAGGCGTGGCCAACCTCTAAAATAAACTTCAGCTGCCTACCAAGTGTTTACATGTTGTCTCCAAATTTTGTAGCTCTAGCTTTTATAGTTTCTGAGATCTCGATGTTCATACAGGCAGACGGACAGACAGACAGGGCTATATCAACTCGGATGTTGATGCTGATCAAGAATGTATATAGTTTATGGGTTCGCAGACGCCTCCTTCTGCCTAATACGCACATTAGGACAAACGCAAAAGGTCATGATTTTTTTAATATCCATGACCTAAAAACATAATATCAATATAGTTACCCTAAATGTCAAGAATATGAAATTGATACAACATTTAGAGAAACACTCTCAAATGAAAAGAAACAAGTAGGAACGGCTACAGTTAAGCTTTGACTGTACGAGGTCATGGATTTTAAGTGTACATGCGGAAGTTAGAGCATAAAAGAAGATATTCTTGAAATGCAGTGTTTAATAATGTTATAAATTTATGAAAATTATAATAATTATTGGGTAAAACATGTAAGAAAGCTACTGTCGAGTTGCCTCGACTGTGAGATATTAGTCACCCAATTTTACTGAATGGATGAATAATAAAGAGCGACCATCGACTGAAGGACAATTAGCTGTACAGGTGCAGCTGCACCCGATTTCACCTTATAAAAGTAATTCGTTAATAACTTCTATGTTTTTTGTCCGATTGTAACCAAATTTTCTGAGAATATTAAGATCATGATTAGTATTGTGTGTGCCAAAACTGAACGTTCTAGCTTTAACATGATGCTTGGAAATCGTTTTTTTCGATTTACGGAGGCGGAAGGAGGCGTGGCCAACCTCTAAAATAAACTTCAGCTGCCTACCAAGTGTTTACATGTTGTCTCCAAATTTTGTAGCTCTAGCTTTTATAGTTTCTGAGATCTCGATGTTCATACAGGCAGACGGACAGACAGACAGGGCTATATCAACTCGGATGTTGATGCTGATCAAGAATGTATATAGTTTATGGGTTCGCAGACGCCTCCTTCTGCCTAATACGCACATTAGGACAAACGCAAAAGGTCATGATTTTTTTAATATCCATGACCTAAAAACATAATATCAATATAGTTACCCTAAATGTCAAGAATATGAAATTGATACAACATTTAGAGAAACACTCTCAAATGAAAAGAAACAAGTAGGAACGGCTACAGTTAAGCTTTGACTGTACGAGGTCATGGATTTTAAGTGTACATGCGGAAGTTAGAGCATAAAAGAAGATATTCTTGAAATGCAGTGTTTAATAATGTTATAAATTTATGAAAATTATAATAATTATTGGGTAAAACATGTAAGAAAGCTACTGTCGAGTTGCCTCGACTGTGAGATATTAGTCACCCAATTTTACTGAATGGATGAATAATAAAGAGCGACCATCGACTGAAGGACAATTAGCTGTACAGGTGCAGCTGCACCCGATTTCACCTTATAAAAGTAATTCGTTAATAACTTCTATGTTTTTTGTCCGATTGTAACCAAATTTTCTGAGAATATTAAGATCATGATTAGTATTGTGTGTGCCAAAACTGAACGTTCTAGCTTTAACATGATGCTTGGAAATCGTTTTTTTCGATTTACGGAGGCGGAAGGAGGCGTGGCCAACCTCTAAAATAAACTTCAGCTGCCTACCAAGTGTTTACATGTTGTCTCCAAATTTTGTAGCTCTAGCTTTTATAGTTTCTGAGATCTCGATGTTCATACAGGCAGACGGACAGACAGACAGGGCTATATCAACTCGGATGTTGATGCTGATCAAGAATGTATATAGTTTATGGGCTCGCAGACGCCTCCTTCTGCCTAATACGCACATTAGGACAAACGCAAAAGGTCATGATTTTTTTAATATCCATGACCTAAAAACATAATATCAATATAGTTACCCTAAATGTCAAGAATATGAAATTGATACAACATTTAGAGAAACACTCTCAAATGAAAAGAAACAAGTAGGAACGGCTACAGTTAAGCTTTGACTGTACGAGGTCATGGATTTTAAGTGTACATGCGGAAGTTAGAGCATAAAAGAAGATATTCTTGAAATGCAGTGTTTAATAATGTTATAAATTTATGAAAATTATAATAATTATTGGGTAAAACATGTAAGAAAGCTACTGTCGAGTTGCCTCGACTGTGAGATATTAGTCACCCAATTTTACTGAATGGATGAATAATAAAGAGCGACCATCGACTGAAGGACAATTAGCTGTACAGGTGCAGCTGCACCCGATTTCACCTTATAAAAGTAATTCGTTAATAACTTCTATGTTTTTTGTCCGATTGTAACCAAATTTTCTGAGAATATTAAGATCATGATTAGTATTGTGTGTGCCAAAACTGAACGTTCTAGCTTTAACATGATGCTTGGAAATCGTTTTTTTCGATTTACGGAGGCGGAAGGAGGCGTGGCCAACATCTAAAATAAACTTCAGCTGCCTACCAAGTGTTTACATGTTGTCTCCAAATTTTGTAGCTCTAGCTTTTATAGTTTCTGAGATCTCGATGTTCATACAGGCAGACGGACAGACAGACAGGGCTATATCAACTCGGATGTTGATGCTGATCAAGAATGTATATAGTTTATGGGCTCGCAGACGCCTCCTTCTGCCTAATACGCACATTAGGACAAACGCAAAAGGTCATGATTTTTTTAATATCCATGACCTAAAAACATAATATCAATATAGTTACCCTAAATGTCAAGAATATGAAATTGATACAACATTTAGAGAAACACTCTCAAATGAAAAGAAACAAGTAGGAACGGCTACAGTTAAGCTTTGACTGTACGAGGTCATGGATTTTAAGTGTACATGCGGAAGTTAGAGCATAAAAGAAGATATTCTTGAAATGCAGTGTTTAATAATGTTATAAATTTATGAAAATTATAATAATTATTGGGTAAAACATGTAAGAAAGCTACTGTCGAGTTGCCTCGACTGTGAGATATTAGTCACCCAATTTTACTGAATGGATGAATAATAAAGAGCGACCATCGACTGAAGGACAATTAGCTGTACAGGTGCAGCTGCACCCGATTTCACCTTATAAAAGTAATTCGTTAATAACTTCTATGTTTTTTGTCCGATTGTAACCAAATTTTCTGAGAATATTAAGATCATGATTAGTATTGTGTGTGCCAAAACTGAACGTTCTAGCTTTAACATGATGCTTGGAAATCGTTTTTTTCGATTTACGGAGGCGGAAGGAGGCGTGGCCAACATCTAAAATAAACTTCAGCTGCCTACCAAGTGTTTACATGTTGTCTCCAAATTTTGTAGCTCTAGCTTTTATAGTTTCTGAGATCTCGATGTTCATACAGGCAGACGGACAGACAGACAGGGCTATATCAACTCGGATGTTGATGCTGATCAAGAATGTATATAGTTTATGGGCTCGCAGACGCCTCCTTCTGCCTAATACGCACATTAGGACAAACGCAAAAGGTCATGATTTTTTTAATATCCATGACCTAAAAACATAATATCAATATAGTTACCCTAAATGTCAAGAATATGAAATTGATACAACATTTAGAGAAACACTCTCAAATGAAAAGAAACAAGTAGGAACGGCTACAGTTAAGCTTTGACTGTACGAGGTCATGGATTTTAAGTGTACATGCGGAAGTTAGAGCATAAAAGAAGATATTCTTGAAATGCAGTGTTTAATAATGTTATAAATTTATGAAAATTATAATAATTATTGGGTAAAACATGTAAGAAAGCTACTGTCGAGTTGCCTCGACTGTGAGATATTAGTCACCCAATTTTACTGAATGGATGAATAATAAAGAGCGACCATCGACTGAAGGACAATTAGCTGTACAGGTGCAGCTGCACCCGATTTCACCTTATAAAAGTAATTCGTTAATAACTTCTATGTTTTTTGTCCGATTGTAACCAAATTTTCTGAGAATATTAAGATCATGATTAGTATTGTGTGTGCCAAAACTGAACGTTCTAGCTTTAACATGATGCTTGGAAATCGTTTTTTTCGATTTACGGAGGCGGAAGGAGGCGTGGCCAACCTCTAAAATAAACTTCAGCTGCCTACCAAGTGTTTACATGTTGTCTCCAAATTTTGTAGCTCTAGCTTTTATAGTTTCTGAGATCTCGATGTTCATACAGGCAGACGGACAGACAGACAGGGCTATATCAACTCGGATGTTGATGCTGATCAAGAATGTATATAGTTTATGGGCTCGCAGACGCCTCCTTCTGCCTAATACGCACATTAGGACAAACGCAAAAGGTCATGATTTTTTTAATATCCATGACCTAAAAACATAATATCAATATAGTTACCCTAAATGTCAAGAATATGAAATTGATACAACATTTAGAGAAACACTCTCAAATGAAAAGAAACAAGTAGGAACGGCTACAGTTAAGCTTTGACTGTACGAGGTCATGGATTTTAAGTGTACATGCGGAAGTTAGAGCATAAAAGAAGATATTCTTGAAATGCAGTGTTTAATAATGTTATAAATTTATGAAAATTATAATAATTATTGGGTAAAACATGTAAGAAAGCTACTGTCGAGTTGCCTCGACTGTGAGATATTAGTCACCCAATTTTACTGAATGGATGAATAATAAAGAGCGACCATCGACTGAAGGACAATTAGCTGTACAGGTGCAGCTGCACCCGATTTCACCTTATAAAAGTAATTCGTTAATAACTTCTATGTTTTTTGTCCGATTGTAACCAAATTTTCTGAGATTATTAAGATCATGATTAGTATTGTGTGTGCCAAAACTGAACGTTCTAGCTTTAACATGATGCTTGGAAATCGTTTTTTCGATTTACGGAGGCGGAAGGAGGCGTGGCCAACATCTAAAATAAACTTCAGCTGCCTACCAAGTGTTTACATGTTGTCTCCAAATTTTGTAGCTCTAGCTTTTATAGTTTCTGAGATCTCGATGTTCATACAGGCAGACGGACAGACAGACAGGGCTATATCAACTCGGATGTTGATGCTGATCAAGAATGTATATAGTTTATGGGTTCGCAGACGCCTCCTTCTGCCTAATACGCACATTAGGACAAACGCAAAAGGTCATGATTTTTTTAATATCCATGACCTAAAAACATAATATCAATATAGTTACCCTAAATGTCAAGAATATGAAATTGATACAACATTTAGAGAAACACTCTCAAATGAAAAGAAACAAGTAGGAACGGCTACAGTTAAGCTTTGACTGTACGAGGTCATGGATTTTAAGTGTACATGCGGAAGTTAGAGCATAAAAGAAGATATTCTTGAAATGCAGTGTTTAATAATGTTATAAATTTATGAAAATTATAATAATTATTGGGTAAAACATGTAAGAAAGCTACTGTCGAGTTGCCTCGACTGTGAGATATTAGTCACCCAATTTTACTGAATGGATGAATAATAAAGAGCGACCATCGACTGAAGGACAATTAGCTGTACAGGTGCAGCTGCACCCGATTTCACCTTATAAAAGTAATTCGTTAATAACTTCTATGTTTTTTGTCCGATTGTAACCAAATTTTCTGAGATTATTAAGATCATGATTAGTATTGTGTGTGCCAAAACTGAACGTTCTAGCTTTAACATGATGCTTGGAAATCGTTTTTTTCGATTTACGGAGGCGGAAGGAGGCGTGGCCAACATCTAAAATAAACTTCAGCTGCCTACCAAGTGTTTACATGTTGTCTCCAAATTTTGTAGCTCTAGCTTTTATAGTTTCTGAGATCTCGATGTTCATACAGGCAGACGGACAGACAGACAGGGCTATATCAACTCGGATGTTGATGCTGATCAAGAATGTATATAGTTTATGGGCTCGCAGACGCCTCCTTCTGCCTAATACGCACATTAGGACAAACGCAAAAGGTCATGATTTTTTTAATATCCATGACCTAAAAACATAATATCAATATAGTTACCCTAAATGTCAAGAATATGAAATTGATACAACATTTAGAGAAACACTCTCAAATGAAAAGAAACAAGTAGGAACGGCTACAGTTAAGCTTTGACTGTACGAGGTCATGGATTTTAAGTGTACATGCGGAAGTTAGAGCATAAAAGAAGATATTCTTGAAATGCAGTGTTTAATAATGTTATAAATTTATGAAAATTATAATAATTATTGGGTAAAACATGTAAGAAAGCTACTGTCGAGTTGCCTCGACTGTGAGATATTAGTCACCCAATTTTACTGAATGGATGAATAATAAAGAGCGACCATCGACTGAAGGACAATTAGCTGTACAGGTGCAGCTGCACCCGATTTCACCTTATAAAAGTAATTCGTTAATAACTTCTATGTTTTTTGTCCGATTGTAACCAAATTTTCTGAGAATATTAAGATCATGATTAGTATTGTGTGTGCCAAAACTGAACGTTCTAGCTTTAACATGATGCTTGGAAATCGTTTTTTTCGATTTACGGAGGCGGAAGGAGGCGTGGCCAACCTCTAAAATAAACTTCAGCTGCCTACCAAGTGTTTACATGTTGTCTCCAAATTTTGTAGCTCTAGCTTTTATAGTTTCTGAGATCTCGATGTTCATACAGGCAGACGGACAGACAGACAGGGCTATATCAACTCGGATGTTGATGCTGATCAAGAATGTATATAGTTTATGGGTTCGCAGACGCCTCCTTCTGCCTAATACGCACATTAGGACAAACGCAAAAGGTCATGATTTTTTTAATATCCATGACCTAAAAACATAATATCAATATAGTTACCCTAAATGTCAAGAATATGAAATTGATACAACATTTAGAGAAACACTCTCAAATGAAAAGAAACAAGTAGGAACGGCTACAGTTAAGCTTTGACTGTACGAGGTCATGGATTTTAAGTGTACATGCGGAAGTTAGAGCATAAAAGAAGATATTCTTGAAATGCAGTGTTTAATAATGTTATAAATTTATGAAAATTATAATAATTATTGGGTAAAACATGTAAGAAAGCTACTGTCGAGTTGCCTCGACTGTGAGATATTAGTCACCCAATTTTACTGAATGGATGAATAATAAAGAGCGACCATCGACTGAAGGACAATTAGCTGTACAGGTGCAGCTGCACCCGATTTCACCTTATAAAAGTAATTCGTTAATAACTTCTATGTTTTTTGTCCGATTGTAACCAAATTTTCTGAGATTATTAAGATCATGATTAGTATTGTGTGTGCCAAAACTGAACGTTCTAGCTTTAACATGATGCTTGGAAATCGTTTTTTTCGATTTACGGAGGCGGAAGGAGGCGTGGCCAACATCTAAAATAAACTTCAGCTGCCTACCAAGTGTTTACATGTTGTCTCCAAATTTTGTAGCTCTAGCTTTTATAGTTTCTGAGATCTCGATGTTCATACAGGCAGACGGACAGACAGACAGGGCTATATCAACTCGGATGTTGATGCTGATCAAGAATGTATATAGTTTATGGGCTCGCAGACGCCTCCTTCTGCCTAATACGCACATTAGGACAAACGCAAAAGGTCATGATTTTTTTAATATCCATGACCTAAAAACATAATATCAATATAGTTACCCTAAATGTCAAGAATATGAAATTGATACAACATTTAGAGAAACACTCTCAAATGAAAAGAAACAAGTAGGAACGGCTACAGTTAAGCTTTGACTGTACGAGGTCATGGATTTTAAGTGTACATGCGGAAGTTAGAGCATAAAAGAAGATATTCTTGAAATGCAGTGTTTAATAATGTTATAAATTTATGAAAATTATAATAATTATTGGGTAAAACATGTAAGAAAGCTACTGTCGAGTTGCCTCGACTGTGAGATATTAGTCACCCAATTTTACTGAATGGATGAATAATAAAGAGCGACCATCGACTGAAGGACAATTAGCTGTACAGGTGCAGCTGCACCCGATTTCACCTTATAAAAGTAATTCGTTAATAACTTCTATGTTTTTTGTCCGATTGTAACCAAATTTTCTGAGATTATTAAGATCATGATTAGTATTGTGTGTGCCAAAACTGAACGTTCTAGCTTTAACATGATGCTTGGAAATCGTTTTTTTCGATTTACGGAGGCGGAAGGAGGCGTGGCCAACCTCTAAAATAAACTTCAGCTGCCTACCAAGTGTTTACATGTTGTCTCCAAATTTTGTAGCTCTAGCTTTTATAGTTTCTGAGATCTCGATGTTCATACAGGCAGACGGACAGACAGACAGGGCTATATCAACTCGGATGTTGATGCTGATCAAGAATGTATATAGTTTATGGGCTCGCAGACGCCTCCTTCTGCCTAATACGCACATTAGGACAAACGCAAAAGGTCATGATTTTTTTAATATCCATGACCTAAAAACATAATATCAATATAGTTACCCTAAATGTCAAGAATATGAAATTGATACAACATTTAGAGAAACACTCTCAAATGAAAAGAAACAAGTAGGAACGGCTACAGTTAAGCTTTGACTGTACGAGGTCATGGATTTTAAGTGTACATGCGGAAGTTAGAGCATAAAAGAAGATATTCTTGAAATGCAGTGTTTAATAATGTTATAAATTTATGAAAATTATAATAATTATTGGGTAAAACATGTAAGAAAGCTACTGTCGAGTTGCCTCGACTGTGAGATATTAGTCACCCAATTTTACTGAATGGATGAATAATAAAGAGCGACCATCGACTGAAGGACAATTAGCTGTACAGGTGCAGCTGCACCCGATTTCACCTTATAAAAGTAATTCGTTAATAACTTCTATGTTTTTTGTCCGATTGTAACCAAATTTTCTGAGAATATTAAGATCATGATTAGTATTGTGTGTGCCAAAACTGAACGTTCTAGCTTTAACATGATGCTTGGAAATCGTTTTTTTCGATTTACGGAGGCGGAAGGAGGCGTGGCCAACATCTAAAATAAACTTCAGCTGCCTACCAAGTGTTTACATGTTGTCTCCAAATTTTGTAGCTCTAGCTTTTATAGTTTCTGAGATCTCGATGTTCATACAGGCAGACGGACAGACAGACAGGGCTATATCAACTCGGATGTTGATGCTGATCAAGAATGTATATAGTTTATGGGTTCGCAGACGCCTCCTTCTGCCTAATACGCACATTAGGACAAACGCAAAAGGTCATGATTTTTTTAATATCCATGACCTAAAAACATAATATCAATATAGTTACCCTAAATGTCAAGAATATGAAATTGATACAACATTTAGAGAAACACTCTCAAATGAAAAGAAACAAGTAGGAACGGCTACAGTTAAGCTTTGACTGTACGAGGTCATGGATTTTAAGTGTACATGCGGAAGTTAGAGCATAAAAGAAGATATTCTTGAAATGCAGTGTTTAATAATGTTATAAATTTATGAAAATTATAATAATTATTGGGTAAAACATGTAAGAAAGCTACTGTCGAGTTGCCTCGACTGTGAGATATTAGTCACCCAATTTTACTGAATGGATGAATAATAAAGAGCGACCATCGACTGAAGGACAATTAGCTGTACAGGTGCAGCTGCACCCGATTTCACCTTATAAAAGTAATTCGTTAATAACTTCTATGTTTTTTGTCCGATTGTAACCAAATTTTCTGAGAATATTAAGATCATGATTAGTATTGTGTGTGCCAAAACTGAACGTTCTAGCTTTAACATGATGCTTGGAAATCGTTTTTTTCGATTTACGGAGGCGGAAGGAGGCGTGGCCAACATCTAAAATAAACTTCAGCTGCCTACCAAGTGTTTACATGTTGTCTCCAAATTTTGTAGCTCTAGCTTTTATAGTTTCTGAGATCTCGATGTTCATACAGGCAGACGGACAGACAGACAGGGCTATATCAACTCGGATGTTGATGCTGATCAAGAATGTATATAGTTTATGGGCTCGCAGACGCCTCCTTCTGCCTAATACGCACATTAGGACAAACGCAAAAGGTCATGATTTTTTTAATATCCATGACCTAAAAACATAATATCAATATAGTTACCCTAAATGTCAAGAATATGAAATTGATACAACATTTAGAGAAACACTCTCAAATGAAAAGAAACAAGTAGGAACGGCTACAGTTAAGCTTTGACTGTACGAGGTCATGGATTTTAAGTGTACATGCGGAAGTTAGAGCATAAAAGAAGATATTCTTGAAATGCAGTGTTTAATAATGTTATAAATTTATGAAAATTATAATAATTATTGGGTAAAACATGTAAGAAAGCTACTGTCGAGTTGCCTCGACTGTGAGATATTAGTCACCCAATTTTACTGAATGGATGAATAATAAAGAGCGACCATCGACTGAAGGACAATTAGCTGTACAGGTGCAGCTGCACCCGATTTCACCTTATAAAAGTAATTCGTTAATAACTTCTATGTTTTTTGTCCGATTGTAACCAAATTTTCTGAGAATATTAAGATCATGATTAGTATTGTGTGTGCCAAAACTGAACGTTCTAGCTTTAACATGATGCTTGGAAATCGTTTTTTTCGATTTACGGAGGCGGAAGGAGGCGTGGCCAACCTCTAAAATAAACTTCAGCTGCCTACCAAGTGTTTACATGTTGTCTCCAAATTTTGTAGCTCTAGCTTTTATAGTTTCTGAGATCTCGATGTTCATACAGGCAGACGGACAGACAGACAGGGCTATATCAACTCGGATGTTGATGCTGATCAAGAATGTATATAGTTTATGGGCTCGCAGACGCCTCCTTCTGCCTAATACGCACATTAGGACAAACGCAAAAGGTCATGATTTTTTTAATATCCATGACCTAAAAACATAATATCAATATAGTTACCCTAAATGTCAAGAATATGAAATTGATACAACATTTAGAGAAACACTCTCAAATGAAAAGAAACAAGTAGGAACGGCTACAGTTAAGCTTTGACTGTACGAGGTCATGGATTTTAAGTGTACATGCGGAAGTTAGAGCATAAAAGAAGATATTCTTGAAATGCAGTGTTTAATAATGTTATAAATTTATGAAAATTATAATAATTATTGGGTAAAACATGTAAGAAAGCTACTGTCGAGTTGCCTCGACTGTGAGATATTAGTCACCCAATTTTACTGAATGGATGAATAATAAAGAGCGACCATCGACTGAAGGACAATTAGCTGTACAGGTGCAGCTGCACCCGATTTCACCTTATAAAAGTAATTCGTTAATAACTTCTATGTTTTTTGTCCGATTGTAACCAAATTTTCTGAGAATATTAAGATCATGATTAGTATTGTGTGTGCCAAAACTGAACGTTCTAGCTTTAACATGATGCTTGGAAATCGTTTTTTTCGATTTACGGAGGCGGAAGGAGGCGTGGCCAACCTCTAAAATAAACTTCAGCTGCCTACCAAGTGTTTACATGTTGTCTCCAAATTTTGTAGCTCTAGCTTTTATAGTTTCTGAGATCTCGATGTTCATACAGGCAGACGGACAGACAGACAGGGCTATATCAACTCGGATGTTGATGCTGATCAAGAATGTATATAGTTTATGGGCTCGCAGACGCCTCCTTCTGCCTAATACGCACATTAGGACAAACGCAAAAGGTCATGATTTTTTTAATATCCATGACCTAAAAACATAATATCAATATAGTTACCCTAAATGTCAAGAATATGAAATTGATACAACATTTAGAGAAACACTCTCAAATGAAAAGAAACAAGTAGGAACGGCTACAGTTAAGCTTTGACTGTACGAGGTCATGGATTTTAAGTGTACATGCGGAAGTTAGAGCATAAAAGAAGATATTCTTGAAATGCAGTGTTTAATAATGTTATAAATTTATGAAAATTATAATAATTATTGGGTAAAACATGTAAGAAAGCTACTGTCGAGTTGCCTCGACTGTGAGATATTAGTCACCCAATTTTACTGAATGGATGAATAATAAAGAGCGACCATCGACTGAAGGACAATTAGCTGTACAGGTGCAGCTGCACCCGATTTCACCTTATAAAAGTAATTCGTTAATAACTTCTATGTTTTTTGTCCGATTGTAACCAAATTTTCTGAGAATATTAAGATCATGATTAGTATTGTGTGTGCCAAAACTGAACGTTCTAGCTTTAACATGATGCTTGGAAATCGTTTTTTTCGATTTACGGAGGCGGAAGGAGGCGTGGCCAACATCTAAAATAAACTTCAGCTGCCTACCAAGTGTTTACATGTTGTCTCCAAATTTTGTAGCTCTAGCTTTTATAGTTTCTGAGATCTCGATGTTCATACAGGCAGACGGACAGACAGACAGGGCTATATCAACTCGGATGTTGATGCTGATCAAGAATGTATATAGTTTATGGGCTCGCAGACGCCTCCTTCTGCCTAATACGCACATTAGGACAAACGCAAAAGGTCATGATTTTTTTAATATCCATGACCTAAAAACATAATATCAATATAGTTACCCTAAATGTCAAGAATATGAAATTGATACAACATTTAGAGAAACACTCTCAAATGAAAAGAAACAAGTAGGAACGGCTACAGTTAAGCTTTGACTGTACGAGGTCATGGATTTTAAGTGTACATGCGGAAGTTAGAGCATAAAAGAAGATATTCTTGAAATGCAGTGTTTAATAATGTTATAAATTTATGAAAATTATAATAATTATTGGGTAAAACATGTAAGAAAGCTACTGTCGAGTTGCCTCGACTGTGAGATATTAGTCACCCAATTTTACTGAATGGATGAATAATAAAGAGCGACCATCGACTGAAGGACAATTAGCTGTACAGGTGCAGCTGCACCCGATTTCACCTTATAAAAGTAATTCGTTAATAACTTCTATGTTTTTTGTCCGATTGTAACCAAATTTTCTGAGAATATTAAGATCATGATTAGTATTGTGTGTGCCAAAACTGAACGTTCTAGCTTTAACATGATGCTTGGAAATCGTTTTTTTCGATTTACGGAGGCGGAAGGAGGCGTGGCCAACATCTAAAATAAACTTCAGCTGCCTACCAAGTGTTTACATGTTGTCTCCAAATTTTGTAGCTCTAGCTTTTATAGTTTCTGAGATCTCGATGTTCATACAGGCAGACGGACAGACAGACAGGGCTATATCAACTCGGATGTTGATGCTGATCAAGAATGTATATAGTTTATGGGCTCGCAGACGCCTCCTTCTGCCTAATACGCACATTAGGACAAACGCAAAAGGTCATGATTTTTTTAATATCCATGACCTAAAAACATAATATCAATATAGTTACCCTAAATGTCAAGAATATGAAATTGATACAACATTTAGAGAAACACTCTCAAATGAAAAGAAACAAGTAGGAACGGCTACAGTTAAGCTTTGACTGTACGAGGTCATGGATTTTAAGTGTACATGCGGAAGTTAGAGCATAAAAGAAGATATTCTTGAAATGCAGTGTTTAATAATGTTATAAATTTATGAAAATTATAATAATTATTGGGTAAAACATGTAAGAAAGCTACTGTCGAGTTGCCTCGACTGTGAGATATTAGTCACCCAATTTTACTGAATGGATGAATAATAAAGAGCGACCATCGACTGAAGGACAATTAGCTGTACAGGTGCAGCTGCACCCGATTTCACCTTATAAAAGTAATTCGTTAATAACTTCTATGTTTTTTGTCCGATTGTAACCAAATTTTCTGAGAATATTAAGATCATGATTAGTATTGTGTGTGCCAAAACTGAACGTTCTAGCTTTAACATGATGCTTGGAAATCGTTTTTTTCGATTTACGGAGGCGGAAGGAGGCGTGGCCAACATCTAAAATAAACTTCAGCTGCCTACCAAGTGTTTACATGTTGTCTCCAAATTTTGTAGCTCTAGCTTTTATAGTTTCTGAGATCTCGATGTTCATACAGGCAGACGGACAGACAGACAGGGCTATATCAACTCGGATGTTGATGCTGATCAAGAATGTATATAGTTTATGGGCTCGCAGACGCCTCCTTCTGCCTAATACGCACATTAGGACAAACGCAAAAGGTCATGATTTTTTTAATATCCATGACCTAAAAACATAATATCAATATAGTTACCCTAAATGTCAAGAATATGAAATTGATACAACATTTAGAGAAACACTCTCAAATGAAAAGAAACAAGTAGGAACGGCTACAGTTAAGCTTTGACTGTACGAGGTCATGGATTTTAAGTGTACATGCGGAAGTTAGAGCATAAAAGAAGATATTCTTGAAATGCAGTGTTTAATAATGTTATAAATTTATGAAAATTATAATAATTATTGGGTAAAACATGTAAGAAAGCTACTGTCGAGTTGCCTCGACTGTGAGATATTAGTCACCCAATTTTACTGAATGGATGAATAATAAAGAGCGACCATCGACTGAAGGACAATTAGCTGTACAGGTGCAGCTGCACCCGATTTCACCTTATAAAAGTAATTCGTTAATAACTTCTATGTTTTTTGTCCGATTGTAACCAAATTTTCTGAGAATATTAAGATCATGATTAGTATTGTGTGTGCCAAAACTGAACGTTCTAGCTTTAACATGATGCTTGGAAATCGTTTTTTTCGATTTACGGAGGCGGAAGGAGGCGTGGCCAACCTCTAAAATAAACTTCAGCTGCCTACCAAGTGTTTACATGTTGTCTCCAAATTTTGTAGCTCTAGCTTTTATAGTTTCTGAGATCTCGATGTTCATACAGGCAGACGGACAGACAGACAGGGCTATATCAACTCGGATGTTGATGCTGATCAAGAATGTATATAGTTTATGGGCTCGCAGACGCCTCCTTCTGCCTAATACGCACATTAGGACAAACGCAAAAGGTCATGATTTTTTTAATATCCATGACCTAAAAACATAATATCAATATAGTTACCCTAAATGTCAAGAATATGAAATTGATACAACATTTAGAGAAACACTCTCAAATGAAAAGAAACAAGTAGGAACGGCTACAGTTAAGCTTTGACTGTACGAGGTCATGGATTTTAAGTGTACATGCGGAAGTTAGAGCATAAAAGAAGATATTCTTGAAATGCAGTGTTTAATAATGTTATAAATTTATGAAAATTATAATAATTATTGGGTAAAACATGTAAGAAAGCTACTGTCGAGTTGCCTCGACTGTGAGATATTAGTCACCCAATTTTACTGAATGGATGAATAATAAAGAGCGACCATCGACTGAAGGACAATTAGCTGTACAGGTGCAGCTGCACCCGATTTCACCTTATAAAAGTAATTCGTTAATAACTTCTATGTTTTTTGTCCGATTGTAACCAAATTTTCTGAGAATATTAAGATCATGATTAGTATTGTGTGTGCCAAAACTGAACGTTCTAGCTTTAACATGATGCTTGGAAATCGTTTTTTTCGATTTACGGAGGCGGAAGGAGGCGTGGCCAACCTCTAAAATAAACTTCAGCTGCCTACCAAGTGTTTACATGTTGTCTCCAAATTTTGTAGCTCTAGCTTTTATAGTTTCTGAGATCTCGATGTTCATACAGGCAGACGGACAGACAGACAGGGCTATATCAACTCGGATGTTGATGCTGATCAAGAATGTATATAGTTTATGGGTTCGCAGACGCCTCCTTCTGCCTAATACGCACATTAGGACAAACGCAAAAGGTCATGATTTTTTTAATATCCATGACCTAAAAACATAATATCAATATAGTTACCCTAAATGTCAAGAATATGAAATTGATACAACATTTAGAGAAACACTCTCAAATGAAAAGAAACAAGTAGGAACGGCTACAGTTAAGCTTTGACTGTACGAGGTCATGGATTTTAAGTGTACATGCGGAAGTTAGAGCATAAAAGAAGATATTCTTGAAATGCAGTGTTTAATAATGTTATAAATTTATGAAAATTATAATAATTATTGGGTAAAACATGTAAGAAAGCTACTGTCGAGTTGCCTCGACTGTGAGATATTAGTCACCCAATTTTACTGAATGGATGAATAATAAAGAGCGACCATCGACTGAAGGACAATTAGCTGTACAGGTGCAGCTGCACCCGATTTCACCTTATAAAAGTAATTCGTTAATAACTTCTATGTTTTTTGTCCGATTGTAACCAAATTTTCTGAGAATATTAAGATCATGATTAGTATTGTGTGTGCCAAAACTGAACGTTCTAGCTTTAACATGATGCTTGGAAATCGTTTTTTTCGATTTACGGAGGCGGAAGGAGGCGTGGCCAACCTCTAAAATAAACTTCAGCTGCCTACCAAGTGTTTACATGTTGTCTCCAAATTTTGTAGCTCTAGCTTTTATAGTTTCTGAGATCTCGATGTTCATACAGGCAGACGGACAGACAGACAGGGCTATATCAACTCGGATGTTGATGCTGATCAAGAATGTATATAGTTTATGGGTTCGCAGACGCCTCCTTCTGCCTAATACGCACATTAGGACAAACGCAAAAGGTCATGATTTTTTTAATATCCATGACCTAAAAACATAATATCAATATAGTTACCCTAAATGTCAAGAATATGAAATTGATACAACATTTAGAGAAACACTCTCAAATGAAAAGAAACAAGTAGGAACGGCTACAGTTAAGCTTTGACTGTACGAGGTCATGGATTTTAAGTGTACATGCGGAAGTTAGAGCATAAAAGAAGATATTCTTGAAATGCAGTGTTTAATAATGTTATAAATTTATGAAAATTATAATAATTATTGGGTAAAACATGTAAGAAAGCTACTGTCGAGTTGCCTCGACTGTGAGATATTAGTCACCCAATTTTACTGAATGGATGAATAATAAAGAGCGACCATCGACTGAAGGACAATTAGCTGTACAGGTGCAGCTGCACCCGATTTCACCTTATAAAAGTAATTCGTTAATAACTTCTATGTTTTTTGTCCGATTGTAACCAAATTTTCTGAGAATATTAAGATCATGATTAGTATTGTGTGTGCCAAAACTGAACGTTCTAGCTTTAACATGATGCTTGGAAATCGTTTTTTTCGATTTACGGAGGCGGAAGGAGGCGTGGCCAACCTCTAAAATAAACTTCAGCTGCCTACCAAGTGTTTACATGTTGTCTCCAAATTTTGTAGCTCTAGCTTTTATAGTTTCTGAGATCTCGATGTTCATACAGGCAGACGGACAGACAGACAGGGCTATATCAACTCGGATGTTGATGCTGATCAAGAATGTATATAGTTTATGGGTTCGCAGACGCCTCCTTCTGCCTAATACGCACATTAGGACAAACGCAAAAGGTCATGATTTTTTTAATATCCATGACCTAAAAACATAATATCAATATAGTTACCCTAAATGTCAAGAATATGAAATTGATACAACATTTAGAGAAACACTCTCAAATGAAAAGAAACAAGTAGGAACGGCTACAGTTAAGCTTTGACTGTACGAGGTCATGGATTTTAAGTGTACATGCGGAAGTTAGAGCATAAAAGAAGATATTCTTGAAATGCAGTGTTTAATAATGTTATAAATTTATGAAAATTATAATAATTATTGGGTAAAACATGTAAGAAAGCTACTGTCGAGTTGCCTCGACTGTGAGATATTAGTCACCCAATTTTACTGAATGGATGAATAATAAAGAGCGACCATCGACTGAAGGACAATTAGCTGAACAGGTGCAGCTGCACCCGATTTCACCTTATAAAAGTAATTCGTTAATAACTTCTATGTTTTTTGTCCGATTGTAACCAAATTTTCTGAGAATATTAAGATCATGATTAGTATTGTGTGTGCCAAAACTGAACGTTCTAGCTTTAACATGATGCTTGGAAATCGTTTTTTTCGATTTACGGAGGCGGAAGGAGGCGTGGCCAACCTTTAAGATAAACTTCAGCTGCCTACCAAGTGTTTACATGTTGTCTCCAAATTTTGTAGCTCTAGCTTTTATAGTTTCTGAGATCTCGATGTTCATACAGGCAGACGGACAGACAGACAGGGCTATATCAACTCGGATGTTGATGCTGATCAAGAATGTATATAGTTTATGGGTTCGCAGACGCCTCCTTCTGCCTAATACGCACATTAGGACAAACGCAAAAGGTCATGATTTTTTTAATATCCATGACCTAAAAACATAATATCAATATAGTTACCCTAAATGTCAAGAATATGAAATTGATACAACATTTAGAGAAACACTCTCAAATGAAAAGAAACAAGTAGGAACGGCTACAGTTAAGCTTTGACTGTACGAGGTCATGGATTTTAAGTGTACATGCGGAAGTTAGAGCATAAAAGAAGATATTCTTGAAATGCAGTGTTTAATAATGTTATAAATTTATGAAAATTATAATAATTATTGGGTAAAACATGTAAGAAAGCTACTGTCGAGTTGCCTCGACTGTGAGATATTAGTCACCCAATTTTACTGAATGGATGAATAATAAAGAGCGACCATCGACTGAAGGACAATTAGCTGTACAGGTGCAGCTGCACCCGATTTCACCTTATAAAAGTAATTCGTTAATAACTTCTATGTTTTTTGTCCGATTGTAACCAAATTTTCTGAGAATATTAAGATCATGATTAGTATTGTGTGTGCCAAAACTGAACGTTCTAGCTTTAACATGATGCTTGGAAATCGTTTTTTTCGATTTACGGAGGCGGAAGGAGGCGTGGCCAACCTCTAAAATAAACTTCAGCTGCCTACCAAGTGTTTACATGTTGTCTCCAAATTTTGTAGCTCTAGCTTTTATAGTTTCTGAGATCTCGATGTTCATACAGGCAGACGGACAGACAGACAGGGCTATATCAACTCGGATGTTGATGCTGATCAAGAATGTATATAGTTTATGGGCTCGCAGACGCCTCCTTCTGCCTAATACGCACATTAGGACAAACGCAAAAGGTCATGATTTTTTTAATATCCATGACCTAAAAACATAATATCAATATAGTTACCCTAAATGTCAAGAATATGAAATTGATACAACATTTAGAGAAACACTCTCAAATGAAAAGAAACAAGTAGGAACGGCTACAGTTAAGCTTTGACTGTACGAGGTCATGGATTTTAAGTGTACATGCGGAAGTTAGAGCATAAAAGAAGATATTCTTGAAATGCAGTGTTTAATAATGTTATAAATTTATGAAAATTATAATAATTATTGGGTAAAACATGTAAGAAAGCTACTGTCGAGTTGCCTCGACTGTGAGATATTAGTCACCCAATTTTACTGAATGGATGAATAATAAAGAGCGACCATCGACTGAAGGACAATTAGCTGTACAGGTGCAGCTGCACCCGATTTCACCTTATAAAAGTAATTCGTTAATAACTTCTATGTTTTTTGTCCGATTGTAACCAAATTTTCTGAGAATATTAAGATCATGATTAGTATTGTGTGTGCCAAAACTGAACGTTCTAGCTTTAACATGATGCTTGGAAATCGTTTTTTTCGATTTACGGAGGCGGAAGGAGGCGTGGCCAACCTCTAAAATAAACTTCAGCTGCCTACCAAGTGTTTACATGTTGTCTCCAAATTTTGTAGCTCTAGCTTTTATAGTTTCTGAGATCTCGATGTTCATACAGGCAGACGGACAGACAGACAGGGCTATATCAACTCGGATGTTGATGCTGATCAAGAATGTATATAGTTTATGGGTTCGCAGACGCCTCCTTCTGCCTAATACGCACATTAGGACAAACGCAAAAGGTCATGATTTTTTAATATCCATGACCTAAAAACATAATATCAATATAGTTACCCTAAATGTCAAGAATATGAAATTGATACAACATTTAGAGAAACACTCTCAAATGAAAAGAAACAAGTAGGAACGGCTACAGTTAAGCTTTGACTGTACGAGGTCATGGATTTTAAGTGTACATGCGGAAGTTAGAGCATAAAAGAAGATATTCTTGAAATGCAGTGTTTAATAATGTTATAAATTTATGAAAATTATAATAATTATTGGGTAAAACATGTAAGAAAGCTACTGTCGAGTTGCCTCGACTGTGAGATATTAGTCACCCAATTTTACTGAATGGATGAATAATAAAGAGCGACCATCGACTGAAGGACAATTAGCTGTACAGGTGCAGCTGCACCCGATTTCACCTTATAAAAGTAATTCGTTAATAACTTCTATGTTTTTTGTCCGATTGTAACCAAATTTTCTGAGAATATTAAGATCATGATTAGTATTGTGTGTGCCAAAACTGAACGTTCTAGCTTTAACATGATGCTTGGAAATCGTTTTTTTCGATTTACGGAGGCGGAAGGAGGCGTGGCCAACCTCTAAAATAAACTTCAGCTGCCTACCAAGTGTTTACATGTTGTCTCCAAATTTTGTAGCTCTAGCTTTTATAGTTTCTGAGATCTCGATGTTCATACAGGCAGACGGACAGACAGACAGGGCTATATCAACTCGGATGTTGATGCTGATCAAGAATGTATATAGTTTATGGGCTCGCAGACGCCTCCTTCTGCCTAATACGCACATTAGGACAAACGCAAAAGGTCATGATTTTTTTAATATCCATGACCTAAAAACATAATATCAATATAGTTACCCTAAATGTCAAGAATATGAAATTGATACAACATTTAGAGAAACACTCTCAAATGAAAAGAAACAAGTAGGAACGGCTACAGTTAAGCTTTGACTGTACGAGGTCATGGATTTTAAGTGTACATGCGGAAGTTAGAGCATAAAAGAAGATATTCTTGAAATGCAGTGTTTAATAATGTTATAAATTTATGAAAATTATAATAATTATTGGGTAAAACATGTAAGAAAGCTACTGTCGAGTTGCCTCGACTGTGAGATATTAGTCACCCAATTTTAATGAATGGATGAATAATAAAGAGCGACCATCGACTGAAGGACAATTAGCTGTACAGGTGCAGCTGCACCCGATTTCACCTTATAAAAGTAATTCGTTAATAACTTCTATGTTTTTTGTCCGATTGTAACCAAATTTTCTGAGAATATTAAGATCATGATTAGTATTGTGTGTGCCAAAACTGAACGTTCTAGCTTTAACATGATGCTTGGAAATCGTTTTTTTCGATTTACGGAGGCGGAAGGAGGCGTGGCCAACCTTTAAGATAAACTTCAGCTGCCTACCAAGTGTTTACATGTTGTCTCCAAATTTTGTAGCTCCAGCTTTTATAGTTTCTGAGATCTCGATGTTCATACAGGCAGACGGACAGACAGACAGGGCTATATCAACTCGGATGTTGATGCTGATCAAGAATGTATATAGTTTATGGGTTCGCAGACGCCTCCTTCTGCCTAATACGCACATTAGGACAAACGCAAAAGGTCATGATTTTTTAATATCCATGACCTAAAAACATAATATCAATATAGTTACCCTAAATGTCAAGAATATGAAATTGATACAACATTTAGAGAAACACTCTCAAATGAAAAGAAACAAGTAGGAACGGCTACAGTTAAGCTTTGACTGTACGAGGTCATGGATTTTAAGTGTACATGCGGAAGTTAGAGCATAAAAGAAGATATTCTTGAAATGCAGTGTTTAATAATGTTATAAATTTATGAAAATTATAATAATTATTGGGTAAAACATGTAAGAAAGCTACTGTCGAGTTGCCTCGACTGTGAGATATTAGTCACCCAATTTTACTGAATGGATGAATAATAAAGAGCGACCATCGACTGAAGGACAATTAGCTGAACAGGTGCAGCTGCACCCGATTTCACCTTATAAAAGTAATTCGTTAATAACTTCTATGTTTTTTGTCCGATTGTAACCAAATTTTCTGAGAATATTAAGATCATGATTAGTATTGTGTGTGCCAAAACTGAACGTTCTAGCTTTAACATGATGCTTGGAAATCGTTTTTTTCGATTTACGGAGGCGGAAGGAGGCGTGGCCAACCTCTAAAATAAACTTCAGCTGCCTACCAAGTGTTTACATGTTGTCTCCAAATTTTGTAGCTCTAGCTTTTATAGTTTCTGAGATCTCGATGTTCATACAGGCAGACGGACAGACAGACAGGGCTATATCAACTCGGATGTTGATGCTGATCAAGAATGTATATAGTTTATGGGTTCGCAGACGCCTCCTTCTGCCTAATACGCACATTAGGACAAACGCAAAAGGTCATGATTTTTTTAATATCCATGACCTAAAAACATAATATCAATATAGTTACCCTAAATGTCAAGAATATGAAATTGATACAACATTTAGAGAAACACTCTCAAATGAAAAGAAACAAGTAGGAACGGCTACAGTTAAGCTTTGACTGTACGAGGTCATGGATTTTAAGTGTACATGCGGAAGTTAGAGCATAAAAGAAGATATTCTTGAAATGCAGTGTTTAATAATGTTATAAATTTATGAAAATTATAATAATTATTGGGTAAAACATGTAAGAAAGCTACTGTCGAGTTGCCTCGACTGTGAGATATTAGTCACCCAATTTTACTGAATGGATGAATAATAAAGAGCGACCATCGACTGAAGGACAATTAGCTGAACAGGTGCAGCTGCACCCGATTTCACCTTATAAAAAGTAATTCGTTAATAACTTCTATGTTTTTTGTCCGATTGTAACCAAATTTTCTGAGAATATTAAGATCATG